>BSBK01000579.1:775000-1375000 GCA_027943335.1 Chamaecyparis obtusa
TGTCCATGATTCATATACTAAAATCTTACTACATAAGACTTCCACGCATGCTACTTTCCATATGTTGTCATCAATGATAAACATACAGTCAGTATTGGCCTGCTGGCAAATCTCCAACATGAAGTGCCAATCAGAATTACTGGTGACCTAATTCATGAGATGATAGGCCTCTCTAAGATAGGCGTCATTCTTCCAGTAGGAAAGGATGTAAGGAAGCTTGTTGAGAAAACCTTCAAGTCAAGAAGTGATAGGCGTGGAATGACCATTGAGCCTATTGAGCAAGATGACATCAAATTGATGTCCATGATACTAGGTTATAGGTTCCAACACAACAACAGGGTGAACAGTGTGTCTACGACCACAATTCTTATAGCCATAAGACTTGTGAAAGAGAATGGAGATTTCAACTTGTGTGAAATCCTGCATGCACAACTAATTGATAACATCAAGGCAATCAACCATGATAAGACCAAGATATTCAGATTTGGGTCTTTGATCATATACATGTACTTCCATATTGTTGGAAATGTATCTGATTTGTATCTAGATAAATCTGTTCCCACAATGCCATAGATATCTCTCAAGGCATGTACTAAGAGAACTTTTAAGGACTACATGGCACTAGAGTTGATGACATTCAGGGTTAAAATGTAGATGAGTTATAGGATACCAGAGAACATTGTTGAGAAATACAAGGATACTATTTGTTTCATGGTTGAGACATACACAACATGCATGGAGGCAGTTGAACCAAGGAAAAAGTGGATCCATCCTCTTGGATATGATGTTGATGAACAAGTACTAGAAGCATATGCACAAGTATTTCTTTCAGCCCCTAAAGACCCTAATGAGCCAAGATTGGGAACCTATGTAGAGAAAACAAGAGAAGTTGATGTTGTATTGAACAGCACAACAACAAAAAGAAAGGTTGCCAAAGTTACCTTAGAGATCTTGAGAATTCATGGAGTGTCTCACAAAGACCTAGACAAAGCAAGGGAACAAAAGATTGCTTTGGAAATTGAGAGTGCAACAACAAAAAAGACTGAATCAGAAGATCCTAAGCTGAAGAAGGTGAAGATATAAAAGTCTGATATTCAAAAAGGGTAAAACTGATGTTACCCCTTTTGCACCCAAGGAAACCATTGACCTTACTACTCATCATGATTATAAAGAAATGCCTAAGAGAAAGAAAGAAATCAGCATTGGTCATCCATCCTTAAGAGTAACAAGGAATAGAAGAAACACTCAAGCACCTCCTGAAGTAAGTTTCAAACCTAGTCTCAGTGTACTAAGTACAAGAATCATTGATGAAGGTAGGATTGATCAAGTAGAAAAGTTTTATGAGAAATATAGTGCGGTTGACAAATCAGAGATACATGAAATGATTGTCAAACACATGTTGAAGTTTAAAAAGATAGTCTTAGAACTCAAGACTATGATTCCTGATAATATATGGAATATCTTAGAGTTCCAAAAGAGACAGGCTATTGAAGAAGATCTAAGGATAAGAGAAAAGATTTTAGATGAAACATCTAGTATGCGAGCTAGAAGAGAAAAAGTTATTGTTAGATTTGGTGAAGCCTCACCTCAGGACCAAGACAAGAACATTGAATATAATGGATAAAAACTTTGAGTTAGTTTCCAAGGAAACAAAGAAAGCATTTGAGAAGGTTGTTATGAATAGGCACATGTATCCACCTACTATGCCCATAGCTCAAGTAGCCTCAAAGGAATTCAAGGTGGCAGAGCCCACTAATGCATTAGTGACAGGTCCTCAGGACTCAACACCTATAGTTGAAAAACAAATAGAGGTAGATAAGTCTATGCATATGACATAGTGACTAAAGTATAGCACCATTATCATTGATAATGTAGAGATAGCCATGGCAGCCACTGACACTAAGTTGGACAAGTTTGAAGAGGCATTTGTGAGTACTCAAGAGGTTGAAACTCCATGTGGTAACTCCACTCCCAATAAAGAAGTATTGATTGAGGATATAATAGATGAGAAAGAAGAAGAAAAGATGGAAGAAAAGGGAGAAGAAGAGGTAAAAGGAAGTGAGAAAAAAGATGAACTATCATTTGAAGTCATCAAGGTAAAACAAGAAGTGATGGATAGCACTGTTAGAGTAGTCGAGTATTGCTAATAATTAAATCAGTTAATTATTAGTTCTCTACTCTTAGCTTAAGTTAGACTTAGGAAAGTTTTCTTTTCTTAGAAGTTTCCCTTTTAGGGTTTCGGTATCCTTTATAAGGATTCACCGCTTTGTAATTCATGAGGAGATTGTATTATTTTCATCATTGTTAATAGAAGATTATTTTCTTGCAACATGGTTTTGCAGTCTCTGGCCTTTTGGCCGCCATAGTTTCTGCGTTCTCTTCTGTCTTCATTCTTGTAGCAGTCTTTGCATGCAGGTGTTCTTGGGAAGATTTGATGGTTATCAAATCTAACATGGTATCAGAGCCATCTTGCTTCTCGCTGTTCGTATTTTTGTTGAAGTGATTCAGAAGCAAGACGGTATTTTTTGTTTCTTTTTTGCCTGCAAAAAAGAAAAAAAATAATTTTGGGGGTATTTTGAGCAAAAACGGACGCCGCCATTGCGCTCAGAAGGTCCGGGAAAGTCAAAAATCATATAAAATTTGTATTTTTTGGCCACTGTGACTTCTGGGAGAAAATTTTTGCCCTCCTAAGGCCGTACGGCTTGAAAATCGAAAAAAAAATATTAAAAAATCATTTTTTAATGATTTTTTTGCGTTTAAAAAAAATGCAGCCTTTGTTTTTTTTCATAGCGCCACCCGCGCTCCTCCGCCGTGCCACCAGCGGTCACCGCGCCGCCAATCAGCGGCCTCCGCCGCCCGCGCCCGCGCCCGCGCGCGCGCCCATGCCGCCGCCGCCATCCGCGGCCACCGCTCCGCTGCAGAGCCGCCGCCGGCTCCTCCGCCGCCCCGCTGGCCTCCTCCGCCGGCCCCGCTCCGCCCACCGCTCCACCGGCCGCCCGGTGGGTTTTTCAACCCTGCGGGCCCTAGCGGCGGTCACATGGGTGACCGAGAGCTCTAGCTCCAGCCCCCTGCGCGCCCCATGCGCCCAGGGGCTCTATTTCTTCCAGCCCTAGGGGCTTAAAAATTTATTTTGAAGCCTTTTTAGGGTACCTGGGCTTTTTTTGCAATATCTTGAGCATACGGAGGTCTTTTTTCGACTTCTTTATATCGCCGGAAAGCTCTTTCCGAGCTCTTTCCGATTATAGAGGTTAGAGTTTTTGGATCTACTATTTTGATAGTGTTTTTTTCTATCAAAGGTGATGTTTACTTTTTGCCTTCCGGGAGCCATATCTCGCTCATCCGGACTCATTTTTGGGCTCACCTTATATCGTTGGAAAGCTGGTTCAGTGTGCTATTCAGTGACAGAGGTTATTTTTCCAGATTCTACTCCAGGTTTTCACTCCTCTGAGTTATGCAGTTTATGCCCTCTGGTGGTGTGCTTGGTTCTACAGGTCCGGGGATCTCTTCTTCTGGTTTCTTAGTGCACTCTTCTTTCTGACTTCTGAGCTTGCATGCTCTTTCTGATGTATCTTTGTTCTGTAAACGCACTGAGATAAAGTACCCTCTTCTGCATTTCTGGGATCTTTTTCACCTGGTTCAGTTTTAGTATTCGCACTCAATTATAAAGTGCCATGGGGGGATTCTGATGCATTTGCCACTATAGGCGCATCCACTCTTGTCAAGTGAGCATACCTTCCACGACATTAGCCCATGTAGACTGTGTCTATGACACTGCCCTTTATCCTGTGTGTGTGCTTCTGTTGCACTGTTGGTGTTCCTGGTTCTTCTTCTGCAGCCATTTCTGGCATCGCATTTTAGTGTTCCTGTCACCTCTCCCAGTTCAGCATTATGGGGGGGTTCACCTGTTGGTTCTATTGCTTCCTGGTTCGATTGATCAGCTCTTCAGACACTTGTCTTCTCTACCTGGTCATGCACTTCAGTGGAGGTTCCAGCAGTATCTTCTGACAGAGTTTTCAGACATGCTTCGGAGGAGCTTCTTGCTCTCTTCTTGTTCCTTTCTCTGGGACATCTTTTGCTTTATGTTTTGGGTACCTGATCAGGCCTAGTTGCCGGGACCCATCTTTCCTGCTTTCTGCAGTAGTTTAGCTTTTTTTGCTTCTCCCTAAGTTACACTTAAGGGGGGGTGTTAGAGTAGTCAAGTATTGCTAATAATTAAATCAGTTAATTATTAGTTCTCTACTCTTAGCCTAAGTTAGACTTAGGAAAGTTTTCTTTTCTTAGAAGTTTCCCTTTTAGGGTTTCGGTATCCTTTATAAGGATTCACCGCTTTGTAATTCATGAGGAGATTGTATTATTTTCATCATTGTTAATAGAAGATTATTTTCTTGCAACATAGTTTTGCAGTCTCTGGCCTTTTGGCCGCCATAGTTTCTGCATTCTCTTCTGTCTTCATTCTTGTAGCAGTCTTTGCATGCAGGTGTTCTTGGGAAGATTTGATGGTTATCAAATCTAACAAGCACTCCTATCACTCCCTCAACAACATTATTGTCAAGTTTGACACCTGACACAACTAGTTTGGATTCATGGGAAGAAGAAGACCTGATAAAGTTCAGTGTCTTAGCAATGGAGAAAGACAAGGAGAAACAAGTGATGAGAAATATACTCCTTGTAGAATCAGTAAACATCTTGAACAAATTGTTACCAACAGACAAGAAAGTGTCTAAGGTACACTCCATTGATGATGTGAGTACAATCATTTCACAGTTCAAGAGAAATTTCTCTAGCCTAGAAGAATCTACATCCCTAGTTGCAAAAGAGAAATATTTGAAGAAGAGGCTTAGTGAATTGGTTAACAACTTTGCACTTGACCTAAGCTCACTAAAGGCTGGTCAAGCATCCTTGAAGGAGTTTGTAGCAAAGGGAAAAAAGATTATTGCTGATTGTATGAACCAAGACAAGATGACTAGTGATCTATACAAAAAGATATAAGAAGCTGAAGTTATGATAGACAACATAAGGAAATCAATGGAAGATCCATGAGTTGATGTGAACATGTGAAATAATGTCTACCAAGGATAGATAGATAAGATAGAGAAGGAAAAAAAGGAGATGTCCAAGATAAGGGCTAGGTAGACTTAGCTAAGGAATGATCTTGTGCCCTCATTACACATACTTAATTAGAATATCAAGGAAATTGATGCCACCATGGTGAAATATGATCAAGGTCCTAGCACAAGTTTGGAGAAGACATAGAAGATACAGTATGCATTATGCACCCATCTATAGATTGTAAATTCATTGATCACATTTTGGAAGAAGGAGATCCAAAACCCGCAAATAGCATATCTAGATGTTCTCTCATAGTAAGTAGTTGTATATATAGTTTTGAAGTACCTTTTTCATTAATGTCAAAGGGGGAGTATGTATAGAATATGTTTATAGATATGTATAAGGAGATATAAGATAGAAATTTATGTATAAGGGAGATATAAGACAAAAGTTTTTTTGTATTAAGGAACAGTTAGCAACTTGGCCATATTCCTTTGTCACCATCATTGACAAAGGGGGAGATTGTTGGCAAGTTGTCTATACTGGTGTATATGACTAAGTATAGTGTTTTCATTATGCCAACAAAGTCATAGAGGAGTTTGGATTCAGCGCACTTAATGAGAAGATCACAAATCGGTTAAGTTTTGAAGACTGGACAGTGTATAGAGTAACCGAAGCTTAGAGAATTAGCGCACATGTGTATGACCAAGTTATGGTGTACTCCCTAGAAGATGAGTTGGTTAGACTATATTCATGCTTATTCTATGAGCGCATGCTCAAATATGTAGGTATGACAAAGTTACAGACAGTTGAAGTTACATAGCCAGTGTGTGCCAGAGAAGAACAGAGTAAGCAACTGACTGTTAGCATTTTGATTTGCGGTTATATTCTAATGTTGTAAAGGCTATGTACCTATTGTAATTAGGTTTCTGACATGTAAATATGTTTTTTTTTAAACATGCTTGAGCCAATTCAATTAGAAGCGATGTATGTAATTGGTTAAAGGGCCGACCTAGTTATTTGTTTTGTATGCACATATAAATATGAGATGCACCCATTGTAATTAGTATGGAAGTTTTAATAGAGTTGAGAGAAGTAGAGAAGAACTATTCAAAGAGTATATAAGATCTATTAGAGCTTTGCAAGAGGTCAAAGCTTCAACACATAAAGGGAACTAATTAGACAAGCAGTGTCATAATAATAGTTCATCCAACAGATATAGTGTGTATCTGAGATCAGAAGGTTGTAGCCTTCACCACTTGAGCAGTGAGCTCTAGGATAGTGCATCCACACCCCTAACAAGGTTTATTGTAAAAGAATCCTAATAGGGTCTAACCCTTGACAAGGTCTACTGTACTTAATACATTGTAAAGAAACTCCTAATAGGGTTAAGGATCTTCTAATAAGGATGATAAAACACTAGTATAGAATATTAGTGGGTGTCAATTCCCATTGGGGTTTTTACCTATTTGGGTTTCCCCGTAACCATATTGGTGTTATGTGTTGATTTCATGTTTCATATTTATGTGGATGTTCATTTCAGTACTTAAGTATTTAAGTTAAGTTTAAAGATTAAGTGAAAAGATAAAATACAGTGAACACTGATTCACCCCCCTCTCTTAGTGTTCCCATTCCTAACATCATCTTTTGATTTTTCTCTTGAGAGGGAAGGATGATTCCATCATTTGAATCTTGTCGAATCAATCCTCAAATCAGTCTGATTTGAATCAAAAAGACCTCATCGCTTGGGGCATCTCTTCACTAGGGGCATCTTTAGGCCTCACATCTTGTCATCTTTCTCGGATCCTTGAGGATCAAGCTTCGTTCTAGAGATGGCTTTGAAAATCTCATTAGGTATTGTGGAAATCTAATGCTAATTCTTGAAAGAAAATCTTTTTTCTGGAGATGGCTCTTGAAATCTCTTTTCGACCATTATCTGGGCAATCTAACCCGAATCTCAGAGGACTAAGCTTCATTCTGGAGATAGTCCTAAATCTACATCAGCTATCATCTATCAATGGGTATTGGGGCAATCTAACCCTGATTCTAGTCTTCTCTCAAGTGGTAATCTGATTGAGGTCTTCACAATCTAACTTAGACTTCAGAGAATCATGCTTCATTTTGGAGATGGTTCTGCAACTTGATCTGATCGGTGTCTTGGAAATCTAACCTTCACTTCTGAGGGTTAAGCTTTGTTATGGGGATATTCCTAAAACCTCATCATCTATCACATCAGACTATTCTTTGAATCAATGTGTTGCTCGTACATAAATTCAAAGAGGGGCAAAATGATATACCCCAAAATTGGCACCTTATAATTCTAATCAATTTTGGTGCATTCCTTCGAATTTCTACATCTTTAAAGTCCTATTTTACTAGGCAATTTTGTCTCCTAATTGACTTTATTTGACTTGGTGTTAAATGCAAAAAACCCTAAATTTGCATTAATCACAGTATATTTAATTCCTAAATATTTGACATTTATTGGCTAAATAATTCCTATGATTAATTAATTTAATTCTAAGAGTCCTAGTGCTTTCAAATTAAATTAATTCTACCCCCTTTAGCTAATACACATCAAAGGAATTAAATATTATTTGGTTATTTGAATGGACATCTCTATTTGAATTTAATTATTCAAAATAAATAAAAAATCCACCCATGTGGTAATATTCATTCATTTAATTAAATAATTCTTCCAGTTTGTCTCACCTTCCTCCATGGAGATGAAGAGTCAACCATTTCTTTCCAAGAAACTCTTCATCCCTCTCTCGGGCTCTTCTATATTATGAACCTTCTTTTCTTCATTTTGAGAGGCAATTTTAGAGTACCAAAACTATAGTGGATTTTTGTCTCAATTTTCATACTTTCAAGATTTTTTATTGCATAATTAGAGTTATTCTCATTCTAGTATAATTTCACTTTCATATTAATTAGTTTTCTTATTATGTTCTAGATTAATTCTCACCTTTCTTTCAAGCTTCATAGATTAAATTTGCACTTTCATTGTTATATTAAAATTGCATCTTCATTTTAGATTAATTGCAATTTTGATCATTTCAAGCTTTCAAAACCTCCATTTCAGAGTTGGTCTAATGGTTGTTGGGCTCTTGTTCTGAGAGAAAATTCAAACACCCCACCCAAATAGGAGGCAATAGGTTGATTCAATCAAGTGTGCAAATTGGACAATTCAAGTTCACTTTCATAATTCAATGATTGAGCAATGACTATGTTGTGTCTATGGCTGGATTAGAGGTCCACATTCAGCTATAAACAATTACAACCATACTATAAATCACATACAAAATTCTTCTTGGGACCTAACAGGAACACTCACTGATATAGACAAATGTATTACTCTCTTCACTTAGAATCAACCTTTGTGTCTATGATATCATGTTGATAACATATCTAGGAAACATATACTCAAGGCTCTCTCCATCAGGCTTCTTTGCATGCTGCTTACCATATGTTGTCATCAATGACAAACATACAGTCAACACTCTAGCTTGCTAGAAAATCTCCAACAATCTCCCTCTTTGGCATTGATGGCAACATATGGAATGAAAAACACCACCAGTCCAAATGTACAATTCTTTTATAACATTGTCCATTTCCTCAACAAAACTCCCCCAAGGATGAATCCTCCATCTCTTACTATTTTGTTTCTTCTTGCTAAATACTCACTCCCCCTTTCTACAATTCTTTTATAACATTCTCCATTTCCTCAACAAAACTTCCCCAAGAATGAATCCACCATCTACTGTTATATCCTCTTACTATTTTGTTTTTCATGACTCTATACTTACTAACCCTTTGACATCAATGGCAAGGGGCACCAAACAATTAAGCATTGTTACTACTCCTAAAGTAGAGTATTCAACCATTCATCAGTCACTTAGGAATGATGCACTCTTACAAACTCTAATCAGATTTAGGGAAGGGAATTACTCCTAGCTTCTCCCTGAGATACTCAAATGTATCCTTAGGTAAAGGCTTTGTGAATATGTCTGCTAGTTGATCTTTTGTGTTCACATAGTCCAACTTTACTTCTTTCTTTGCTACTTTCTCTCTTAGGAAGTGATATTTTATCTCAATGTGTTTTGTCTTTACATGCATCATAGGGTTCTTTGACATATTAATAGTGCTAGTGTTATCACAATGAATAACAATAGGATAATCAATCTGAATATCAAAATCCTTTATCATCTACTTGATCCACACAATTATAGAGAAATTTAATGCTTCTATAACATACTCTGCTTCTGGTGTGGATTGAGAAATACAATTTTTCTTCTTACTTGTCCAAGTAATAAGTCTATCTCTAAGAAATATTGCTCCTCATGAGGTGTTCTTTCTATCATCCACACAACCTACCCAATCTACATTTGTATACACATGAAGTTCTACATTTTTTGAATTAGGACACCATAAACCATAGTCTATAGTTCCTTTAAGGTATCTGAATATCCTCTTTACTACCATGAGATGACTTTATTTAGGTTCTTCTGCAAATCTTCCAACAATACCAACTGCATTGGAAATATCTGGTGTAGATTGAGTAAGATAGATTAGTTTAACAATCATAGACTTGTACAAGGTTATGTCTACTGATGCTAAATCATCTTCTTTTGAAAGCTTGCATCCTGTTATCATAGGGGTACTTGCTGGCTTGCAATCATCCATATTTAACTTCTTCAATATCTCTTTTACATACTTAGACTGATTAATGAAAATACCTTTGTCTATCTGCTATACATTTAGTCCCAAAAAGTACTTGATAGGTCCAATCATGCTGATTTCAAATTTTCTCTGCATCTCTTTTGCAAATTCTGCACTAAGCTTGTCATTACCACCAAAAATAATGTTATCAAAAAATATAGCAACCAACAATAATCCATCAGGTGTCTCTCTTATGAATAAGTTACAATATGCTGCTCCTTTCTTGAATCCAATCTTTGTCAAGTATCCATCAAGTCTTTCATACCATGCTCTAGGGGCTTTCTTAAGTCAATAGATGGATTTCTTTAATCTTCTTACCATATTAGGTATGTCTAATAAGGTAAATTCTTCAGGTTTCTCTATGTAAACTTCTTTCAGCTCTCCATTCAAGAATGCTAACTTGACATCCATCTAGCATACCTTAAAGTCTTTGAATGTATCATAGGCTAGAAACAACTTTATGGCTTCCGATATGCTTACAAGGGAAAATGTATTAGAATAATCAATTCCTTCTCTTTGCGCATATCCTTTACATACTAGTCTTGCTTTGTTTCTTACCAATGTTCCATCTTCATTAATCTTATTTTTTAATATCCACTTGGTTCCAATCACATTTTTATCACTAGGCCTAGGGAAAAATTAAAATGTATCATTCTTAATTATTTTATCTATCTCTTCTTTCATTTCTTCATGCCAATCTGAATCATTACATGCATCTTCAACACTCAAATGTTCAATCTGTGAAAGTAAACATACCTCTTCATTTTCTGCTAAACTTTTTGCTTTTGATCTTGTCATGACTTTACTATTCTGATCTCCAATGATGTATTCCTTTGAATGATATCTAGATGTGAATTTTGGAACATTAGGTGTGACTCTCTCATCTAACTTTTGTGATTCTTCTTCACTAGTTTCAGGGTCATTGAATAATACATCAATGTTGTCAAACATTTTATCAACACTTGTTTCTCTAGTGGTAGGTCTAGGTTCTTCTTCAATCATAGGTGCATAATCATGATACCTATCTTGAATCATAAACTTCTCATCAATCTTGACATGAGCACTTTTAATGATCTTCTTCAATCTTAAGTTAAAACACCTATAAGATTTTCTTTTAGTAGAGTAACCAAGAAAATACCTTCATCACTTCTTGCATCAAACTTTCCAATTGCTTTATCTCTCTTGATGTAGCACTTTCTTCCAAAGATTCTAAAGTATTTGACTATAGGTATATTCCCAAACCATAGCTCACAAGGTGTCTTGTCTGTGCCTAGCCTCAATTGAATTTTATTGATAGTATAGACAGCAATATTGACCACATCTCTCCAATAGGTGTGTGCGACCTTTCCTTCAATCATGATGGTGTGTGTTGTGTCAAGAATGATCCTATTCCTTCTTTCTACAATTCCATTCTACTGAGGGGTTCTAGGAGCACTTAGCTATCTCTTTATCCCATGTTCTTTGTAGTACTCATAAAATCTGTCAGAGGTAAATTCTCCTCCTTTATCTAATCTCAGACATTTAATCTTCAATCCACACTCATTTTCAACTTTAGCTTTGAATATTTTGAACTTGTCAAATGATTCTGATTTATCCTTTAAGAACACAACCCACACCATTCTAGAATAATCATCAACAAAGAAAATGAAATACCTTTCACCATAGCATGATCTTGTTTGAGTTGGTCCACATAGGTCTATATGTACTAGATCCAATTTGTTTTTTGTTGAATCATGCTTTCTTCTGAATGAATTCCTCACATTCTTTCCCATCACACATTCCCTGCATATTGTATCAATTGGTTTTGCAATGCTAGGAAGGTCTCTTACTACCTTTACATTACTTATCTTCACTATGTTGTCAAAATTGATGTGAGATAGTCTTTTGTGCCATAGCCAATTGTCATCTAATTTTGCAACAAAATAACTTGCTTCAGGATTAAGCTAAAAAACATTATCTTTAGTCTTTGAACCTGATGCAATCATTTCTCCTTCCTTGTTATTAATGATGCACTTTTTTTCTTTGAATTCCAAATGGTATACTTTGTCAAGAAATTGTCCATCACTTAGTAGGTTATGCTGCAAACCATCAACATAAAGAACATCATCTATGTTGTTCTTCCCATCCAAGGTGATAGCTCCTCTACCTATGATAGGTTTAGGAGTGTTGCCTCCAAATCTAACCATGCTATCTTTGTACCTATCTAGATGTACAAATCTATCCTTGTCTCTTATCATGTGATGTGAGCAACCATTGTCAATGATCCAATCTGTCCTGATGTTAGCTTGTGAAATTAGTACTAACCCTTGTGCTTTCTTTTCATCTTCAAGGTCCATTTCATCAAACATCTTCTCCATTTCTTCAATGGAAATGAATCCAATTTCATCTTCTACTAAATCATCATCTGATACTCCATCTCCAGCATAGTAACATTCTTTTGTATACTTAGGTTTGTAATTAGATTTGAACTTCTTGACTCTTGTGGGACACTTAGAAGAAAAGTGACCAATATTGTTACATGGAAAGAATTTGAATGGTAACTGACCTACATATTTTCCTTTTCCTTTCCTTTATTTCTTAGCAATAATAACAATGAAATCATCTAGTGCTTTCTATTCATCATCATCATCAAAATTACCAAAAGTGTTCAAGGATTTCTTACTATGGACTGAAGCTTTGAAGGATGTCTCACTTTTAGGCTTTGTCTACAAACTTGATATCTCAAAGGTTGAAATCTTTCTCATTAAGGTCTTTCTCCTAAATTATTTTGAAAATTGCATAGTCTTATCTAAGATGTTTATCTTGTTCTCATATTCTAGTGTCAAAGTAGTCATCAACTTATCCATTATGCCTTCTTCGAAAATCTCTCCACCATTATTTCTAATTCCCTCAACTGCTTCATTAATCCTTTGATTGTAGGCTCTAATGTTCTCTTTAGGTAGCATCTCCAATGTATTGTACTTTTTCTTCCATGTCTTTCTACATGCATTCTTGTCTTGGACATTGCCTTCAAACATGTCTTCTAGATACTTCCATATCTTGTAGGCTTTATCTACTTTGTTGATCTCTAAAAACTCACTGTTAGACAATGCGCTCATAAGGGCTTCTTTGGAAATAGAATTTTTAGTGAACATCTCCTTTTACTTAAGAGTTTCATCTTCCTTTGCAAGATCTACTAGAGAGGGAATCTGAACTTCTTTGGTAGCTACTTCAAAAATCTCAAAGGCAATGCACTGCAAATGTGTCATCATCTTGTTCTTCCAATCAAGATAATTCTCCCCATCAAACTTAGGAATTTATTTTCTAAAGAAAGCCATCTAATCAACCTCAAGATGTTAAAATTTCTCTCCGAGGCACTTGGTTCTGATACAAATTGTTAGGAATAGTACCAAGAGATAACTGAGGCGAGGGGGGGGGGGGGGTGAATCAGTTATCTACAAGATTCAATTCTTTATCTCATTAAGTAAAGAATAATATTAAACATAAACAAAATATGAGAACACTTAAAAAAACACCACAATTTTGGTTATGGGGAAACCCAAATAGGTAAAAACCCCAATGGGAATTAGCACTGACTATGAACTACACTAGAGTATAATGATCCTTGTTAGAAGATCTTACAACCCTGTTAGGAGTTGATCTTTACAATGCATTAAGTACAGTGACCTGGTCAAAGGCCAGACCCTATTAGGAGTCTTTTACAATTAACCCTTTTAGGGTTGAGGACACACTATTCAGGAGCACACTACTCAAAGGGGTGAAGGTTGCAACCTTCTATTTAATAGATACACACTATATCTGAATCTTTGGTGAACTGCAAGGTAGACCTACTATCTTGATTAGTTCCAATAAATAGCATTCACTTTCTTCTTTGTCACATATACCTTTTACTGATGACACAATACTTCACACTCTCTACTCTGCTCTATTCTTTCAACTATCTGCCATACTTAGCAATCACAAAATGACTACCTATAAATATCTTCCTCTAAATGATATAATCAAGTCGGCCTTTTAGAACCATTTTGAAATTATATTAGAGAAAAAATATTACTCTCCAATAATATCTCAGTTGGCTATACTAAGCACGCAACACAAAATGGGACCCCCCAACTCAATATAAGTAGATGTGTCGCTTCACACTATCTGCTCCACCAATTTAACTGATACTTCCTTATCATGCTGAATTACATCATGCGCTCTTAACCAAACATTCTTAACTCTTCTCCAAAAATTGATCCAAGAATGCATATCAAAATGATAGGTGCAACTACTACAACAATATAAACACTTTAGGCTTCACCAGATAAACTCAAGAAACTGTAACTGTCAACTGGAGACTTCATAACTCAACTTGTACTGCATATCTAACTCTGTTTCCATGAACATGGCATCATACACGTGTAAAAAATAAATATAAATGCACAAGGATTCATTACAACCATACTGTAAATCACATACAAAACTCTTCCTAGGACCTGTCAAGAACACTCACTAATACAGACAATTGTATTACTATCTTCACTCAGAATCAACCTCTGTGTTTATAATATCATGTTGATAACATATCTAGGAAACATGTACTTAAGGCTATCTCCATCAAGCTTCTATGCACATTTCTTACCATATGTTTTCACCAATGAAAAACATACAGTCAGCACTCTGGCTTACTAGAAAATCTCCAACACTTACAGCCTGGCATGTATGAATCAATTGAAATAAATATATGAAATTTATCTACATTCTCTCTCTCAATTTTGTGTTTGTTTCTTTCACATGTGATCTCTGCAAGGTGGATTTGGTTATGGTGTGCCTTTGTCCCCTCTCCCTATCATCCCTTGTGTTAGGTGGTATCAGAGTGAGGTGAGATCTGGATCTAGGTTTGCAAATCTAGGTTTGAGGGTTCCTTCTTGTCAAACCCTAGTTGATTTTTTGTGGGGTAGTAGATTGTGATCTAGACTACAATTACAGTGGGTTTCAAGATGGTTCATCAGAGGTGATATGTGGATCTAGGATTGGAAGACATGTTGAGACAAATTGCTGCTATATTAGAAGCTGTTGAAATAGCCTAGAGAAGAGGAAGACATCTTGAAGATGTTAGTGATGATGAAATTAAGGAAAAACAAGTTGATGTAGAACCTACACCGGTGATGGATTGAGGTGAGGCAACATTATTAAAGAATTTGACAAATCTAAAGTCTACACCACACTTTAATCTTCCCAAGTATAGGGGAAAATTGGATTCTAATGAATTGGTGGATTGGATCACCGAGATGGAAAAGTACTTTGAATATGAAAATGTTCCCAAGGAAAAGAAGGTGAAAATTGCAAGAACAAAGTTGAAAAGTTATGCATCCTTGTGGTGTGAACATCTAAAGTTGGACAAAAAGAGGAAAGGAAAAGACAAAATTAAGGTATGGAATAAAATGGTGAATAAATTAAAAGGAAAATTCTTACCTTGTGATTATCAGATTAACCTAGTTAGGTGAATACAAAGTTTGAGGTAGAAAGATAGCTCGGTAAAAGAATATACTGAGGAATTCTATAGATTAGATATAAAATATTGACATGATGTGGAAAGAATTGCTAGGTACCTAAATGGACTGAGAATTTCCATCCAAGAAGAAATCAGTTTGATTAAATTAGAAAATATTGAAGAAGCTTATCAATTTGCATTGAAACCTAAGGAGAAATTGAACAAGAGACATGAGAAAAGACAAAGAGGTAGAAGTGGTAGATTCCCTAGAGGAAGATCCAAATCTTATGGTAAAAATGGTAGATCTGAACCTGAAAATACAACCCTAGATAAAATCAAGACCGAGTGGAAAGGTGAAAGTTCATCTAGAGGAATGGGCAATAACTACCGAGGTGGTTATAAAAGAGGTTGTTTCCAAGGAACTTGTTACAATTGTGGAGAAGAAGGACATATATCATTTGAGTGTACACATGCAAGTAAGAAGGTTGGTAGCAATACAAATGCTTTGGTGCAAGAAGAGTCACCGAATGAGCCTGAGAATGAAAATAACTTGATGGTAAGGAGAGAACTTTGGAGCAAAAGTAATAAGGAAGATCTAGTAAGAAAAAGTTTGTTCAAGACCAGATGTAGATTTTATGATGAAGTTTGGAAGGTAATCATTGACAGTGGTAGCTCAAACAACTTGACATCTAAGGAAATGGTTACAAAGTTGCAGTTGAAAAGGTTGGAACATCTGAATCCTTATCAGATTTCATAGATCAAAGATGAGCATACACTCTTGGTAAGTGAACAATGTTATGTGAATTTGAAAATTGGAAAGTACTATGATAATGTGCTATGTGATATCATGCCTATGAATTATTGTCATATTTTGTTGGGTAGACCTTGGAAATATGATAAACATGCTATATATGATGGGAGATTGCATAAATATACTAGTTGGGCTGATGGGAGAAGAAAAATCTTGTTACCTTTGATTGAAGAATCTATTAGTAATGTTTGCACATATGTGAAAGTTTTCTTGATGGAAGGAAGAAATTTTGTTAAGGATTTGAAGATGAATGGTGTATGTTTTACTATGATTCCTAATAAACTGAGTAAGAAAACAAAAGATAACATACTTGAGGAGATTGATAAGTTACTCATTGAGTATAGTGAAATCATTTCTGATAATGTACTTGATGGTTTTCCACCAAAGAGAAGTATTGATCATTACATGGATCTAATCCCTAGAGCTAGTTTACCAAATAAGATACTGCATCGGTTGACACCTACCGAGAATTAGGAATTGAACCAATAGATTCAAGAATTATGGTAGAAAGGTTTGATCCAAGAAAGTTTGAGTCCTTGTGTAGCACCTTTTTTATTGGCACCTAAGAAGAATGGAGAATGGTGAATGTGTACTGATTTTAGAGAAATCAACAAGATAATAGTGAAATGTAGGTTTTCTATACTAAGAATGGATGACATAATGGATAGTTTCACTGGAGAAAAGTATTTTACCAAAATTAATTTGAAAAGTGGGTATCATCATATCAAAATTAGAGAAGGTGATGAGTGGAAGACTGCTTTTAAGATAAAAGAAGGTTTGTATGAGTGGTTGGTTATGGCTTTTGGTCTAACTAATGCATCAAGTACTTTTATAAGGTTGATGAATGAAGTTTTGAAGAAATTCTTAGGTAAATTTGTGATTGTATACCTAGATGATATTATGATATTTAGTAAGATTGGAGAAGAACATTTGTTGCATGTTAAATAAGTATTGCAGAGGTTGAAAGCAGAAAATTTGTTGATAAATTTGAAAAAGTGTTCATTCATGAAAGAGGAGATTGTGTATTTGGGATTTGTGATTTTAGCTAATAGTTTGAAAATGGATCCTGAAAAGGTTGAAGCTATTTTGAATTGGCTTACACCTGAGAATGCTATTGAGGTAAGATCATTTCATGGTTTGGCAAGTTTTTACCAAAAGTTCATTAGGAATTTTAGTTCAATTTGTAATTCTATGAATGAGACTATGAGAGGAGATAAAAGAGAATTCAAGTGGACACATGGAGCTGATAAAAGTTTTGAGACTCTAAAGAAGAAGGTTGTTGAATTGCCTATTTTAGCATTGGCTGATTTCAATAAGGTATTTCAAGTGGAATGTGATGCAAGTGGAAGTGCAATAGAACCTTTGTTGAGTCAATAAGATAAACCTGTTTCTTTCTTTAGTGAAAAGTTGAATGATGCAAAAAGGAAATATTTCATGTATGATCAAGAATTCTATGCCATTGTTCAAGTGCTGAAGAAATGGAGACATTATTTGATACCGAGTGAATTTTTGTTGTATACTAATCATAAAGCTTTATAGTATTTGGATAGTCAAAATAAGTTGAATCAGAGACATATGAAATGGGTTGAGTATTTGCAGAGCTATACATTTGTGATAAAGCATAAGAGTGGAGTCACTAACCGAGTTGCATATGCATTGAGGAGAAGAAGATCTTTGATGACTAAGATGAAAATTCAAGTTCTTGGTTTTGATGACATGAGAGATTCTTATGAATTTGATCCTGATTTTTCTAAGCCGTGGAGAAAGTGCAGAGCACCTATTCATGATCAACCAATTACTAAATGGGAAGAATATTTTATTCAAGGAGGTATGTTGTTTAAAGGTATTCATTTGTGTATATTGAGAGGATCAATAAGAACTAATTTGATAAAAGAGAAACATAGTAGTGGTTTGGCTGGACACTTTAGTGTTGATAAAACATTGAATTTTCTTAAGGAGAAATACTTTTGGCCATAGTTATATAAGGATGTTCAGAAATTTGTGAAAAGTTGTGGAATTTGTCAAGTTGCAAAAGGAGTAAGTTAGAATACTAGATTGTATACACTGATTTCTATTCGTGAGAAACCTTGGATTGATATCAGTATGGATTTTTTTCTTGGCTTACCAAAGACAATAAGAGGTAATGATTCTATATTTTTTGTTGTGGATAGATTTTCTAAAATGACACATTTTATACCTTGTAGAAAGACATCAGATGTAGTACATATAGAAAATTTTTTCTATAAGGAAATTGTTAGATTGCATGGATTACCAAGTATCATCTTTGACTGAGACAACAAATTTATTGGATACTTTTGGAAGACCCTTTGGAGAAAATTTGGCACTAAGTTGAAATATGTTTCTACATTTCACCTACAGATCGATGGATAGATAGAAGTTGTCAATAGAAGCTTGGGAAATCTTTTGAGATGTTTAGTTGGAGACACACCAAGTAATTGGGGTTATGTGTTGGCATAAGTAGAGTTTGCATACAATAATTTAGTAAATAGGAGTAATGGAAAAACACCTTTTGAGATTGTAAATGGCATACAACCGAGAGGTATATCAGATTTGAGGGATATTGCTGATGAATGAAAGACAAGTGGTAAAGGAGTAAATTTTGCTGAGTACATGAAGACATTGCATGAAGATGTGAAACATAAGCTGGAGAAAAGTAATCATAAATATAAAGACAAAGTTGATAGATCAATAAGACATAAGACTTTTGTAGTCGGTGATGAAGTGATGGTTCATTTAAAGAAAGGCAGATTTCTTGTTGGAACATATGGGAAGATAAAAATGAAGAAGTTTGGTCCTTGTAAGATTTTGAAGAGATTTGACAATGGAAATGCTTATGAGATTGAGTTACCTGATGACATGGATATATCACCTATATTCAACATTGTTGATTTATATGAGTATCATGAGTTGGATGAAGAAATGATAGTACCAGGTGATTATCCTAAGAAACAGATAGAAGAAGTTGAGCAGATTTTGGAACAAAGAATTGGTAGAAGTACAAGAGGAAAACAATATATGGGATATCTGGTAAAATGGAAGAATAGACTGGTTGAAGATAGTTCATGGATTTCACAATCTGAGTTGGATTTAGCTTTGACATAAGGAGAGACAAGGAGAGGGGCCAAAGGCACACCCTAACCAGATCCACCTTATAGAGATCACACATAGAGCAACAAACACACAAGTGAGAGAAAATGTAGAAACTTTAATATATTTATCTCAGTTTGATTCATACATGTCTGGTTGTAAGGCCTTCCTAGTTTAGGCCAGATATTAAAATCAAGTACAGAAGTCCTCCAACATGTGAGGATCTACAAATAATCTCTAATCTTCTATCTTATAACTCCAAAAACCTTACTACTAAACTCTAACCAAACCACTACATTTATACAAGAGGATACCAAAAAAGTCAGCCTTCAGATCCACCATCAATGGAAGGAATGACCAGATCTAGGTCCACATGCTTCCTAATGATAGATACCACCATTAAATCTACAACCAAAATTAATTGCAAGAGTCGGCCTCAATAGAAATCCAAAATAAACAACTCGGTAAAAAAGGATAACCGAGTGCTAGACAAGCATCACTGAGCGCTAGGGAAATTCACCAAGCACCAGAGAGATAACTGACCAACACCAATGAACAAAGGAAACTGAGAAACACCAAACCAACTTGGTCAAAGAAGGAACTGAGAAACACAAACAAACATGTTTTAAGTGATACAGGATTGCCAAGGACCCAAGATGCTCCTGCATTAGACACCTGGGGTTATTTGAAATGATTCTCTGAATCATGAAATAGGTATGATCCAAGATGCATCTAGCTCAGATTGTGAAATCCATGAACTATCTTCAATCTGTCTATTCTTCCACTTTACTAGATATTTCATATATTTTTTTCCTCTTGTACATCTGCCAATTATTTTCTCTAAAATATGCTCGACTTCTTTGGTCTATTTCTTAGGATAATCATTCAATAATGCCATTTCTTCATCTGACTCATGATACTCATACAAATTAGAAATGTTGAATATAGGTGATATATCCATGTCATCAAGTAACTCAATCTCATATGCATTTCCACTATCAAATTTCTTCAAAATCTTGCAAGGTCCAAACTTTTTCATTTTCAGCTTTCCATATGTTCCAACAGGAAATCTACCTTTCTTCAAATGGACCATTACTTCATCACTGACTGCAAAATTTGTATCCTCCTTGATCTATCAGCTCTATCTTTGTATTTCTGATTACTTTTCTCCAACTTATATTTCATGCATCTTCATGCAATGTTTTCATGTACTCAGCAAGCTTCACTCCTTCAGCACTTCTCTTCCTTTCATCAACAATGTCTCTCAAATTAGATATACCTCTCAGTTGTATGCCATTTACAATCTCAAAAGGTGTTTTTCTAATACTCCTATTCACTGAATTACAGTATACAAACTCTTCTTGTGCCAACACAGATTCCCAATTATTCGGTGTGTCTCCAACTAAACATCTCAAAAGATTACCCAAGCTTCTATTGACAACTTCTTTCTATCCATTAGTTTGTGGGTGAAATGTAGAACTATATTTCAACTCGGTGCCAAAATTTCTCCAAAGATTCTTCCAAAAGTATCCAACAAATTTACTATCTTGGTCAGAGATAATATTCCTCGGTAATCCATGCAATCTAAAAATTTCCTTAAAGAAAAGACTTCTATATGTACTACATCTGATGTCTTTCTACAAGGTATAAAATGTGCTATTTTATAAAATCTATCCATAACAACAAATATAAAATCATTACCTCTTACTGTCTTCAATAAGCTAAGAACAAAATCCATACTAATGTCAATCCAAGGTTTCTCAGGAATAGAAATCAGTGTATACAATCTAGTATTTTGACTTACTCCTTTTGCAACTTGACAAATTCCACAACTTTTCACAAATTTTTGAACATCTTTATATAACTGTGGCCAAAAATATTTCTCCTTAAGCAATTTCAGTATTTTATCAACACCAAAATGTCTAGCCAAGCCACTACTATGTTTATCCTTTATCAACTTAGTTCTCATTGGTCCTCTCGGTATACACAACTAAATAACTTTAAACAACATACCTTCTTGAATGAAATATTCTTCCCATTTAGTACTTGGTTCATCTTGAATAGGTGCTCTGCACTTTCTCCATGACTCAGAAAAATCAGGATCAAACTCATAAGAATATCTCATGTCATCAAAGCCAAGAACTTCAATATTCATCTTAGTCATCAAAGACCTCCTTCTACTCAATGCATCAACAACTCGGTTAGTGACTCCACTCTTATGCTTTATCTTAAATTTATAACTCTGCAAATACTCAACCCATTTCATATGTATTTGATTCAACTTATTTTGATACCCAAATACTGTAAAGCCTTATGATTAGTATACAATACAAATTCACTCAGTACCAAATAATGTCTCCATTTCTTCAGTGCTTGAACAATAGCATAGAATTATTGATCATACATAGGGTATTTCCTTTTTGCATCATTCAAATTTTCACTAAAGAAATCAACAGGTTTACCTTCTTGACTCAACACAACTCCTATTGCACTTCCACTTGCATCACATTCCACCTGAAATACCTTATTGAAATTAGGTAATGCCAAAATAGGAAATTCAACAACCTTCCACTTCAGAGTCTCAAAACTTTTATCATCTCCATGTGTCCACTTGAATTCTGTTTTATCTCCTCTCATAGTCTCAGTCATAGCATTACAAATTGAACTGAAATTCCTAATGAACATTCAGTAAAAACTTGCCAATCCATGAAATGATCTTACCTCACTAGAATTCTTAGGTGTAGGTTAATTCAAAATAGCTTCAACCTTTTTAGGATCCATCTTCAAACCATCAGCTGAAATCACAAATCCCAAATACACAATCTCCTCTTTCATGAATGAACACTTTTTTAGATTTATCAACAACTTTTATTATTTCAACCTCTACAATACTTGTTTAACATGCAACAAATGTTCTTCTCTAGTCTTACTGAATATCAGAATGTCATCAAGATACACAATCAAAAACTTAGCCAAGAATTTCTTCAAAACTTCATTCATCAACCTCATAAAAGAACATGATGCATTAGTTAAACCAAAAGGCATAACCAACCACTCATGCAAACCTTCTTTTGTCTTGAAAGCAGTCTTCCATTCATCACCTTCTCTAATTTTGATATGATGATACCCACTTTTCAAATAAATTTTGGTAAAATACTTTTCTCCATTCAAACTGTCCTTTATATCATCCATTCTCGATATAGGAAACCTATATTTCACTTTTATCTTGTTGATTACTCTGGAATCTGTACACATTAGCCATTCTCCATTATTCTTAGGTGCCAATACAAAAAGTACTACACAAGGACTTTGGTGTAGGAGCACCCCAATAAACTCAAAAAATAAGTGATCATCAAAGTCCTAAGAACATCTAGTTAAGGTTAGATCTTCTATCTAGGCATCTAGACCAAATTGTAAGGCCTAGTCCAAGATTGGCATAACTATAAGCCCTTGGTCAACTATGGTCATAGGTAGTCAAAAGGCCTAGAAACTTAGGATTTTTTTTATTTTTGTGCTTTTAATTCTTTGGATCCATGTTGGATCATTAGATTAGGTCGACACCAAGTTTGATCTCCTAGTATGAAAAAATTGCAAAAAAGTTGTAAAAGTTGCTTAGCAACTTTGACAACTTTTGCCAAAAGTTGTATCCAAAGCTCCCAATGGTCAACTAGTTTGAAATTTAGTTGTAACTGATGGGGGACACCTTCATAAGCCTTGATAGGTGGGTGGAAGGTAAGGAATATGTAATTTGGCAATTTGAATCAATAAAAATATAACCATTTCTCTGCAAATCCGATTATCAGAAAGTTTGTACGGATGTGTGTAGGACTTGAGCATGAAATTTTGATACTTTTGGTTACCTCTATGATTTTTATTTACTTGTGTTTGATCACATGTACTGATCTTTTAGAAGTTGAAAGTTATTCAAGTTGTGTCCTGAGTTTTCCGGATTAAGACCCTGAACCAGGGTTCCAATTAGTCTCGTGTGTTCTAATCAATTCCACCATGGGAATTTGATGCCCGTTGGTGGAATTCAATTTTTATCTATGTATGTTCAAATTATGCAAGTTAGAGGTTGTAATTTGTAGGGAAATAACTTCGCCATGATGCCCTAGGTATACATCTCTATGTGTGCACCTTCAGAATTTAGACACCAGTCCAACAACTCACTATTGGAGAATCACCAGGCCCTGCGCCCTGGTATCTAGAAGACCCTTATGTACCCTCACATGATCCAAGTATTGGATTTAGATTTGGGTGTATAGATGAGGTACCTATAGTGCAAATCTATCCTAATCAAGCCTAAGCCCAAGGGAAAATCAGCATTCCATTATGTGTTTCACTCATAATTAGGTCTTACACCATTAGCATGTTGTGTTAGGCCCAAAAGGTTACCCAAATATATAATTTATTGACAATTTTGTGTGGAACTATGTGAGCAAAATCAATATTAATGCTCCAGGAAGGCTACAAGACTAAAACTAGATTAGTAAGGCTAATATTCCCAAATTGTTGTCTTTTTTGAATATGAGTAGTTTTTCTCTTATGTCAGGAACCTAAATAGACCAAGGAAAAGTGTGTGGTCACCCCTAGTTCTGATTATGATATTTGGGGAAGTTTTGTGCAAAACAACTTAAGTGTCTTGTTGTCGACTAGTGATTAGTTGGGCTTGGAAGACTTGATAGGTCTCTATGATTGATTACCCTATAGATTAGGTTGGGATAACCTAGAAACAAGTCATTTCCTACACTTTTGATAAGTGTGAGAGGCACTCATTGTTGGAAAAATTTCTTGCAGTTTCTACCTTGAACCCTTTGAGGTTTTGTTGAGGGACTAGTTTGGTCCTTGTTCGCCCTTCTGGCTAATCAAATTCCACCAAGTGGTATCAGAGCTATGTCTACTCCTAAGTTTTAAGATATCCCTTCAAGGGTTACCAACACAGAACTATCAAGGATAGTGAGAGAATGAAAGGCAGTGAATGCAGCCCTAACAAAGAGGCTCCAAGAACTTGAGAAGAAGGTAGATAAGGATAAAGAAGATGGGTCTGAAAATGAAGAAGGGAGTGAAGAGGAGGAAGATGATCTTGATCAGAACATCCCTATAGACCAAAGGCCTTTCATTGATGCCTTAAAGTCCATGGGGAGAAGAACCATGGAGGAAAAGATAGACTTTGCGGTCTTCAATGGCAAGATGAATGCAGATTTAGCCTTGGATTGGGTAGAGGCTTTGACAACATTCTTTGAATGTGAGGATATCCCTGAAAAGAAAAGGGTAAAGATGGCAAGATCCAAATTTAAGGGAGAAGCCCTAACTTGGTGGAACTTCATCCAAATAGAAAGGGTGAAGAATGGAAAGAGCATGATCAATTCATGGAACAAGATGATAGCATTAGTCAAGGAGACATATGTGCCTGAAGACTATGGGGTACAACTCCATAGGAGGAAGAAAAGTTTGAAACAAAAAGACATGGATGTAGGATCATACACCGAGGATTTCCTAAAATTATGTATGAAGACAAATGTGGAAGAATATGAGGAAGAAAAGCTAGCGAGATACATGAATGGTTTGAAGGTATCCATTCAGGAGGAACTAAGCCTACACTACCCTACCACAATCAATAAGTGTTATCAAATGGCACTCAAGGTAGAGGAGAAATGGAAAAGGAAACAATAGTTTGGAAAAGGAAAGAGTAATGATAATGGGAAGAACTTTAGAGGAAAAGGAAACTCTTGGAACAAGGGATAGAATAGTGGCAGCAGCAGCGGGACCCCTGACCAAGGAGACAAAGAAAATAGTGACTCAAATTCTAGAGGAAACTATAGAGGAAGGAGGAACTTCAATAGAGGAAGAACAAAATCTGGAAGAGGTAATGGACCATTGAAATGTTTCTATTGCAATTAGATGGGACATCATGTAGGAAGGTGCCCTAAGAAGAGGAATCACAATCAAGGTGAGATGAGAGCACAACTTATCCAAGAAGATAAATAAGAAGACAATGCTGACACTAGAGACTTGGAACTAGAGGAAGGAGTATGTTTGATGATGAGGCAAGTCTTCCTTCAAGTACCACCAAACCAAGAGCCTCCACAAAGGAAAAACCTCTTCAAGACAAAGATCAAATGCCATGGAAAGGTATGTAATCTACTTATAGATTCTGGTTCAACTAAAAATCTTGTATCTTGTGAAATGGTTCAAAAGTGAAACCTCCCTAAGAAGCCACACCCTTGCCCCTATCATGTCTCTTGGCTAACAAAAGGCCAACAAACTCTAGTAATAGAACAAGAATGGATAGAGTTCTCAATTGCAGACTTTAAGGACAAAGTTCTTTGTGATGTGGTTGAAATGGATGCCTCACACATCCTTCTAGGTAGGCCTTGGAAATTTGATGTAGATGTCATACATCATTGTAGGAAAAACACCTACTCCATCACCAAGGATGGGAAAACTTTTACCATGAAGCCCCTACCTGATAGCAAGTCTGAAAAAGAACCTACTGTCATCATCATGGGAGAGAAAGAACTATTAAAAACATTGAAGGAACCTAATATTGAAGCTTTTTTCCTAATCTCCAAACCCAAATACAACATGAAGTCTAATAAAAAAGATCCTATACCAAAAGAAGCTATGAAACTACTAGAAAAGTATAGAGATGCCACTACTAGTGATCTACCCACAAGCCTCCCTCCGTTAAGAGATATCAGTCACCAAATTGACTTGATACCTGGTTCCTCTCTACCTAATAAGGCCCCATATAAAATGACACCATTTCAGCATGCAGATATTGCAAAGCAAGCTGGAGAACTATTGGAAAGAGGACTCATTCAAAAGAGTCTTAGCCCATGTGCAATGCCATCCATTCTAGCCCCTAAAAAGGATGGGAAATGGAGGTTATGTACTGATAGTAGGGCCATCAACAAGATCACCATAAGGTATAGATTCCCCATGCCAAGGATTGAGGATCTATTTGATCAACTAGGAGGTTCTTGCTACTTCACCAAGATAGACTTAAAGTCTAGTTATCATAA
This sequence comes from Chamaecyparis obtusa, assembly GCA_027943335.1. NCBI lineage: Eukaryota > Viridiplantae > Streptophyta > Pinopsida > Cupressales > Cupressaceae > Chamaecyparis > Chamaecyparis obtusa. Next base: position 801,192 of record BSBK01000579.1, read on the forward strand.
AATCAGGATCAAACTAGGAGATGAATAGAAAATAGCATTCAAGACTACTGAAGGTTTTTTTGAATGGTTAGTAATGCCCTTTGGCTTAAGAAATACCCCTAGAAATTTTATGAGGCTTATGAATGAGATATTCATTTATTTTATTGGCAAATTTGTTGTTGTTTACCTTGATGACTATTGCCTGACTTTCAGTCACCCATTTTTTTTGGCAATATTGGTGTCATATGGTCATGTCAAGTCTAGTGTCTAGGTCTAACTTTTCTAAGATAGGCTATTCTTGCCAGGGTTCCTTGCCTTCTTGCTTCAAGCTAAGAGAAATGATGATTCCAAGTCATGATCTTCAGGCACTTGCAAGGAATCAGAAGAAGGTTGATTCAATTTTCAGAAGTGAAGTTTGGATAGACATGAACTTAGATTCAGTTTTTAAAAGCCTCCTAATGCAAAATAATTAAGGTAATCACCTCGGAAGGACATACTATTTATCCCAGTATAAAGAAGGTGATAGCATTGCATTGTATGATTTGAAGATAATAGCAAAATTTGGGATAGTCAAAGATCTGGTTGTATTTAGTGTCTTTTGAAGATGAAATAAATAAAATGGTGAATGATTTGGTCACATAATCCTGTCAGCCTTCATGTTGTGACTCATTAATCCACAGGTTGCATTATGATCAAAATGAAGATGTGGCATCTTGAATATGGGGAATGTTATAGTTTGATACATTACACATAAGCAATGTTGGTAGGAAAATCAAGATTTTAGCACATTACTGAATTTGAAGACTTTGCAATAACAAGAAGCTCAATCATTGTGTTATGTTCTACATTGTGCATCAAATAGCTATCACATATATTACATTTCTAGCTCTTGAACATGTGTCAAACCAAACTAAGTACCAAATTACTTATATTGATCAGAGATAGCAATGAATCAGGTACTAAAAATATAATGGGATCAAAGAATAGTGTTGTGTAGTCATGAATGATAGGGCAGTCACATGATCACATGGATTAAAATATTACCATGAGATCATGTGACAATGGAAGCCTGTGTAGATAAGGAAAGTCAACAAAAAGATAGGAGAGGTTAAATAATATGCTGGATCCCCGTGAGCCAATCATAGGGTGGTTGCATGATTGCATGGATTAAAATATTACCATGAGATCATGTGACAAGGCAAAAAGGGAACCTATGTATGCCAATAACGCATATGCACTTTGCTAGGACCCACGAACACCAATGGTGCAGTCCACATGCACCAATGATGAAGTGGTCGTATGATCGCATGGATTAAAATATTGCTATGTGATCATGCAATAGCATAAGTCACTGAAGATGCTTTGCAAGTTAATGGGATCTTGCCACGTATTCAGGTGGGACCCAAGCCAACGGACTTACCTATGGTAAAATAAAGGAGCGCATCCAAAAGTCCTCACAAGATCATGACCCCTGCCAAATGTTTATGTGAACTTGCGAGATTCTTCCACATGGTAGTGGGACCCAGGTACTCTAATAGCGAAGATATGGCCCAGCGGGTTTTCCAGTTTGAGGTGCATCGAAGGTGCATAACCGTGATATAAAAGATGACAATAGCAAATAAGGAGTCGAGTGGCATTATTTTCATGTTATATGTTACAATCAGAGATTAAAATATGATCCGAATAACTAGGTATGTGCTATTGAGTTTTAGAAAGAATTATGATGGATAAAGTTATTTGAATAGAGAAGTAATGATATAAAAAATGATCAAATTCAGTATGTGTTCATAAAGATAAAGCACGGCATGTTGTTAACTCAAAACTGTAATTCGGATTGCATATCGAAAGAAGACAATAAAGCTCGATGCAGTTTGAACCTTTATGAACAGGGCATGTTTTTATCCAATGAAATTTATTTACAAATGATCCACTTAACAAGAGATTTGATAGTGATGAAGGAGATCTCCAGATGCTAATGAAAGAGAAGATAAAGTGTAATAAAGAATGTTGAAATTATTCTAAGAATGGAAATTGATGCTATTTTGAATTCAAAGTTCAGAAAATGATCAGACTCTAGCAACCCAATGGATTCAGCTATATAAATGCTGGATAGAAATGAAGAGTTTTAGATTGAGAAGTTTTTCTACATCCATGGTGACTTTTTGAATTCTCAAATTGGAAAAGTTTCTTTCTTTGTATTCTGTCTCTTTGTATTTGAAGAAGGGGGAAGGTCATTGGCTCTTAGAAGCTTGATGTATTGTAAATCTATAAATTCTATAAAGAATTCAATATACAGGGTCGAAAAACTAGATATTGGAGCAAAAGTGATTCCATTTACTAAGCTTTATTTCTGGTTTTGTTGTTCCATTTTTAGTTAATTATCTACATCTGAATAGAAAGGACAGTTATGCATGAAGCTGTGTTTACATATTGAATTCCATTTCATGACTATGGTTGCAGTAAGTAATTGCATTTGCTTGTAATATGTAACTCTTCTCCTATTCATCCTGTTAGTTAGATTCATTCTGGATAGAAAGTACAATTGTGTATGAAGTTGTGATTTTCACTTGGATTCCATTTCATGTCAGAGGTTGCAGTGAAAGCAATTCCATTTGCTATTCATATATGATTCTACTTCTATCCTCATTAGTAGAATATGCACTCTTAGAATAGATAGATTTAGTTAGAAGGTAGTCTTTCTGATGATCTATAATTAGCATTCTATTGAGGGTTGTAGATTATCTTCACATTATCCTTGCCTGAATTGTTTGTGTCTACAAGAAATTTGATTAAAACTCATAAGAGACAACCTGGTGATCAAGATAAAAACATATTCATTGCATATCATACACAATTAGGGAGTTGTACCTATCAATTTAGAGGGTAGTGATAGATGACTTACACTGATCCATTTGTTGGTGAACATCCTTTTGTTCTCTCACCTTGGGTGTTAAGAAGATTCAAAGATTATAAATCTAAAGGGAGGACAAATTGTTAACCAACAATGACATACTAATATTTATTCATAGCAAGGAAGACCATCTTGATCATGTGGAATAGGTATTAAGAAGACTACATCAACACAAGTTGGTAATCAACTTGGAGAAGTGCATGTTTATGAGGAAGGAAATTGTGTTCCTAGGATTTGTGATCTCACAAGGTACCCTCAAGGTGGACCCTGAGAAGGTAGAAGCAATCATCAACTGGCCTCCACCAAAGAATCAAGGTGATGTATGAAGCTTCCATGGACTTGCAACTTTCTATAGAAAGCTCATCAAAAAGTTTAGTCATGTGTGTGCACCAATGCTTGAAACCATTAAAGGGGGAAAGAAAACTAAGTTTACATGGAAAAAGGAAGAAAATGATGCATTCCAATACTTAAAGAATAGGGTTTCCCAATATCCTATCTTGGTCCTCCTTGATTTCAACAAAGTCTTCACTGTGGAGACAGATTCTAGAAATTTGGCTATAGGTGCAGTCCTAAGTCAGGAAGGTAAGGAAGTTGCCTTTTTCTTAGAGACACTAAATGAGGCCAAAAGGAAATACTCTAAATATGACCTAGAGCTTTATGCCATGGTCCAAGCCCTCAAGAAATGGAGGCACTATTTGATCCCAAAGGAATTTTTTGTATATACTGATAACCATGCATTAAGCTTCCTTAATTCACAAGAAAAACTCTCTGTCAGACATCTGAAATGGGTAGAATAGTTGCAGGCCTACACCTTCAACATTAAGCACAAGAAGGGTGTAACAAACAAAGTTGCTGATGCCCTTAGCAGAAGGGTTGGTCTTGTTAGCACTTAAACCTACAAATGGTTGAAATATTTAGAAATTTATTGGACCCATGACTCATGCACTCCCAACAGCTGCATCTAGAAAAATTTAAATTCTAAGGTATTAAGGCTTTGAGCCTTCTTCACTTTGAGTGTAAAAATCAAGCGGGTTTACCTTTCAAATGCTTCTACAAAGCATAATAGAATTGATCTATGTACTCGACATAGTCAATGCAACTCACAACATACAAATAAAATTAAATGGATATAGTTTCTTGATCAAATGATGGTGAACAAATGCAAATCAAACTAAACCAGTACCCTATCCATTGGGTTTGAGTCAAAATTGAACATCTAAAAAATCCTATTAACATAAAGATACTGAAATTCAAATAAATTGCCTAAAAATTCATTCTCCCAATTCCTAACCCTATCATTAGATTCATGTATTGACTTTTAAATCCCATAGACCTCCCTGAAGGTTTTACTCTCTCCTTGAGAGAAACTCAAGTTTAGTCCCTATATTCACCTTGTGAACAATGCATTAAACTAGCCTTACTAATTAATGCATAAGAAATTCAAAGCATCCATACACAAAGAAAACTAGAAATGGCAATGAAATTTCAGTATATTTGTATTCATTTTCAGTTATATCCATTACAATTTTAGCAAAAACATAAAAGAAAATCAAGATCTATATTTAGTCTTCTTTACAAAAAAAAAGTTTGACCACCATTACAAAAGAGAAAAAACCTACTATATATACCTCTAGCCATCTTGGAATCCTTGAAAGGATGCAACAAGCTTCAGATGGCTAGGAAAATGACTTGCACTAAAGACAAAAAGTACAAAATCAAAAGGCAGTGATTATAGCAACAGAAAGTAGTTAACTACTAACATCTTCATAGGTGGCACCTTCATCTAGAGATATTTTAGAGTAGTTACTTTGATTTGTAGCATGAATGATAACCACCATTACAGGCTAACTTACATCATCCTATGTTTAAAACATGCTCTCCCTTAAATTTCAGATCAGGTGCCATGTGTATTCTATTCTTCTTCCTCTACCTCTAACTCCTAGACAGCTGGCTTCTTCTTCTTTTTCTTCACCATTTTTCCCCAAGATACCACATCATCATCAGATGGCCAATTATAGCTCTGTAGCTCCTATAATGATTCGATATGTAGGTCCCATTTGGAATCATTTGTAGCTTTAACCTCTGCAACAAATCATGTGCAATCACTTTCAACTTTGAACAAACTATCAATTATTCCATTGCACCCATCCAAGTCTAAAACATCATCACCACTAAGGAAAGCCTCTTGCATAATCACCAACAGATCCATTGATGTCTTCCACTCATCCAAACTGACTACACTTCCATCACTTGCAAAAATAGAAGGTAAAAACTTACTGTAATCATTATAAAAAATAGCCAACTTGGCCCTCACTTGATTGGACTTCCCCTTGAAAAACTTTGAAATAGAAATAACCAACACAATCTTTTCATAAACCTCAGTTACTACCTCAAGGATATCAGGCCTATGCTCTTGCAAACCATCAACTTTATCAAATAACAAACTCCTCCCAGACCAAATGCTATGAAGTGGCTCCAAAGCAGCTAGTGACTCGTTTACTTTATCATTTGTCTTGTGTAACATGATGACTAACTGATGCACTGATTCCATCTTTTCTTTTATCTTGTTCTACCTATGTTGTACAACACCAATCATAGTTTTCAAGGCCACTTCTAGTCTTATTTTCTCCAAATATTCCACTGGATGGTCAGGGATCTCAATGTCGGGTTGAGGAGGGGCTTCAATTTGCAAAGGTAGGGGAGGCACTATTTTAATTGCTTCTTCAAGTTTTGCCCTTAACTCCTCCAATTCACCTTCCATCTTCTTGATCAACATAAGTTTTGAATCCCTATCCTTTGCAACCCTCATTGAGTTCTCAAACAATTTATCATACCTCTCTGACAACTAGATAGTTTTGGCTTCATTGAGGTGAGCCAAATGGGTTACTAGCTTTGACACCTCTAGGTTAGTGGTATTTTGTATGGTCTAGACAATCTTGTTACCTTCCATTTTGTCTTCAATGCTTACTAGAGATGGTTTCTGAGTTCTTGGGGCCAAAGACCAAAGTGAAAAAGCTTGTGATTTATGGTCATAACCACTCCCTCTAATCATGTCATCAATATGCACTTCATATGACAATCTTCCCTCTCGTTGCTTTCTAATTTGGTCAGGCAGAAGTCAAATCCCATCCAGGAGTTAGAAGCATGCCACTTGTTTTAACCATTTCTCTTGCTTCCTCCATAGTGATCCTTTCAAGACTGGGATCATATGATGTAAGAGCCCTAAGAGTCTCTTCACTTGGTTTCATACCTTCAAGCAAGGATCTCTTCACTTCCTCATGTTTCCTCTAGATAAGGAGATCTCTGAATTCTTTTCTTTGGATAAACTGGTCATCACTGAGAAATTCTTCTTGGTATAATTCTCTTTCATCCTGTCCCAGCAATAAGGTCAAGTCCCCTATTTCTTGCATCACCATCTTCTTTCCTTCCTTGATAGCCTTTCTCAATTGATGGTGATAGGCCCTCTTACTAGGCACAAGGATTGAAGCACTATCCAATACCTTCTTTTGTTTCTTCTTCTTAGAAGGTTCACCAACCTCAATTTTCTATTTTTTCAATGGTGGCTCTGAGATAGCCTCCACCTCTCTTGGATCTTGGGTTAGGTCAATAATTGGTCCTTCCCGTGCTTGAGGTGGACTACTACCTTCCTGTGATTCATTGGTGAATTCTTCATTTTTAGAGGTGGAATAGTTCCTCGGCACCTCCAACTTCTCCTCAATTAGCCCTTCCAATTGGCTACATAGCGGACCATGCATTTCTATCATTTTTTCCATTCGTTGCAAGTATGAGATTTTAGGAAAAAAACCACCAAAATGAATTCTAGCATTCTTCAGTTGAGTCTCCAAGTCTAGCAAATCAAAATATTTAATCCATCTTTTCTTTTGTTCATCAAAGTCTAGCATGTTTCTTATTACATCCTCCTCATCAAGGGCCTCATGCTCTCTAATTGTTCCAATGCTAGGAATCAAAGTCATCCTAGCCATTCTGATGAAACCCTTAGAATCAACATACTGGTAGGTACCCACAGTCATCTTAAAAATGATTGAGCTAGCCACTGACCTAATCCAATGCCCTTTTTCCAATCAAAAAGCTATCAATCTTGAATTTCTTGGGTGTGAAAGTACCCTTCCTATGAGGCCCTAGGTGCTCTTTGTCAGTCCACATTAATTGCCAAATAAAATCCATCATGGTCACCCTAGGAGGTACATATCTTGGAAGCAAGTGTGGGGGCTGAGGGCACCCATATCCTCTAATAACTATGGAATTGTCCCCCAGGTAGAAATCTCCCCAATTGTGGTTTCCTAGCCAATTGTCCTCATATTGTAATGGTCTTAAAACCCTCAACACCCTAGTTGGAAACCTCACAACATTTTTGCCTAACATATCAAGTATTGGATGGACAAAGTAATTCTAAAAAATGGACAAGTCACACTCATTGGATGTGATATTCCAAACCCTCAACCAATACTGCACTGGGTTGGGAGTGCCCTTAAAATGGGTCTTAATCTTCAATACCCTTGCATCAAAATCATTAACATGGTGGTACAAAATCAAATGCATAAGAAGGGAGTGATGCATGAACCTAATAGGCCTTTTCTTCTCCTTGATAGACACAAACCCATCATGCATCCTATCGATTATATACTACATAGAATCATAATCAGTGTTGGTGTGAGAATTTTGAATGTCCAGGATTATCATTAAAAGATCAGTAGGCAATTTCTCATCATCCCCATCTATTCCCAAAACCCTACACAACCCATGACACAAGAGTTTCATATAACAATTGAGGGGTTCAAAAGAATAAGGGGCATTCATACTTGGTAGGAGAGGGGCTATATATTTATCATGCTTGGGAATGTGCTTGAATATTTGGCTCTTTACTAACCCTACATTACTAGCATATTTTTCCCTCTCCTTCTTTAAGTCAATTTCAGTGGAGGAGGAGGAATACAAATTGAAGGTTCTCATGAAAGACCCCCTATCTAAAGAGATAAACATAGACTGGTCTTCACACCTAATGCATCTAAAAATGGGGTCATACAACCTAGCCAGCTCAATGATTAAATCAACATCTAAAAACACATCTGGCACAATTAACTTTGTCATTCCCAACATCTAGGCATTGAAAATAGGTATGTCTCTACTCCTATTATTATAAAAATATGAGAACAAGGTAAAACCAGAACCTGTAGGAGTAATAGGGTCCCTACATTTGTCGATGAGATCCTCAAATGCCATGTCGATGGCCTTCATGTTTTTATTTGAACTAGGAAGCAGCTTGATGAACTCCTCTAAGTAATTCAGCTTTCCTTTATCCTCTCCACTCTGTTCTTTTACAGCCCCACTAGATGATGCTCCACTCGTCGCAAGATGACTCATCTTGATAGAATAGGAAATTCTCAACTCTACAACTTTCACACTACTCAATCTCTACTATGACACCAACAATATCAATTTCCTTTAGAACAACTTTGAGCATAGAAAGCAATGCAGTCCTATCTATATACTCCAAAATTCTCGCGCATGTGATTCCCAAATCATAGAAAATCTAGCCTAAGTCACTTCTGTATTCAATTCTCCATATTGCCAACCTTCAAATCAGAGCTAGCCATGGTGTGGATGCTGATAGGATGATTTAAAAAATAAAAAATACTGCATGAGAGCAATGATCATGGCTTTTTTGCATTAAAACTCTTAATTAATGATGTAAACCCTCATTAAAACCTGATTGGATGACTTTCTACTTTTTTCCAGCTTGGCACAGTATTTGTTCCATGTTGCAATGGTTCATAACATTGACTGGTATGAAAAATCAACCAAACAAAATTCAGTGACCAGGTGAACAAAGGATCTCATGATCTTAGAAAGAAATGCTAACCTGAGGTTAAGTCAGGAGATCACGCAATAAGACTACTTGCTTATTCTCAGAAGGATTTCATAACTCATGGCTTTACTTTGAGATTTTGCAACCACCGTTGATCCTAGATATGATCAATGGTCCAAGGGAAACCTTTTTTTTTGAAAAAAAACAACTCACACTAAGCCCCACCCAACTCAGAGATTCAGTGACTAAAGACTTCGCCAGTTCTCGAAACTATTTCTTTAACTCAACACTTATCTAGAGAATTAGTGAACAAGGCTATCTGGCATTCTCAAGAAGAAATGCTTAACCAAAGTCAAGCTTTGAGAATGAGGGAATGACATCTACCTCCAGTTTACTAAACACTTTTTACACCATGGGTTACATTCTGAGATTACGCACTGACCATTGATCTTCAACACAATCAGCGGCTATCATTGAATCGCCCAAAGACTTTGACCATCACATTTTTATTACGAGAATCAGTGACCATTGAAAACACACTAATCTTTTCCTTTGTTTGCCAAGTTGTTGAATCATTTAGAACCTCACTAATTAACTCTGAGATCTCATGAACACTTCATTCACTTAATCACTAAATAACTTAGGGCACCTCCACCTTTTCTTGAGATTAAGCGAGAAATGAAAACTTAAACCATCCACCAAATTTCATTGTCAAAGCTGCCAAACTTAGAGAGTATGAAATCATGACTCAGTCGCTAGATCACCAAATGATTTTGAGTAGGACCTAGTCTTTGTGAGATTAAAACATAACCACTGGATGAAGAGATAATCAATGATATTCGCTAGTTTGCTGAGGAAACTTGAACATAACCACCCAATTTAGAGAACCAAAAATAACTGCTACTTCAAGTCACTGAAGGTTAATAGGAAACCACCACATATCAAGTGAATAAGAGACTACACAGTCGCTAGATCGCCAGATGAGAACTTAACAGCTGGCCAGACTTGGAGACTTAGCGACAAACATGAAAAATGGTAAGGGCAGACAACATTCGCTAGTTCGCTGAATGAAAAAGAAACATGAAACAATGTTAAGAGATTCAGTGAACACCTTAGAGGGAAATAATCATGTGCACACATATGACTTAAGTGGCCAAAAAGGTAACACAAAAACATAAAGATTAGGGCACACTCAAAACCAACCAAGGAAATAACCATTTTAGAACAAAAATGTGAAAGGCAAGGGTTTCTCTCACAGAATTACTACAACATTTTTAGGGAAACCTAAACCTTAAACCAGACATTTTCATAGGCCAGGACATTGAAATAAGACCAAAAACAAAGACCTTAGAAAACCTAAAATATACCCAATAGTGGCTCCATCTAAGGATGCTTGAATGCAAGTTCATAGAAAGAAACCATGAATCTCTGGGAGGTAGATCACAAAACCCTAACCTAAAATAGGAAAGAAAACACACCTATACATATATACAAAACTACTGTGCATGGAAAAATAGAATTAGTTGAAGAAATATTTCAAGAATTGTCCATGCACTGGCAACTCCTGTTCCTCACCATCCAGATTTCTGAGGAAGTATGAATCATTTCCATGAATTTGATGCATAATGAAAGGTCCTAACCACAAGGATTCAAACTTTTTATGTTTTCCTTTGTCCTCAGCCCTAGCATTCCATTTCAAAACCATATCATTTGGCTGAAACTTTGTAGTAGTAGCTCTTTTGTCAAAGAGATACTTCATTTTTTGCTATAGTTTTATATTCTCCTTTTGACCATCTCTTCTGATCTCATCCAACTCCACCAGCTGGATCATCCTATCTTGCAATGGATCACTGACTTCTATCTCTTCTTTTCTCATGAACTGGTAGATAGGAAACCAATTATTTATAGGTAGCCTAGACTTTACACTGTGTGTGTGAATTTTGTACCTGATCTGTAGACACAACACTTCAGTAAAATATTAGAGGTTAGCTATAATCAAAATCATGCAAAATTGAAATCTAATTTAACCAAGTGATTTACTGCCTTCTAGTAGGTGCGGGATCGATGTTCTTAGATTGTTATCGAGATCAGTGACCTAGACGACACCTAAATGAAGGATTTGAATGCAAATGATCTAGATATGAATTGAATGCAATTAACCTTTTTTTTTTTTGATATTTTCTATGCAATAATATGATGAAAAAATGATATGAATCTATACTAAATGATAATTGATATGCAATACTAATCTAGAAATGATATGATATAAGAATGAAAATTCTAAAAATAATATGAAAGCTATGAATTTGAAATTGATCTCACAAAGGTGTCGATTCGCAAGAGCTTTGATTTTCCCAATTCCAATTCTCTAGCGTGATTGTGCAAATTTGTGGATGCAATTATGAAGAGCTGAGCCTTGGTTTTATAGAAATCCAGGGCTTTGGAGGTGCATGAGAAAAAGCCATAAATCACTCAGATTAACTCAGCTTGATTTTTGAGTTATTTGATAATAAAGATAATTAAGTCACAAAAATCATGCAAAAGCACAGTTCAACTCGAATTAGAAGTTTAGATCAACTTTAAAACTCAAAAAGATGTTGAGTTTCAAAAAGCTAACAACTTGCATTGATTTTCCAATTTGAGTTTAACTGGTCCTTGAATGTGCACATGGATAATTATGATTTAATAAATAAATAAAGTGATTTATGCTCAACTTAATTGATTTTTGAAAATAAATAATTAATTTATGGGTTAATTAACCATTTTATCAAAATTTTATTAAAAACTATATTATTAAATAATGACAACTTGCTTTAATCAATTAAATAAGAATTTAATCAATTATTCATAGGATATTAGATTTATTGTCAAAATTAAATAATATAATTAATAATAGATAGAATTAAATTTAATTACACAATTAAGTGGCAAGATATTAAATCTAATTAATTAAATATGAAAATATTCAATTAATCAAACTTAGGATAAATGAGATTTATCACCAAATAATCATTAAATTAAAGATAATTAAGATAATTAGGAATATTGCTAGGAATATTCCCCGATGCAGAATTTAAGATAATCAATTATGATTCAATGATGTTTAGATGTGCCTTAGATTAGAACTTTGATGTCAATTTCGTTCAAATTGTAGATGTAGGAGATTAATGAACTTATAGCCCATTTTTGGGGTATTACATTTTGCCCCTCTTTGAATTACTGTGTGAAGCGCAGTGGTTCAAAGAAAGTCTGTGTTTGATAGAGATATGAAACTGATTCGAAATTGATAATTGATATGAGACAGAAGCTGATTGATATTTATCTGATATGAAGATAATAGGTCTTGAATGACCAAAGATAATGTTCACTATAACAGCAAATGAACCTATGATTGTGAAAAAGTGTCAAAATGCCTGATTCCAAACCTTAGGATTGCAAAGAAGTGAGTGACCGGTTCTAGACTCGATTGTCTTAGCAGAACTAGCAGGTATCACATCTAAATCCTTCAGTTATCGAAGAACCAAGGAAAGAACACTATGATCCGATGTTGCAAAAAATGATACAGTTTACAAAATTAAGAGAATACCAGATTGATATGGATCGACAAATCTGATATGCCCCAAGTGATGATAGATTTGCCTCAAGCGATGAGGACTTTTGATGAATTAGCAACTAGATGTGATTGTTTGTCTTGATCACTGATGAAAGATATTGATAGAAATTGATTTACAGACTTTGAATGATGTGCAATACCATGCCCCCTTCAGGATTAAAATTGAAATCTGACAAGAAAAGTCCGCATTGATAGTTTAGAAGCATGTTAATTGATTTGAGAAGTGGTTAAACACGTTCAAGAATGCATTTTGCATCGTTTAGAGGTCCAGACGACCAAGTTTGACTAGGTTTGACCATGAGTTGACCATGGTTGACCAAGTTGAAATTTTGATAGTTTAATGTAAGATAATTAGTTAAGTTGAATACTAGATTTTTGTGATGAATGGAAGGTCGAATATGCAAGTAGTTAATAATATAAACAGTCTCAGATTTTAATTTTGATCCCAAAAAAGGATTGTACTTGCTATTTCATTGGAGGAACCTTCATGTTAGATTTAGCTCTTGTTAGATTTGAATAGGTGATTGAAGAATCGTTTAAGCATTGAAGTGTTTGTGAGATCATGCAAAGTGCAAAAATGCAAAGAGACATGCAGTATGAAATGCAACCTAAGACCTAGGACCTACTCATTGATCATGTGTTGATTTGTTATCATCATTGAACTTTTAGGTAATTGGGTAAATCAATACAATGCCCACTAGCTAAGAAAAACCATAGACATATGAATATTGATTTGTATACGCAAGAATCAATACAACACCCACTGGTCAAGAACCATGGATATATGAATATTGATTTTGTTTTCAGAATGTCAGATTAGATATAAGCACCAAGGCACAAATACCAAGATGACCTGAATATCATGTCCATTTTGATATAGAAATTTGTATAAGCATCAAAACATAAATGTTGTGATGACCTAAATATGCCTTGCATGACAAACACATCAAATAGCCAAGAGATTATTCTAAATCCGATGTGAATTACCCATAGTGACCCTTTATCATTCACATTCTTAGGTAAGATTGTGTTTCACAGTAGGAGAAAGAACTCACTCAAAAAGACAATAGTTAGATCAAACTTCTATGAATTTTATGAGTATCAATGGTCAAGGTACGCATGGCCATCCAATTCAAGATAGAGGCTCTTACAGTCGGACACCATTTCAATCCAGAATTTCCAAAGTTGTTAGATTTTCACATACAAGTAGAAGACAAAGAAAAGATTATGCCCCCAATCATCACTCTCTAAATCCTATAAAGGACATCATTGAAGAGCTCGAAGGGACACAATATGCAAAAATCTCAATGCGAATCAGTAAGCATACAAGGAGATAAAAGCATGTAAAAAAAGCATATATTGTTTTCAGTTTGATGTTTGATGTTGTAGATGCAAAACCCTTTCTAGAGACAAGACAGACTTGACTGAATCAAATGAAGCTTCAAAGGACTCTGACTAGATATGATATGGCTAAGATACACTGGAGACCATAGGATATGACATTGATTGCCCCCAAGTTTGAACATTGATAGGACACAGACACTTGAGCAGATTGGTGGACAAATTGACTTATTGAAAACTGGAAATGCAAAACAAACCGAGAGATATGTACAAACTAAAGAAAGACTGAAAGCTAGGAAAGACCAAGATTGCACTGATAGATGGAGCATTTTGAAACAAGTGGCACCTATTTCCTAGGTTTTCACCATCTTGGCAGAAATTCTATTTTTGCTACCAAGGCGCCTGTTTCCAAGTTTTCACCAAGGCACTTTTTTTTCTTCTTTCATTTTTTTGTACTTTTCATTTTTTGAATTTTTTTGAATTTTTGATATTTTTTGATTTTTTTGTGAATCATCAAGGTGCCTATTGCTAGGTTTTCACCAAGATGTTCATTTTATCAGGACATTTTCCAATTTTTAAGATTTTTTTCAGGACATTTTACCATAGACTGAATGTTTTAGGCGTAGAATTTCTTCAGATGGAGAATGTTGATTGGTTCTCAGAGCTATTCTCCTTTAGTCATTAAGAGTTGATAGGCACCAGAGCCAAAAGTAGCAGTGATAACAAAGGGACCCAGCCAGTTGGGTTCAAACTTCCCCTTGCGTTCTCGATGGGATTGATTTTTAGGATTTTCTCTCAAGACTAGATCACCAACTTGAAATTCTCTGTGTCTAACTTTCTTGTTGTAGCCTCTAGAAATTCTCTTATGATATACTCTGAGATGATCATATGCTACTTGTCTATGCTCATCTAGTAGTTCAAGTTCTTACAACTTAGACACTCTATAGTCATCATCAGTTACTAGACCATGCATTCTAATTCTTAGTGATGGGATTTCAACCTCAATAGGTAGTACCACTTCAGACCCATAAACTAAAGTGAAAGGTGTAGCCCTAGTAGAAGTTCTAATACTTGATCCGATACTTGTTCTGATACTGATTCTGATAGTTGTTCTGATACTGGTTCTAATACTTGTTCTAATACTGGTTCTGATATTGGTTCTGATACTTATTCTGATACTGGTTTTGATAATTGTTCTGATACTAGTTGTGATACTTGTTTTGATACTGGTTCTAATACTTGTTCTGATACTGGTTCTGATATTGGTTCTGATACTTGTTCTGATACTGGTTCTGATACTGGTTCTGATACTTGTTCTGATACTCATTTTGATACTTGTTATGATACTTGTTCTGATACTTGGTATACTTGATAGCATCTTTTTCCATTGCAAACTCCTAAGCAAGATCATATCATGTAGTCCCAATGTCTAGCAAGGTGGAGAACAAAAGGGATTGGCAAGCTAGTGGAAGAGATGGAAGACAAGAGAATGAAGGGAATAAATCCTCGAGGGAAAACTCCTCAAGAATACTCAAGCTAGGGAAAAATTGTCCTGTAAAAGCACTTTTGAACAAGCAATGAGAGGCCAGCATAGGATAAGTCACAAAAGCATAATGCCAAAGAAGGACAGGATGTAGTCCAAAGGAGTAGACATGTCAAGAGGCCTCGTAACACTATGTTTTACTCTTTTTCTTTTCTTTTATTAGATCAAGACCAAAGGGGAAACGCATAGCGATAGGCAAAAATGAATGGAGGAAGATGGATATGAAGGCTAAAAAGAAAGGGAATGAAAGCAAGATCACTATAAAATAACTCACAAGATAGCCAAATGTTCATGTATAGATCTACATTGTCAAGATCAAAGAGAGAAAATGGAATGGATGAAATATGTAGAAGAACTACGCATGATGCCTGATTGCCAGGTTTTCATCATGGTACTTATCCAAGGTGCCACAAGGGAGTGGTTTTCACCATAGGATGAATTTATTTCTCTTTACTTTTGCTACCAAGGTGCCTGTTTCAAAGTTTTCACCAAGGCACATTTTCAATTTTTTTATTTTTATTTTGTTTTGGAAGAAGGCAAGCTTTTTAGATAGTGCTGAAAGGATAAACCATGATATGCCAAGGAATTAAAATGATATGCTCAAAGATGCTGATAGGAAAAGGGAGATGGAAGAGAAAAATGGAGGATAAGGTTTTAAGTAAAGCGAGTGAGGTTGGAAGATAGGAGGAATAGGCAAATGAGGAAAAATGATAGAAGGTAGAAGGATAATGCATGGAAGGATTGTGAAAGGGTAGGTGGAAAGGAAGGCAAGATCAATGTCAACACATACCTTGAAGGGTGGTGAGAGGATGGAGGAAATGTGAATGAAGGAATATGTGAAGGAATATGGTGAATGGATAGCAGAGGTTGTGGTTTAGGCACATGGAATGGAAGAATGTTTTTGGAAGAAGATGAAGTGGAAGTCTTTGCAAGCTTGAATGTCAACCTTACTTTTTGCTCAACACCAGACTCTTTCAAGAGAGATTTTGGAATCCATATAGTCACAGGCTTTTTATTTCCTTTTGATGATTTAGAGATAATATCTTCAATGATGGATTTTGGAACCCATACTTGTCTTATAGTTTTTTTCTTAGATATCTCTTTGGACTTTATGCTTCCATGTCTATTAGAGGAGACATGGTGATCTTTTTTGTTTGATGGATTCTTGTATTGCTTCTTTTTCTTATATTGAAAATTCAAGTTACTTCCAAAAGACTTGGGACTTGTGGAAGAAGGAGGATATGACTGGTTTAGATGGGTGGGTGGATAAAAAGGATTCAAGGGTATGCATCTATGTTGATCTTGAGGAAAAATAGAAGATGGAGGGACGTAGGGACCCAAGATGGATGATGAATTAGGAGAGTTAGGAGGGGAAAGTGAAGGGACATAAGGACCCAAGATGGAAGGTAGACATGAAGCCTTTAGTAGTGGTGGAAGAGGTCCAAGGATGGAAGTGGAAGACACAAAAGGATAATCAATAAGTTCATCAGCATCTATATGACAACCAAGGATATCAGCATCTTTAGAGTGAGCATTAGAATTTTCAATAGAATCATGGACATCTTGAATATGAGCACCTTCTTTCATAAGATTTTTCAAAGCTTGCAAAGACTTAGGAAGAGTAGAAAGTGGAAGTGAACATGGTGTGGTAGAATAAGAAGATGGAAGACTTTGATCTTGACAAGGATCTTTGGATAGCATAAGCGCATAATTTTTCTCTTGATTTTCAATAGGCTTAACATTGGAAGTAGCAGCTTGATCTAGTTTAGGAGAAGACTTAAGACATGGTGGAATGCATGAAAAAGGGTGTGCAGGATCAAAAGAACCATGAAGCAGATAAGAGACATCACGAAAGGGATTGGATGACATGGAGGGTTCTTGATCTTGATCTTTCTTTATGTTCTTTTCTTCATCATTTATGGAGTCCTCTTGACATGGAGCCACTTCTAAGGACAAGGAAGCATGTTGGGATTGTATGGATGACTTTGGAAGAGATGGTGGAGGACTAGCTAAAGTAGGGATTATAGCATATGAAGGCTTAGGCTCTTTAGGTTTATCATTATTGAAAGTATTTGCAGCCAAGTGAAGGTTAGCTTGAGTTTCTTTAAGAGGTAGCCCTAGAGGATAACTATAGGGAACCACATGAAAAGTATTAGGGCTTGTGTCAGATGAAGGTTCTGTGAAAGATTTGAAAGACTCAGAAGCTTTAGGAAATGTACAGGTATTGGAGGAAGTAGGGGATGGAAGGGAACCATCACTAGAAAAAGGTCCAACATTAACATGATATTTCTTGAGAAGATAATCTTTATTTTTAGTAGGAGAGTCTTTAGGAGAAGGATTCTTATAATATTGATGCTTCAAGCTAGCACGATGCATTTTATAGTCCTCAACAGTAGTAGATGGATCATAATCAAGATATTGTCCACAAAAGCCATCAAAATCTCTTTCAAAATCATAATCATATAGATCACCATCATGATCTATCCAATGTGACAGCCCATTTGTAGTAAGTAGGAACACACAATGGGAGGACTCTTAGGAACAAAGGTGTCATAGGTATCATTACATTGTCTATCATCATAGTCATCATAGTCTTCAAAGCTGGATGTGTCACTCTCTGTGGAAAAGGTATCATAAGGGTTGTCACGTTGCTCATATTTTGTCTGGGGGCATGGTGACATGTACAAGTCTTTATCAAATGGAAAAGAGCATAGAGTTTCCATGGAGAACTCTTTAGGTTCCTTTTCTTTCTCAAGTTTGTCAAGCTGGACTTGCATAGCTTGCAGCTGCTTCATCATAGTGGTGATTAGAGCTTCTTCCTCTTGTGTACTGATTCTTTGACACATGTGTAATGATTCTCAATAGCTATTGCTCTATTCTTGACATAATGATTTGTTCGATAGATTTTGGAAATTAGGCTGAAAAAGCTAAACATCTGGCAATTTTGACAATTTTTTGACAACTTAAAAAAATTTCCCAAACAACACTCTGGAGACTCGTACAATAGTGGGTATGCTGTGAAACAACAATTGCAAAACTCGTATAATAATTGCAAGCAAGATTTTGACTCTTAGAATTTTCTAGCATCAAAACTCGTACAACACTGGGTGGGTTATCATACGATAGTTGGGTATTAATGAAACGACAGTTGAAAATCTCATATGACAGTTGGGTAGCAATGAAATGACAGTTGAAAATCTCATACAATAGTTGCAAGATTTTGACTTTGAGAATTTTCTGGCATGGAAACTCATATGACACTGGGTACTCAATCATATGACAGATGGGTTGTAATGAAATGACACTTGATGGAAACTCGTATGACTTTCTAACCTCCTGAGATGAGTTTTGACTCCAGAAAAGGATTTTACTTTAGATTTTTGCAAATTTTGAGTTTTCAGATTTGAATTGTTTGCAAATTTCAATGTCCAGATTTGAGGATTGTAATAGATTTGTTCATTTTCAGTAACCAGATAGATAAACAAGCATGAAAAATAGCAAGCACGTGATTTCAAGCATGTCTAAAAATAATGAACAAGGGCAAAAGCAACCTTGCGCATGAACAATCAAGTGACTTATTCATTCTAATCCTCAGAAGCGCTAATTGTGTATGTTCCAAAAATGTTTTACAATAATGCACATATACCCTATAAAATAAAAATTTGGCCTCGCTAGGGTTTTTAGTAATGGTTTGACTCTACAACTTTTATGATCCAAAGGGGTGAACTCCAATCCCGACGCACCAGGGTTTTGACATAGTCTGAGAACTTAATCTTCAGGAGCTGCTAGGGAGATCTGACAACCCAACAATGAACCATACCCATAGAGATTTCTTCCACAAGGACATTTATATAGTGGCTGTCACTACCACAGTGAAAATGGCTATTACCGCTTGAGGTTTTGTCAACGCAGTTTTCCCTGTGAAGAGATTGTCCGCTACGGTTAACCCTCTCTAAAGGTGACTCACAATAGTATACCACAAGGGGACTTGGCTCCAAATCCAAGGTTGTGATACCTCTTCACTTTTAACCCAAAAAAAGTAAGCAGATTAATCTGACATGCTAAGACAAAGTTTGTCTCACCAAGGTCTATGATATCAACCCCATGTGATCTATCAACCTCTCTAGAGAGAGAATGTATCAATCAATAAGGGAAGATGCACGAACCAAGTAGAATGTGAGATGCACTAAGTATCTTCCCCACCTACAAGAGATCCCTCATTGAGAAGGGTTTCGCTAGGAACCCACTCTCTCAAGATCCACAAACAGTGTTCATGGGGCCTAATTACTATGTGAGCACATATGTATGTTTCCAAAAGCAAATCTACCAAAAGTATCCACAAAAGTAGAAAGAGGAACACTTAACGCTTAAAGCGAATATGAGATGAGTCCACAAGGTGGAACACTTAACACCTCACACAAGTTGAGAATGAGTCCCTAACTTAGAAAACAAGTGAGTTCCTAAAAGCACAAAAGGGTTGCCAAGTGGAACACTTAACGCTTCTTTCCTATTGACCCCTCCCCTTTATGGCGCTGAGATTGCAACCACGGGGTGGAATGAGGGACTGACAGATTAGCGAGTCCAATAACCCAAGATAGAAATCAAGATCAATCACAAGTATCTGAGACTACTTAATGAATCCTTAAGGGGTCACAACCTAGTATCAATTATGCAAGTGTGTAAAACAAAAGCATGAAAAGAATCACCCAAGCTAGACACATGAGAGATTTATTTT
Organism: Chamaecyparis obtusa; assembly: GCA_027943335.1. Classification (NCBI taxonomy): domain Eukaryota; kingdom Viridiplantae; phylum Streptophyta; class Pinopsida; order Cupressales; family Cupressaceae; genus Chamaecyparis; species Chamaecyparis obtusa. The sequence goes on from BSBK01000579.1 coordinate 821,141, forward strand.
AAGCTCCAAATCAAAATATTATCAGGACAAGTGGAATACATGAGATCCTCGCAACGCACTTAGTAGATGTTTACCTAATTTTGAGCAATTCTTGCATTTTTTCCAATCAAAACTAGAAGAAATCAATCAGAAATAGTAAATTTCAATTGTTAGGGTTAGCTGTCAGTCAAAATCCAAAAATCAAATCTGACAAACTAACTACAAAAATGAAACAACAGTTGAAATTTGGCACCGAAACTCGTACGACACTGGGTCTGTTATCAAACAACAATTGAAACCTGATGCCGAAACTCATACGACACTGGGTCTATTGCTAGACGATAGTCCAAAAACTTGTACGACACTGGGTGTCTAATGAAATGACAATCCAGCCTCCAAATGACAGTGGGTGCCTGATGAAATGACACTCGGACAACTATCGTATGACAATGAGTTCAAAATCATATGACTTTTGTCAGAAACTCGTACGAAGATTGTACAAACAAAAAATAAAAATCATATTTTTGCATAGAAACCAAGGAGAAAAAGATAGAATTTGATAGAATTGAATTGGAAACCCATTTCAGGGCCCCACGGTGGGCACCAGAAATGTGTGTGTGAATTTTGTACCTGATCTGTAGACACAACACTTCAGTAAAACATTAGAGGTTAGCTATAATCAAAATCATGCAAAAATGAAATCTAATTTAACCAAGTGATTTACTGCCTTCTAGTAGGTGCGAGATTGATGTTCTTAGATTGTTATCGAGATTAGTGACCTAGACAACACCTAAATGAAGGATTTGAATTAAATGATCTAGATATGAATTGAATGCAATTAAGCTATATTTTTTTTTGATATTTTCTATGCAATAATATGATGAAAAAATGATATGAATCTATGCTAAATGATAATTGATACGCAATGCTAATCTAGAAATGATATGATATAAGAATGAAAATTCTAACAATAATATGAAAGCTATGAATTTGAAATTGATCTCACAAAGGTGTCGATTCGCAAGAGCTTTGATTTTCCCAATTCCAATTCTCCAGCGTGATTGTGCAAATTTGTGGATGCAATTATGAAGAGCTGAGCCTTGGTTTTATAGAAATCCAGGGCTTTGGAGGTGCATGAGAAAGAGCCATAAATCACTCAGATTAACTCAACTTGATTTTTGAGTTATTTGATAATAAAGATAATTAAGTCACAAAAATCATGCAAAAGTACAGTTCAACTCAAATTAGAAGTTTAGATCAACTTTAAAACTCAAAAAGAAGTTGAGTTTCAAAAAGCTAACAACTTACATTGATTTTCCAATTTGAGTTTAACTGGTCCTTGAATGTGCACATGGATAATTATGATTTAATAAATAAATAAAGTGATTTATGCTCAACTTAACTAATTTTTGAAAATAAATAATTAATTTATGGGTTAATTAACTATTTTATCAAACTTTTATTAAAAACTATATTATTAAATAATGACAACTTGCTTTAATCAATTAAATAAGAATTTAATCAATTATTCATAGGATATTAGATTTATTGTCAAAATTAAATAATATAATTAATAATAGATAGAATTAAATTTAATTACACAATTAAGTGGCAAGATATTAAATCTAATTAATTAAATATGAAAATATTCAATTAATCAAACTTAGGATAAATGGGATTTATCACCAAATAATCATTAAATTAAAGATAATTAAGATAATTAGGAATATTGCTAGGAATATTCCCCGATGCAGAATTTAAGATAATCAATTATGATTCGATAATGTTTAGATGTGCCTTAGATTAGGACTTTGATGTCGATTTCATTCAAATTGTAGATGTAGGAGATTAATGAACTTATAGCCCATTTTTGGGGTATTACATACACCATATACCATTTCAAAAGGAGATTTGCCTATTGCTTTCTTTTCACTAATTATGTCAGCCCATAGTGCCAACTTTAATTTCACATGCCACATCCTTTTATTCTTTTCTAGGGTCTGTTTTAGAATTTGTAGAATATTCTTGTTACTAGATTCTACTTGCCCATTTGCCTATGGATGGTATGGGGATGAATAGGACATAACTATTCCCATTTCAGCACAAAAATTAGTGAATTCTTGTGACCTAAAGCTCATAGCATTATCCATTACTAGTTTCATGGGAACACCAAACTTGGTAATAATGTTATTCATCAAGAATTCAATAACTATTGTACTAGTTGCCTTTTTAGTTGGGATGGCCTCTATCCACTTAGTAAAATAATTAGTTGCCACCAAAATATGACTATGTCCACCACTAGATTTCTCTAAGAATTCCCCAATGAAATCCATGCCCCACATAGCAAAAGGGGCCTTTGCAACCACAGGGTTTAACAACAAAGCACCTGAAAATTTTAGTTTCTTTGAAAACCTCTGGCATGATTCACATTTTTTGACATATGAGTGGGTATCTTTAAATAAGACTGGCCAGTAATATCCAGCTCTCAAAATTTTATGAGCTGTAGACCTAGCTGAATGATGCTCTCCACACATCCCAAAGTACATTTCCTTTAAAACCTTCTCAGATTGACACTTATCTAAGAAAAAGAGCAATAATCCATCATTGTCTTTCCAAAATAAATCACCTTGTTTTAAAACATACCTTTGAGCCTGCAACCTCAAAATCCTCTTTTGATTGTCATTCAAACCTTGTGGACAAGCAACATTTTTGAGAAAATGAACAATATTGGCATACCACGGTTGCATTTCTATACTTGTCATTTTTTTCTCACCAATGGCTACATTGTTTACTTGTACCAAGTCAATGTTTCCTCTATCATGAGCTTAGCTAATCCTAGACCTCTCACAAGCTTGGTTATGTGGAGTTCAATGTCAAACTCTTGAATCCTATTGATCCATTTACACCTCTTCCCAATAACCTCACTCTGACTCAAAATATCTTTTACTGCTGCGTGTAGAACACATGCATTTACTTTTGCACATACCAGATAAGGTCTAAAAGCCTTAACCACCTTTACTAGTGCATATGCCTATTTCTCCATTAATTCATAATTAAATTTAGTAGATTGCAGTGATTTACTAAAAAAAGCAATAGGATGCTCAAACCCTTCTCTATCCTTTTGTAACAAAATAGTAGCAATAGTATGAAAAGATGCAAAGGAAAATAGAGAAAATGGTTTTGAATAGTAAGGGAATATTAAAATAGGAGCCTCTTGGATTTCTTGTTTGATTTTATCAAAGGCCTATTGAGTTTCACTATTCCAATCAAACTAGACATCTTTCTTCAATAGCTTCACAATGGGTTTAACCAACTCTACAAAATTGGCAATAAATCTCCTGAAAAAATTAATCTATCCAAGAAAAGATTGAACACCTTTGACATTTTTTGGGGGAAGGACCTTTTTGATGGCTTCCACTCTTTCTAGATCAATCCTAACCCCTTCTTTGGACACTATATGACCAAGCAATTTTTCCTCAGTTACAGCAAATTGGCATTTCTTGGGATTTAGTGAGATGCCAAACTCCAGAGCCTTAACAATGACCTTCTTCAAATGTTTGCAATGGTCCTTAGCTTTCTTGGAATAAGTAGTCAAATCATCTTGATATACAACAATCAAGATATTAATTAGTTCTTTAAATGCAACATCCATTGCTCTTTAAAAAGTTACTCCAGCATTCTTCAAGCCAAAAGGCATGCAGACATATACATAAGTTCCCCAAGGGGTAGTGAACGTTGTTTTGAATTTCTTAGACTTTTTAACCAAAACCTAGTTGTATCCTGAAAACCCATCCATCATAGATAATAACTCATAACTAGTAACTCTGTGTAACATAGCCTCCATGTTAGGCAATCCATAATTGTCTTTGAGAGATGCAACATTTAAATTCCTAAAATCAACATAGAGTCTAATGTCACCATTCTTTTTTCTTACTCATACAAGGTTAGAGACCCAAGAAGAATGCCTAATGGGCTCAATGATGCCAGCATCTCTCAATTTTGTTAACTCAGCCTGCATCTTTGTTTCTAATAAAGGGTTGATAGGTCTCTACTTCTGTTCGAATGGATTGGTTTCTTCCTTTAGAGGGATCTCATGTTGAAACAAGTCAGTTCTAGATGCCTTAAGATCATCATAGGACCAAGAAAAAACATGCTTGCATCTCTTCAGAAGTCTTATCAAATTTCCTCTGACTTCTCTAAATTTTTTTCCAATGTACACCATCTGAGGGGAAGTTTTAGATCCTAAGTTTATCTCCTCTAAGTCTTCAATCTTAGTGTTAGAATTTTGAGACAAGTAACCATCATTTATTTTGAACATTCCTTCTAACTCCACTAACCCCTTCGGTATGTGATTTGAAGGTAGTTGTACTATCTCATTTCCCATAATATAATCTTTTCCTTCAACATACTGTTATGCTTCATTAAAATCTATTTTTTTCCCATCATACTGATCTAGACCTTGAAGAGACCTAAGGATATCAAAATCATTCAAAAAAACTTGCCAATTATACACATTGTCAAGCACTGCAGGCCTACTTTTGATTTCTAACATGGACACACCAGTGAGGGTAATATCATCATTTTTGAGGGAAACATTAGCAAGAAAATCTACCATGATATTATTTGACCTTTCTACCCAAATGAGATTGAAAGCCTCAAAGAATTATAGTCTATCCCAGATAGCATGTTTATACAATTTCAATCTCTCATCCTTGGTAGCATATTTAGATCTTACTTGAGCCACAACTAATTGAGAATCACCATAGACCTTCAAACATTTGATACCATGCTTTATAGAAACATCTAATCCCAGTATCAAAGCCTCATATTTAGCAGTATTATTAGTGCATTGAAAGGTCAACAAGAAGAAGTATTTAAAAGTAATACCTAATGGGGAAATGAAAACAACACCAGCTCCTGATCCTTCCTTGGAGCACCCACCATCAAAGAACATTTTCCAAAGTCCATTTTGCTATAGCATTAACTCATCAACTATTGGATCTGTGTTTTTCATCAGAGGTACTATTAGCACTTGAAAGAATTTCCATGGTTTTCTATCTTTTATTTGGTCTTTCCTTGCAAAATTTCATGGCTATAGCACTTTTCCTTTGGTCCCTGTGGTCATTTTATTTCCCTGGCTTTGAAACCCTTAGTTCAAATTTTTGAAAAGCTAGCCGTTGGTAAGAAATGCCCTGGCCCTGTTCTAATTCTTCATTACCTTTTCGGGCCACTTAAGTCTTGTTAAATGCATGTGCACATTTCTTTTCCCTGTTGGTCATGTATTCATTTAATCCTTAGATGGTTTGTCTTTTATTTCAGAGAACTAGCGATTACTTGCTTGTCACTAGTTCTCCAAGTTTCCTGGTAGTTTATCTTTCCTCTCAGCGATTGGGCGAACACTACATTCACGTATTTTCTTGTTTCCAGGTGGTTATCTCTTAACTATTTGCAACTTGGCATGGTAGTTTCCTTCTCTTTAGTCACATGTTCACATGGTCTCTGAGCCTAGGTTTTCTGACACATCTCGATCTAACGGTGGTTGTATGTTCTCATGAGATGTGTCAGAGCTATGCACTTTTATGCAAGCCATTGATTTTATTATATGACGTAGCCTTTCTTTTCAATCGGGTCCACATGCCAAGTATGCTGATTTGGTGGTATCTGATTGGTCAACGGGAGTATGAAGTGGAATCCTATTAGTGGGACCAATTTTCTTGGCGTCTAGGCAGGTTAAAGTTTGGTTTGATATTATGGCTATTGTTATTCTACAAGGATGACATGCTCGACCCTTAATGCAGTGGTATAGCGACAACCATTGATTCTCATAAGGATTAGTGGGTCCAAGGTGACATGTATGCATAGTTGGTGATATTTTATTGGTCCATGTATTAACACATTGGTAGTCATCAGTGGGACCTGGTTTCTGGATGTGTCAGAGGGTCTTGACACTATCAGTCGATTCATGATGGGCGTATGTTCTTATGGGTTTTGTCAAAGGTTTCAGATCTTGCGACGTCTGTTGATTTCATATCCTGTCAGAGGGTTGTTAGGGAAAGGAAAGATTCTTCAATGGATGGTTGTCTTATGGTTTGATGGAATCTCAGAGGGCTATGCGAAGATGAGACATTCATTGATCTTCTTGGTGCAGGCCCAATTAAGTTTCTTCAGTCTTTTGGTGGTTCCGATATATTACAAGGGTTCCCTCATTCGTGTAGTAAAATAGAAATGTTCTAAAAAAACTAGCGGTTCAGTGAACAAGTGTTCATGCAATCACTAAAATATCTACTGGTAGCATAAAGTTTTCTGTGAACAGTCAATTTCCCTTCAGTCGCTAGTTCATCGGGTGTTGCTAAGATAAGTCAGGTTTCCTTTGTTCGCTCATTCGTTGAGTAAGGTGGTAATTTTCCAAAAGGTTTAACGACTTAGTGAACAAGTGTTCATGTAATAACTAAATAATTTGGTGAAGGCATAAAGTATTTTGTGACTTGGAGGTATCCTTCAGTCATGAGTTCACTAAAAAGGGACCGAGGTCAAATGTTTTCCTTTGTTCGCCAGTTCGCAGGGTTAAGCGGTGGTTAATATTTTCATTTTGTGAATAGGAAATGCCTTGTCACATGTTTGCTAGAGGTAAACTTGAGGTGTCTGGTTGAGTTAAGATCATAAAAGATCATGAAAGGGAGGAATTGAATGGTCAAGACTTAAAGTTGATTGAGATTCAAATGTGGGCCGCTGATTTTCTACTGGTGCCATGGAACTGACTGTTTGTTTTCAAATTCAAATTTCTAAGGGTTTCTTGTGACCAGAAGGACCAAAATTGAATGCAGAAGTGACTGGAGCTGGTAAGAGATGATTTGTTGGTGGTTGCAGTGTGGTCCAGGGTGTGTCATGATCATCTGCAAGGGGTTTGTGTTGTTTTTTTTTTGCTCAAGGCATGCTACAGGTGGCCAAAAAGGGTTGACAAATTCAAATTTTCATGATTTGCAGTGCTTTCCCAGAGATCTATCATAAGTGAAAATCTTTCTCAGGCATGGCTGACTAGTTTTCATCCCCTATAATAAATTTGTAACCATTTCTAGTGGGTCTGGTGGTTGAAACCCTAACCCTAGTCATTTGTAGCTTGTTGCAACCTGTTTTGGGTTTCCAAGATGACTAGGGAGTATATATTGTAGGATTTTTGACTTATTGTGGGTTCCAAAACTTTCTTTTGGTCCCTGGTTGTTGATGGTATTATATTGAAAGAGGAGCTAGATTTTGGGTTTTCTTCCTATCTTGGTGTTGCTCTGATTGTATATTGATCCTAAATATGTTAATGAGAATACTTTTGAGTTCTAATCTTGCATTTTTGTATGTCTTCTTATTTCAATTCTAACCTCATATATGTTAGTGTCACAAAGTGTATTAGCATATGGTAAACAAAGAGTATTGTGAAGTCATCTCTGAGTTCCTAACAAAGTTAGGATTAAAGTCTTTTAGGTGAGTTTAGTGAGTTTACAACCAAGTAAGAATCTGATGTGCTTGTGTTTGAGGGAGAGGGGTAATAGGCAAAGCACTTATCTTGAGCCTAGGAGTGTTTGATTTAAGATCTTCAGTTGATGTATGTAATTGGGTGACTCTTTGCCCTAGGTTAAGGCACTGGTCCATCCTTTAGAGGCATTCCATCATCATCAATCACACACACAAATCAAATGATCAAATCCTTAAATCAATTAGTAAAGAGTATATTGGTATAACATTTTATGACTCCTTTGGAGAAGTGAGTCAAGGGTACACCCACCTGAGCATTAAGGCTCAAAGTGTAGGAGGATCTCTTGTGATCCTTATTAATTGGCCCTCTTCCTTGTAGACTTTGAAGTGGTGATAGAGTCAAGGTTATATTAAATTTATCCATCAAAGTATAAATCTACAAGTTGAAGATCAAAGGGAATTCCCAACAAAATGGTGACTCTGCTAGGGAGAGTCTAGAGATAAAGATTTTCAAAGTGCACTCTTGTTTTCCTTTTGTATTCAATTTAAAGATTTCCCACTTTGGTGGGTGGTGACTCAAGAGGTTAGAACCAGTGTCATACTGTAAATCATGGACCAGAGAAGGAATACTAGGTCCTTTGTTAGAAAGAATCCGGAGGTCACTCTAGAGCAATTGCCTAGACAAGAGAAGAAGAGTTGGATTAGAAGGAATGGTGAGTCTACTAGTGCTCCTATAAGAGAACAAAGAAATACTAGAGGTAGAGCACCACATATTTCCTCAAGTGAGGAAGGTTCACAAGATAGAGTTTCTAGATCAGATGGTGGTCACTCTAAAGATAGATTTTATGATACCCTAGAGGCTATATTTTAAGACAAGGGTCCATTGCCTATAGGTCAGGATGAACAAGCTAGAGAGATGGGTCTTGAGATTGATTTAGATCTTGATGAAGATAATTTCAGAAGAGAACCCATGAGACCAAGGCAAGTCCACTTCCCATATCAAAATCTTACTGATATGGATGTGTCATTAGGTTCTAATGACATTATGGTAGACCTGGATGATTTAAATGCACTAAGCTTGCAGTTGGCAGAATAGGATGCCATACATAAGAGGTTACAAGAGGAGAGAGAAGTTGAAAAGGTGAATGCTCTAATAGAAAGATAGTCTCTCCTTAGAAAGATTAATGAAATGAAGGAGAGAAACAAGATGCTTGCTTCTGCTCCTAAGACTTTGCAACATGATGTTTTTGGTGATCTTGAGTCTTTGAGGAGTGAGCAAGAGTGCTTACTGCAAAACCATGAATTTGATCAGGAGGGCCCTATGGTTAGACAGGTTCAAAGTTATGCCTCCCTCCCTAAAGATAAAGATGGGCATGAGATCACTAGGCTTGTTGTTACTGCTAGTGAGAAAGGAAAGCAAAAGATAATGGGACATCAAACAAGTAGATCATTGACAATACCAGGGGTCCCACCACCCAATTCAAATAAGGATACAAAGATAGAAAGAAGAAGAAAAGAAGATGAGGACCTTGCAAGAGAATTAGAGAGGGCTGAAATTGAAGCCTCTATTGTAGAAAAGAGAAGAAAGATTTAGTTCTTGAAGGCTTCATCTGCAAATGCTCTTGGTCCATCTGCTACCGAACTAGGTATGCCATCTATGACTACTACTATTCCACTTAGTAATGCTACTAGTTCAATTCCTTCTTCATCTGCTAGGATAGGTGTTGATCCTAGACAACAGTCAGATGCACAAGTAGATGGAAATGTAAATGCAAATGTTGATCCTAGGGTTAACACTAGTTCAAGTTTTCAAAGAAGACCTATGCAATTAGAAGGCTATAGGAAAATTAGTTTTGATGGGATTCCTGGCTACCCAAATGCTTTTCCAAATGATATAAGAGATAAGATACCTAAGTTTGCTGTAATAATGCTATTAGTTGTGAGGAGCATCTTAGGTTATTTGTTGATATGCTTAATGATTATGAGGTAGAGCATGAGGATGTAGTCATGAAATTGTTTGTTCAATCTCTAATGGAGGATGCTAGAGATTGGTTTAAGAGACTTCCTGATAAATGTATTGATACTTGGGATTCCTTTGAGAGATGTTTCAAAGAGAAGTATGGTGATAGGCCTAATGATAGTTTCATGTTGAATGAATTCAATACCATAAGGAAAAATCAAAATGAGTCTGCAACTGAATTCAACATGAGATTTCAGAAGGGTATGCATAAGTTGTTCCAAGTTATGCGGTTAGATGACAATGTTTGTTTAACTACATACTTTAATGCATTTGATGGAAAGATGGGATACTTGTTGAGGGACAAAGAACTGAGAACCCTTAGAGATGCTTTTAGGATTGCTGTCAATATTGAGAACAATATGAAGATATCAGGGAAGTTGGGTGGGAAGAGAGATGATCCAAAGTTGTTTGGGGACAAGAAATACAAAAAAGCAAATGATAAGAATGTTGGAACTAGGAGGCAAGAAGAAGATAAATTGGATAAGGTGCTCAATGCATTGAAGGATTTGAAGGCACCTGCAAATAGGAACATCAGTGTTTCTACCAATGAAAGGCCTCAGTCCAACAACAATTTTAGTAAGCAAAATTGATTGTAGAACTACCCCTACAACACCCAATGGAAGGATGGCAAGCCTATTGTCCCTGCTACAAGAGGAAACAATGACAGAGGTGTCCTTGACCCTCTACAAAAAGCTTCAATAAATTTCATGGAGGACATACCTTGGTGTGTTGCATGCTAGTCCCCTCATTCTATAGAGCACTATGTGGTTGCACACTCTATGGCTTCAAATCAAGATTGTGGCAGTGAGGAGATAGATCAAGAAGAAGATCAGGATGATGTTGGATGCAACATGGCTACTTCATATCTAGGATATGAAGATGATTTTGATTTTGATGAAGAAGCAGATGTAAATGTGAAGAGACACAATCAGGCCCTTTTTCATCAAGAGGTTTTTTTTGATAGTGAAGACATTGATAAGAAGACATGTAACATGAACTCTTCTTCTGAGCCAGTAAATTTAAGAAGACCTTCTAGAGAAGAGATGGATAGGATTACTATAGAAATGATTGCCCAAGTGAAAAATAGAGGCATGGTGTCAAGGAATACAAATGAGAAAGCTACAGGAATGTTTATAAAGAGTACCAACTCCGGAGAGCCTAATAAGAACAAATCAAAAGGTGATCATATGGTGAAATTCAAGAATGTAAAAGGTAAGAATTGTGAGCCTAAGGGAGTTGGAGTTGAAAGATTTTCTAGTGAGATTGAAAAGCCAGTTAACATAATGGCTAAGATTTAAAAAATGAGGGTGGCCAATACACCTAATGTATCATACAAACAAAAGGATACTAAGGTAGTGCAAGTTGAGATTCCCTCCTCTACTCCTATTGATATGTTAGCTGTATTGTCCCAAATTATAGTTAAGGTTCCATTGTCAGAATTGTTGAGGATCCCTAAACACAAAGACAAATCTATTACATGGGTAGATAATGTTCATAACAATGATGTTGCTTGCAATGGATCTCAGGACAAAGCTTTAAAAGGTGTTTCTGCTCAGGGAATTGTGTCTCAAATTCCTCCTATATATTTGGACAGTTCTATCAATGCTAGCCTTGAAAACATTGATCCATTCTTTTTAAGTGTTCTTGTGAATGGAATGAAAATAAGGAATTGTATGATTGATAGTGGTGCCTCTAATACTATTATGCCTTTTAAAATCATGGAGAAGTTGGGCCTTAAAGTTGATACAGTTCAAGGTAGATGTTGTGCAATGGATCAGAGGGAGGTACTAGTTATTAGGACTATCAATGAAATGTAATATAGGCTGGTAGCATATCCAAAGAAAGAGTTAACAATGAGTGTTTTGGTGGTGGACATCCCTCCTCATTATGGGATGCTACTATCTAGAAGGTGGAGTGCTACCATGGGTGGGAGTTTACAGTGTGATTTGTCCTATGCCACTTTTAGGATTGATGATTAGTTTGTCAAGATTGATCGAGAGCCAAGAGTATGCCACATGATTGAGAGAAATATTGATAATGAAACTACGTGTTTTGTGGATACTAATATTAATGCTTTTAGGGCAGAGATCCCTGTACTCGAGAATGAACCTATTTTGTCACCTATCTCTATTGAGGTAAGTGTTAATTCTATGAAGGGTGGTTTGTGGGTAATGTACTTTGATGGTGCAAATTGCAAGGATGGATTGGGAGTAGGTATTTTACTTATTTTTCCTAATGGAAACACCTACAAATTTTCTTTCACATTGAATTTATTTTGTACCAACAATATAGAAAAATATGAGGCATTGTTGTTAGGACTGAGGTTGGCACAAAAGCATGGTATTAAATGCATAAGTGTTATTGGTGATTCTGAGTTGGTGGTATCCCAAGTTAGGTCAGTATATGCTTCCAAGAACAAAAGGTTAAAACAATATAGTAATGCAGTTTGGGATTTGATTGAACATTTTGATGCCTTCAATATTGAGTGGAAGGATAGGAGTAACAATAAGATGGATGATTTTTTAGCTAATATTGTAATCAATCCCAACGATATTACATTTACTGGTATCTCTAAAGTTGAAATTTAGGCTAGACCTAGCATACCAAATAATATTGAGAATTGGCAAATTTTTTATGATGATAATGATATTTTGAAGTTTATGAGTTGTGAAGATCAGTATCATGGTCAGGAATTTGATTGTCCAGCCTTGGTTGAGTCAATAGAAGGAAAGGAGGTTGTCTTTGGCAATGAGGTCATTCAACTTAGAACTAACAAGGTGCCCAAGGGGCTTGTTGTTTTGGAGACTGTCTTTGATAACCAGGATAGAGTTCAAAAGAATATCAAAAGAGAAGATCATGCTGATCTAGAGAAGATAAATCTTGGAACACATGAGACACCTAAGAAGGTATACATTGGTAGAGATATATCTCAAAAGGTAAAGAAATCTCTAATTGAATTGTTGAGAAAATTTAGGCATGTTTTTGAATGGTCATATGATGACCTAAAGGTTTATAGAGAAGATTTGTTTCAGCATATTATTCCATTGAAACAAGATGCTAAACCTTCCAGCAAAAACAAAGGCCTATTAATCCTACTTTGGCACCCAAGATGCAAGAAGAGCTAATGAAGAAGAGAGATGCTAGAATTATCAAGCCTATAAGGCACTCTTCTTGGGTTTCAAACCTTGTTCCTGTGAGAAAGAAGAATGGTGACATCAGGCTTTGTGTGGACTTCAAGAATTTGAACATCAGCTCATTAAAGGATAACTATTGTCTGCCCAATATGGAAGCTATGTTGCACACAGTGATTGGATTGGAATTGATGTCTATGATAGATGGTTTCTCTAGTTACAATCAAGTAATTGTGAAAGAATCAGAGAAATTCAAGACAACTTTCACAACAGCTTGGGGGACATATGTTTATGTGAGAATGCCTTTTGGTCTCACAAATGCTAGTGCTACTTTTTAGAGGGCAATGGATGGTGCCTTTTCAGATTTCATAAATGATTTCCTTGTTATTTATCAAGATGATTTAACTGCCTATTCCAAGAGGGAAGAAGATCACTGTACTCATTTAGAGAAAATATTTATAAGGGCTTTGGAATATGGCATTTCATTAAACCCAAGGAAATGTGATTTTGGTGTCACTGAGGGTAAGTTGCTTGGCCAATTAGTTGGGAAGCAAGGAGTGAGAATTGACCCTAAGAGGGTAGCAGCCATTGATAAAATTTAGAGACCAAAGAATGTTAAAGGGATTCAGTCCTTCTTTGGTTAGGTCAATTTCTTAAGGAGATTTGTAACAAACTTTGCAGAGGTTACTAGACCTATTTGTAAGATGTTGAAGAAGGGATCTGCAATCAATTGGGAGGGTGAGCCTGATGAGGCTTTCAAAAATATCAAGCAGGCTATCAAAGATACACCAACACTTAAGGCACTTGATTATAATGTCCCAATGCACATCTTTTCCTTTTCATCTTTTCACACTATTGCTACAGTTTTGTTACAAAAGAATAAGGATGGTTTTGAGCAGCCTATTGCATTTTTTAGTAAATCTTTGTAGGCTGCTGAATTGAAGTATGACATAAATGAAAAACAAGCATATGCACTTGTGAAGGAAATCAAGGCTTGTAGATGTTACTTGATGGGAGCAGTTGTGATTGCTTTTGTGCCAAGTGCAGCTATGAAGGATATTTTCTCACAGCAAGAGGTGTCTAGAAGAAGATGCAGATGGATCAATAGGATCCAAGAATTCAATGTTGACATCCAAATTACTAAATTGGTTAGAGGACAAGGATTGGCAAAACTGATGGCCCAATCCAATCTTGATGCAAATCAGGTAAATCATTCTGAAATTGATTATACATGTGATATGGATGATTTTGTTTGGTATCAAGATATCATCTATTATCTAAGAAACATGAAATGTCCAGATAACATGAATGATAATAAAAAAAGGACATTGAAATTATAGGCCATCAAGTATGTAATTGTGAAGTGTAAATTGTATAGAAAGAATTTGGATTGCATACTTTTGAAATGTGTAGATGAAAATCAGGCTAACAAGTTGTTAAAAGAAATGCATGAGGGAGTTTGTGATGGGCATTATATGGGTATAACAACTACTCATAAAATCTTGAGAGTAGGTTTCTGGTGGCCCACAATCTTCAAGGATGTAGAACAATTGGTAAGGAGGTGTGATGCTTGTCAAAGGTTCTCTGGTAAGCTTAAATTTTTAGGTAATGTGCCATTAAAACTAGTAGAAGTTCAGTCTCCTTTCCAACAATGAGGAATTGATTTCATAGGGGAGATAGCAAACAAGTCAAGTGGAGGACACTCATGGATCTTAGTTGCCACTAATTACTTTACAAAGTGGGTAGAGGCTATACCTACAAGAAATGCAACTAGTAAGGTGGTAATTGATTTTCTATAGAATAATATTGTTACAAGATTTGGTTTCCCTAAGAGGATAGTTAGTGATAATGCAATGTGCTTCAAGTCTGCTGAATATAAGGAATTCTGCAAAGGTTTGGGAATTCAGATTTCTAATTCCTCACCTTATCATCCACAAGGAAATGGTCAGGTAGAATATACTAATAGGAGTTTGATTAAAATTCTAAAGGGGATTCTTGAAAAGAATAAGAGGGCATGGAATTCAAAACTACCATTAGCTCTATGGGCTGATAGGGTAACTGTGAAGAGGGAAATTGGTTGTGCACCATTTGACCTAGTATATGGAATACATGCAAGAATGCCTCAAAATAATTTTCTGGAAATGTATAAATTTGTTCAGTTATATGATGATGACATAGATGATGAGATGCAATTGAGAATTGAGGACCTCATTGGACTAGATGAAACAAGAAGAGATTCAGTTGCAAGAAATGCCAAATTACAGTTGCAGGTTAAGAATTTGTATGATAAAAAGACTGTTGACAAAAAGTTTGAGCCTGGTGATTTGGTGTTAGTTTGGAATGCTAGATTGGAGGATAAGGGAAAACATGGTAAATTTGATCCTATCTAGCTAGGGTCATATCTAATTCATGAGAAATGGGCCCAAGATTCATACATTGTAAAAGAATTAAATGGTGATGTTCAAGAATTGCTAGTTCATGGACAATTCTTGAAGAAATACTTCAATTGAAGGTATTTTATTTTCCATGAACAGTAGTTAGTTCTGTATAAATTGTAAATTCTATAAATAAGCTGCTTGCCCATGTTCCGTTTTGTCTTGGTTCCTAGGGTTTTGCCTTGTGGCTCTCAGTTGTTAAAAATTTTGTCCAGTAGGTGGTCTGCTATAACAAGTGATTCTAGATTCTTGTTGTGCCTACATGAGCCACACATCCCTAGATAGAGCCACTATTAGCACTTGAAAGAATTTCCATGGTTTTCTATCTTTTATCTGGTCTTTCCCTGCAAAATTTCATGGCTATAGCACTTTTCCTTTGGTCCCTATGGTCATTTTATTTCCTTGGCTTTGAAACCCTTAGTTCAAATTTTTGAAAAACTAGCTGTTGGTAAGAAATGCCCTGGCCCTGTTCTAATTCTTCATTACCTTTTCAGGCCACTTAAGTCTTGTTAAATGCATGTGCACATTTCTTTTCCCCATTGGTCACGTATTCATTTAATCCTTAGATAGTTTGTCTTTTATTTCGGTGAACTAGCGATTACCTGCTTGTCGCTAGTTCTCCAAGTTTCTTGGTAGTTTATCTTTCCTCTCAGTGATTGGGCGAACACTCCGTTCATGTATTCTCTTGTTTTTGGGTGGTTATCTCTTAATAATTTGTGACTTGGCATGGTGGTTTCCTTCTCTTTAGTCATGTGTTCACGTGGTCTCCGAGTCCAGGTTTTCTTACACATCTCAATCTAATGGTGGTCATATGTTCTTATGAGATGTGTCAGAGCTATGTGCTTTTACACCGGTTGTTGATTTTATTGTATGACGTAGCCTTTCTTTTCAAGCGGGTCCACATGCCAATTATGCTAATTTGGTGGTATCTAATTGGTCAACAGGAGTATGAGGTGGAATCCTATCAGTGGGACCAATTTTCTTGGTATCTAGGCAGGTTAAAGTTTAGTTTGATCTTATGGCTATCATTATTCTACCAGGATGACATGCTCGACCCTTAATGTAGTGGTATAGCGATAGCCGTTGATTCTCGTAAGGATTAGTTGGTCCAAGGTGACACATATGCATAGTTGGTGATATTTTATTGGTCCTTGTATTAACACATTGGCAGTCATCAGTAGGACCTAGTTTCCAGATGTGTCAGAGGGTCCTGACACTGTCAGTCGATCGATGATGGGGGTATGTTCTTATGGGTTTTTTCAAACATTTCAAATCTTGTGACATCCATTGATTTCATATCCTATCAAAGGGTTTTTAGGGCAAGGAAAGATTCTTTGATTGATGGTTGTCTTATGATTTGATGGAATCTCAGAGGGCTATGCAAAGATGAGACAACCATTGATCTTCCTGGTGTGGATCCAGTTAAGTTTCTTTAGTCTTTTGGCAGTTCTGATATATTACAAGGGTTCACTCATACGCGTAGTAAAATAGTAGTGTTCTAAAAAATTTGGTGGTTCAGTGAACAAGCATTCATGCAATTGTTAAAATATCTAGCGGTAGCATAAAGTTTTCAGCGAATGGCCGATTTCCCTTTAGTCACTAGTTCGCCAGGTGTTGCTAAGATAAGTCAGGTTTCCTTTGTTCACTCATTCGCTGAGTGAGCTAGTAATGTTCCAAAAGGTTTAGCGACTTAGCGAACAAGTGTTCATGTAATAACTAAATAATTTAGTGAAGGCATAAAGTATTCTGTGACTTGGAGGTATCCTTCAATCGCCAGTTCGCTAAAAAGTGACCAAGGTCAAATGTTTTCCTTTGTTCGCCAGTTCACAGGGTTAAGTGGTGGTTAAGATTTTCATTCCATGAAAAGGAAATGCCTTATTGCATGTTTGCTAGAGGTAAACCTGAGGTGTCTGGTTGAGTTAAGATCATAAAAGACCGTGAAAGGGAGGAATCAGACAGTTAGGACTTAAAGTTGATTGAGATTCAAATGTGGGCCGTTGATTTGCTGCTGGTGCCATGAAACTGACCGTTTATTTTCAAATTCAAAATTTTGAGGGTTTCTTGTGACCAAAAGGACCAAAATTGAATGCAAAAGTGACTGGAGCTGGTAAGAGATGATTTGTTGGTGGTTACAATGTGGTCCAGGGCATGTCGTGATCATCTGCAAGGGGTTTGTACTATGTTTTTTGTGCTTGAGGCATACTGCAGGTGGCAAAAAAGGGTTGACAAATTCAAATTTTTATGATTTTTAGTTCTTTCCTAGAGATCTATCATAAGTGCAAATCTTTCTCAAGCATGGCCGACTAGTTTTCATCCCTTGTAATAAATTTTTAACCATTTCTAGTGGGTTTGGTGGTTGAAACCCTAACCGTAGTCATCCATAGCTCGTTGCAACATGTTTTGGGTTTCCAAGATGACTAGGGAGTATATATTGTAGGATTTTTGACTTAGTGTGGGTTCCAAAACTTTCTTTTGGTCCTTGGTTGTTGATGGTATTATATTGAAAGAGGAGCTAGATTTTGGGTTTTCTTCCTATCTTGGTGTTGCTTTGATTGTATATTGATCCTGAATATGTTAATGAGAATACTTTTGAGTTCCAATCTTGCATTTTTGTATGTTTTCTTATTTCAATTGTAAGCTCATATATGTTAGTGTCACAAAGTGTATTAGCATATGGTAAACAAAGAGTATTGTGAAGTCATCTTTGAGTTCCTAACAAAGTTAGGATCAAAGTCTTTTAGGTGAGTTCAGTGAGTTTACAACCAAGTAAGAATCTGATGTCCTTGTGTTTGAGGGAGAGGGGTAATAGGCAAAGCACTTATCCTGAGCCCAAGAGTGTTTGATTTAAAATCTTTAGTTGATGTATGTAATTGGGTGACTCTTTTCCCTAGGTTAAGGAACTGGTCCATCCTCTGGAGGCATTCCATCATCATCAATCACACACACAAATCAAATTATCAAATCCTTAAATTAGTTAGTAAAGAGTATATTGGTATAACATTTTATGACTCCTTTGGAGAAGTGAGTCAAGGGTACACTCACCTGAGCATTAAGGCTCAAAGTGTAGGAGGATCTCTTGTGATCCTTGTTAATTGGCCCTCTTCCTTGTAGACTTTGGAGTGGTGATAGAGTCAAGGTTATATTAAATTTATCCATCAAAGTATAAATCTACAAGTTGAAGATCAAAGGGAATTCCCAATAGGTACTATTTCTTCAATAATGAAATTATTCATGTCAATGTCCACAAAGTAGTTCAAGTCTTCCGGTGCAACCATTTCAATCATGAGTGAAGAACGGGGCTCCCTATACAACTTTACCTCAGTTCCATTGACTAGGATAGTAACATATGACAAATCCAATTGTAACTTCCCACCTACTATTGTGGCCCATAACTTTGATAGTGGCATGCCATAATGAGGTTTTGTATCAACAACAACCACATCCATTTTGTAAGTGGCCTCCAAGAAAGCAGCAATCTTTACTTCAATTCTAGTTAGAGTTCCTACAACAGGTACTACCCTATTATCCATAGCATAGAATCTTCCATTAGATGTGTCAACTTGTAATCCTAATTCTTTCATTACATAATAGGGCATTACAGTTGTAGCAACACCAGATTCAATCATATAATTTTTAAGCAAAAAATTGTTCACAATTAATGTAACATAGAAATGGTCAATAGAAGAAGGCTCTTGTGTCACAATACTTCCAACACATACATTAGAAATATTATCAATTGAAATAGGCTCTTCTACTAAAGTCCCCTTTCCCTGCCTAATAGGAGATACCCCTTGCTCACTTATGAGAGCCATGGCTGCTGTCTTGTGCTCCTCAATTTTTAGCATTTCAAGTAAAGGGATGGAAACCTTCATTTGGGACAGGGCATGTCTCATATCGAAAGTAGGAGGATCAACAGAAATATCAGGATAATCTTTTGGCCTACCAACTTGCCTTTTACCTTTGTTAACAATAATTTTCTCATTCCTTTTCTTTTCATTCACAAGCCCTTCCTTCTTATTATTTATAACATTAGGCTTTGGGGAGTCTTTAATCTGAAGGTTATCCTTAACAAATATTGACCTAGGGACTCCTTGATCAGTATCCACCTTTCTATTTCTCAAATTGTATGAGGATTTGGCTTGAGTTATAGTAGCCATAGTTAAAGTTCTAATTTCCTCATCACTAGGTTTTCTCCATTTCTTTTCATCTGACCCTAATTCCACCATATGAGCTTTACAACTCTCATTGTCAAACTCATCATAATTAGAGTGAGTAAATACTTTCTCTTCATAGTCTGAGAGGAACCTCCTTTTATGATCAACATCAGAATAGATCTCTTCATCTTTTGAAGATAAGAGATCCCCCATTACTTCTGTAGTAAACATGTTAATAGCAGGCTTTTCAGATTCTTCATAATCTCCTGCATATGAATCACTAGCCTCTTTTCCCAAGGCCTGAGCCAACACACATTGGAAGGGTGAATGAGGCATATTATAGGCCATACACCAAGGGGTATTTTCCACATTGTGTGTTCTTTTTTTCTTCAAAGGATTTGGTGTATCTCTCCCCTTTTGAGGTTCATTATTATCAAGGACAGGCCTCCCATCTTTCCAATTTGTCTTGTAGGGCATATCTCACAAATTGGGGAGTCTATCTTGCCTTTGATAAGGTGGTCTTGCATCTTAAAAATTTCTACCACCCTTTTCAAACTTTGTTGGGAAGTCTTTGGTAATACCAACTCCTTTG
Source organism: Chamaecyparis obtusa (assembly GCA_027943335.1). Lineage (NCBI taxonomy): Eukaryota > Viridiplantae > Streptophyta > Pinopsida > Cupressales > Cupressaceae > Chamaecyparis > Chamaecyparis obtusa. The sequence continues at coordinate 840,916 of BSBK01000579.1, forward strand.
TCCATTTTATCATCATCTCTGGATGGTCTTGCAGGTTGTGGCCTAGTTTCCTTCCACAATCTACCCTCATCTCTTTTATACATCTAACCAGATGCCTTCCAGTTGCTTTCAATATTTATGGCTAATTTAAAGGCATCCCTTAGGGTACAAGGATTCTTATCTCTCAGGAGATAAGACATTTTACCATCCATAGAATTAAAATAAGTGGTCATGCAAATAGCATCATCTAACCTCAATACTTGAAACAATTTGTACATAGCCTTTTGGAATCTACTATTAAACTTTGACATGCTCTCATTGTAATTTTTTTTTATATTTTTAAACTCATTAAGCATGTAACTTGAGTTCACATGTTCTGCATACTACTCCTTGAAACATCTAACAAACTCATCCCAAGATGCAATAGTATTCTCAAGCAGACCCCTATACCAATCCCTAACATCTTCGATCAATGACTGAACAAAGAGCTTCATTATGACATCTTCATGCTCAATCTCATAATCATTAATTTTATTTGTGAAAAATTTTAGATGTTCTTCACATGTAATCACATTGTTTCCAGTGAATAATGGGATTTTCTTTCTAATCTCATTAGGGATAGCATTAGGCTGACTAGGGATGCCATCAAAGAATAAAGGCCTATACCTATCCAGATGAACTAGTCTCCTTTGGAAATTTGGTTGAACCAGAGGGGTTTCCCCAACATTTTGACAAGATATATTTCCCATCGTACCACCAGCTATGAGGGGAACTTGATTAGTATTCAAAATTGGTCTAGGTACATTTTGTCCAGGATGAGAGGCTTGAGGATTTGGAAGTGAATTGCAAGGCTAATTGGGTGGGATCATTCCTAAAATGACAAGGATAGAGCTGCTAGAAAATGTGTTTATATTAGCATGCAAGAAAGAATCTTTCTCTTCATCTCATCTGCATCAACCTCCAATTCTAATTTCTCAAGCCGGAGAGTCAAATCTTCTTTAGCCTTTCTAGCCTTTTCCAAATCTATGCTTGTTTCGGAAGGTACACTAGGAATAACAAAAATTTTCTTAGGCTCATTAATATTGACACCCACCACCTTTTGTTTTCCCTTATCAGGGATTTCTTTTGTGGCATTTTTAATGTCCTCATTCCTTAGGATTTCAGATGGGTGTAATTGCTGGAGAACATGTCCTTTTCCCTCAAACTCATCATGGTTAGGCTTAACACCTTCAGCCTAATTTCTGAGAACCTCCATGCCACTGAACAATTCTCTATCTAAACCTTGAACATCCTTGCTTAGATCCTTAGCCTGAATCTCATTTTTCTTGGTTTTTTTGATAAGTTCTTTCCTTTCCAAAAGCAGTTCATAAATTTGTTGCTCCCTTACCTTCACTCTATTAGCAATCTCTTCCAGTTGTTCACCCTCCTTTTTTCTTAAAGTAATCACTTCCTCTTTTAATTTTTTTGAATCATATGAGGTAGTTTCAGTAGCAGAAGTTTCTCTCAGTTGCTCTAGGGTTTCTCTCGTAGGGAAATAACCTACTTTTGTGATCTCTTCTTCTTGGATAAAGTGTGCACTAGGCATGATTTTCTTAACATGTTCAAGGCCATCAAAAGAGGATGAAGCTTCATGGGGGAGTGGTGTAGGGACTCTATCTCTCAAAGGTCCTGGGGAGTTAGTAGTAATGTGATTTCTCCTAGACCACTGCTTTCTACTAGGTGTACAAAGCTAATCACCCATATTATTCTCTAGGTAGTCCTTGAAATAAGATCTAGTGAACCTTGGCTGACTCATGGTATTTTACGACAAGATATATCAAAATTTACAAATACCAACGACTGGTAAACATAGATTATCAGAGTCACCACCCACTAACAAGCAGGAATCAAATTATTATGCTGGACTACAAAAACATAATAGATAGTACTGCACAAATCTATTGTACATTCTTATTCAAGTGTCCCTGGTAGAGTCACCAATTTTGGTAGCACTTAAACCTATAGATGGTTGAAATATTCAAAAATTTATTGGACCCATGACTCATGCACTCCCAACAACTGCATCTAGAAAAAATTAAATTCTAAGGTATTAAGGCTTTGAGCCTTCTTCACTTTGAGTGTAAAACTCAAGCGAGTTTACCTTTGAAATGCTTCTACAAAGCATAATAGAATTGATCTATGTACTCAACATAGTCAATGCAACTCACAACATAAAAATAAAAGTAAATGGATATAGTTTCTTGATCAAATGGTGGTGAATAGATGCAAATCAAACTAAACCAATGCCCTATCCATTAGATTTGAGTCAAAATTGAACATCTATAGAATCCTATTAACATAAAGATACTAAAAGTCAAATAAATTGCCTAACAATTCATTCTCCCAATTCCCAACCCTGCCATCATATTCATGTATTAACTTTCAAATCCCAGAGACCTCCTTGAAGGTTTTACTCTCTCCTTGAGAGAAACTCGAGTTCAGTCCCTATATTCACCTGGTGAACAATGCATTAAACTAACCTTACTAATTAATGCATAAGAAATTCAAAGCATCCATACACAAAGACAACTATAAATGGAAACAAAATTTCAATATATTTGTATTAATTTTCAGCTGTATCCATTACAATTTTAGGAAAAACATAAAAGAAAGTCAGGATCTATATTTAGTCTTCTTTACAAAAAAAAACTTTGACAATCTTTACAAAAGAGCAAAAACCTGCTATATATACCTCTAGCCATCTTGGAAACCTCGAAAGGATGTAACAAGCTTTGGATGGCTAGGAAAATGACTTGCACTAAAGACAAAAAGTACAAAATCAAAAGGTAGTGATTATAGCAACAAAAAGTAGTTAACAACTACTAACATCTTCACAGGTGGCACCTTCGTCTGGAGATATTTTAGAGCAGTTACTTTCATTTGTAGCATGAATGATGACCTCCAATATAGGCTAACTTACATCATCCTACATTTAAAACATGATCTCCCTTAAATTCTGGATCAATTGCCATGTGTATTCTATTCTTCTTCCTCTACCTCTAGCTCTTGGATAGCTGGCTTCTTCTTCTTTTTCTTCACCATTTTTCCCCAAGCTACCACATCATCATCAGATGGCCAATTATAGCTATACAACTCCTATAATGATTTGATATGTAGGCCCCATTTAGAATCAGTTGTAGCTTTAACCTCTACAAAAAATCATGTGCAATCACTTTCAACCTTGAACAAACTATCAATTATTCCATTGCACTCATCCAAGTCTAAAACATCATCACCACTAAGGAAAGCCTCTTGCCTAATCACCAAATGATCCATTGATGTCTTCCACTCATCCAAACTAACTACACTTCCATCACTTGCAAAAATAGAAGGTAAAAACTTACTGTAATCATTATCAAAAATAGCCAACTTGGCCCTCACTTGATTGGACTTCCCCTTGAAAAACTTTGAAATAGAAATAACCAACCCAATATTTCATAAACCTCAGTTACTAACTCAGGGATATCAGGCCTATGCTCTTGCAAACGATCAACTTTATCAAATAACAAACTCCTCCCAGACCAGATGCTATGAAGTGGCTCCAAAGCAGCCAATGACTCATTTACGTTATCATTTGTCTTGTGTAACATGATGATTGACTGATGGACTGATTCCATCTTTTCTTTTATCTTGTTCTACCTATGTTGCACAACACCAATCATAGTTTTCAGGGCCGCTTCTAGGCTTATTTTCTCATAATCTTCCATTGGATGGTCAAGAATCTCAACCTCAGGATGAGGAGGGGCTTAAATTTGCAAAGGTAGGGGAGGCACTATTTTAATTGCTTCTTCAAGTTTTTCCCTTAACTACTCCAATTCACCTTCCATCTTCTTGATCAACATAAGTTTTGAATCCCTATCCTTTGCAACCCTCATTGAGTTCTCAAACAATTTATCATACCTCTCCAACAATTGGATAGTTTTGGATTCATTCAGGTGAGCCAAATGGGTTATTGCCTTCGACACCTCTAGGTCAATGGTATTTTGGACAGTCCAGACAATCTTGTTACCTTCCATTTTGTCTTCAATGCTTACTAGAGATGGTTTTTGAGTTCTTGGGGCCAAAGACCAAAGTGCAAAAACTTGTGATTTAGGGTCATAACCACTCCCTTTGATCATGTGATCAATATGCACTTCATATGACAAGCTTTCCACTAGTTTCTTTCTAATTTGGTCAATGATAAAGGTAGAAGTCAAATCCCATCTAGGAGTTAGAAGCATGCCACTTGTTTTAACCATTTCTCTTGCTTCCTCCATAGTGATCATTTCAAGACTAGGATCATACGATGAAAGGGCCCTAAGATTCTCTTCACTTGGTTCCATACCTTCAAGCAAGGACCTCTTCATTTCCTCATGTTTCCTCTAGATAAGTAAATCTCTGAATTCTTTTCTTTGGATAAACTAGTTATCACTAAGAAATTCTTCTTGGTATAATTCTCTTTCATCCTATCCCAACAATAAGGTCAAGTCCCCTATTTCTTGCATCCCCATCTTCTTTCCTTCCCTGATAGCCTTGCTCAATTGATGGTGATAGGCCCTCTTACCAGGCACAAGGACTGAAGCACTATCCGATACCTTCTTTTGTTTCTTCTTCTTAGAAGGTTCACCAACCTCAATTTTTTGTTTTTTCAATGGTGGCTCTGAGATAGCCTCCACCTATGTTGGATCTTGGGTTAGGTCAATAATTGGTCCTTCCCTTGTTGGAGGTGGACTGCTACCTTCCTATGATTCATCAGTGAATTCTTCATTTTCAGAGGTGGAATAGTTCCTCGGCACCTCCAACTTCTCCTCAATTAGCCATTCCAACTGGCTACATAGGGGACCATGCATTTCTATCATTTTTTCCATTCATTGCAAGTATGATAGTTCAGGGAAAAAACCACCAAAATGAATTCTAGCATTCTTCAATTGAGTCTCCAAGACTAGTAAATCAAAATATTTACTCCATCTTTTCTTTTGTTCATTAAAGTCCAGCATGTTTCTTATTACATCCTCCTCATCAAGGGCCTCATGCTCTCTAATTGTTCCAATGCTAGGAATCAAAGTCATCCTAGCCATTCTGATGAAACCCTCAAAATCAACATACTGGTAGGTACCTGCAATCATCTTGAAATGATTGAGCTAGCCACTGACCAAATCCAGTGCCTTATTTCCAATCAAAAAGCTATCAATCCTAAATTGCCTAGGTGTTAAAGTACCCTTCCTATGAGGCCCTAGGTGCTCTTTGTCAGTCCACATTAATTTCCAAATAAAATCCATCATTGCCACCCTAGGAGGTACATATCTTGGAAGTAGGTGTGGGGGCTAAGGGCACCCATATACTCTGATAACTATGGAATTGTCCCCCAGGTAGAAATCTCCCCAATTATGGTTTTCTAGCCAATTGCCCTCATATTGTAATGGTCTTAAAACCCTCAACACCCTAGTTGGCAACCTCACAAAATTTGTGCCTAACATTTCAAGTTATGGATGGACAAATTAATTCTAAAAAATGGACAAGTCACACTCATTGGATGTGATATTCCAAACCCTCAACCAATACTGCACTGGGTTGGGAGTGCCCTTAAAATGGGTCTTAATCTTCAATACCCTTGAATCAAAATCATTAACATGGTGGTATAGAATCAAATGCATAATCTTCAATACCCTACATTACTAGCATATTTTTCCCTTTCCTTCTTTAAGTAAATTTCAGTGGAGGAGGAGGAATAGAAATTGAAGGTTCTCATGAAAGATCCCTTATCTAAAGAGATAAATACATACTGGTCTTCACACCTAATGCATCTAGAAATGGGGTCATACAACCTAGCTAGCTCAATGATTAAATCAACATCTAAAAACACATCTGGAACAATTAACTATGCCATTCCCAACATCCAGGCATTGCAAACAGGTATATCTCGACTCCTATTATTGTAAAAATATGAGAACAAGGTAAAACCAGAACCTGCAGGAGTAATAGGGTCCCTACATTTGTCCATGAGATCCTCAAATGCCATGTCGATGGCCTTCTTATTTTGATTTGATCTAGGAAGCAGCTTGATGAACTCCTTTGAGTAATTCAACTTTCCTTTATCCTCTCCACTCTGTTCTTTTACAGCCCCACTAGATGATGCTCCACTCATCGCAAGATGACTCATCTTGATAGAATAGGAAATTCTCAGCTTTTCAACTTTCACACTACTCAATCTCTGCTATGACACCAATAATCTCAATTGGCTTCAGAACAACTTTGAGCACAAAAAGCAATGCAATCCTGTCTATATACTCCAAAATTCTCATGCATGTGATTGCCAAATCATAGCAAATCTAGCCTTAGTCACTTCTACATTCAATTCTACATATTGCCAACCTTCAAATTAGAGCTAGCCGTGGCGTGGATGCTAGTAGGATGATTTAAAAAATAAAAAATAAGGTGTGAGAGCAATGATCATGGATTTTTTGCATTAAAACTCTTAATTAATGATGTAAATCCTCATCAAAACCTGATTGGACGGCTTTCTACTTTTTTTCTAGCTTGGCACCATACTTGTTCCACATCGCAATGGTTCATAACACTGACTAGCATGAAAACTCAACCAGACAAAATTCAATAACCATGTGAACAAAGGATCTCATGATCTCAGAAAGAAATGCTAACCTGAGGTTAAGTTAGGAGATCATGCAACAAGACTACTCACTTAATCTGAGAAGGATTTCATAACTCACAGCTTTACTTTGAGATTTCATGACCACCGTTGATCCCAAAGATGATCAATGGTCCAAGGGAAACCTTTAAAAAAAAAAAAAAAACAACTCACACTAAGCCTCGCCTAACTCAGAGATTCAGCGACTAAAGACTTCGCTAGTTCTCATAACTATTTCTTTAACCCAACACTTATCTAGAGAATTAGCGAACAAGGCTATCTTGCATTCTCAAGAAGAAATGCTTAACCACAGTCAAGCTTCAAGAGTAAGTGAATGACATCTACCTCCAGTTCACTGAACAATTTTTACACCATGGGTTACATTCTAAGATTACGCGTTGATCATTGATCTTCAACACAATCAGCGGCTGTCACTGAATCACCCAAAGACTTTGACCATCACCTTTTTATTATGAGAATCAGTGACCATTGAAAACACAATTATCTTTTCCTTTGTTTTCCAAGTCACTAAATCATTTAGAACCTCACTAATTAACTTCGAGATCCTACAAACACTTCATTCGCTTAATCACTAAATAACTTAGGGCACGACCACCTTTTCTTGAGATTAAGCAACAAATGAAAACTTAAACCATCCACCAAATTTCATTGTCAAAGCTGCCAAACTTAGAGAGTATGAAATCATGACTCAGTTGCTAGATCGCCAAATGATTTTGATTAGGACCCAGTCTTTGCAAGATTAAAACATAACCACCAGATGAAGAGACAATCAACAACATTCGCTAGTTCTCTAGGGAAACTTGAACATAACTTCCTGATTTAGAGAACCAGAAATAACTGCTGCACCAAGTCACTGAAGGTTAACAGGAAACCACTAGATATCAAGTGAATAGGAGACCATGCAGTCACTAGATCTCTTGATGAGAACTTAACTACTGGCTAGACTTGGAGACTTAGTGACAAACATGAAAAATGGTAAGGGCAAACAACATTCGCTAGTTCACTAAATGAAAAAGAAACATGAAACAATGTTAAGCGATTCAGCGAACACCTTAGAGGGAAATAATCACGTGCACACATATGACTTAAGTGGCCAAAAAGGTAACATGGAAACATAAAGATTAGGGCACACTCAAAACCAACCAAGGAAATAACCATTTCAGAACAAAAATGTCAAAGGAAAGGGTTTCTCTTGTAGAATTACTACAACATTTTTAGGGAAACCTAAACCCTAAACCAGACATTTTCATAGGCCAAGACATTGAAACAAGACCAAAAGCAAAGACCTCAGAAACCTAAAATATACCCAACAAGTCTAATTGAAGAAATACAACTACAAAGTGTGGGAGTTGAGTCTCTCAAGCACCTATACCTTGATGACCCCAATTTTATAGAGATATATCAAATTTGCACAAAGATGGTTGGAAGAAACCATACTGACTTTTCTGAATATCTAATTCAGAATGGACTCATGTTCAAAGGAGCTCAACTATGTATACCCAAATGTTCAATGAGGATAAACATAATCAGGGAAAATCACTGTGGTGGCTTGGGAGGTCACTTTGGCATTGATAAGATAACAAACATGGTAAGGAGAAGTTATCTTTGGCCTAAAATGAACAATGATGTTAAGAAGTTCATAGAAACTTGCACAATATGTCAGCAAGCTAAAGGTGTGTCAACCAATCAAGGACTATATCAGCCCTTACCAATTCCCTCTAGACCATGGGATTCCATCTCAATGAATTTTGTAATGGGGTTGCCTAAAACAAAGCAAGGCTTTGACAATGTTTTTGTAATAGTGGATAGGTTTAGTAAAATGGTCCATTTTGTACCATGTAAAAGCACAAATGATGATGAACTAAAACTGATTTAGAACCTGAATGAAGAATCTATAATTTAAGATTATTGAGGATTGGATGATTAGATATGCAAGATGATTAAATCATTATTATGCTGTCACTGATGTCAACTAGCTTGACAATACCTATCTTGTAAGTTACTATATTGATACATCTGAAGAAAGGTGAAAGAGATGAAGAACATAAATATCTACATGAGGAAGATGTATATGTTAGATGAGGATAAGGAATACACTGAGTAACTTGTTGATGAGTCTATGACTTGATGAAATTGAATGTATTATGTTGCATTCATCTATGATGAAGAATAGAGCTGAAAGACACAAAACATTGTTGTCGGTAAATAAAGCATTCTAGTATACACCGATGAAATGTAGTGTATATTGAGCCCAGTGTTAACCGAGCTTGTGTTCACTGATGCATTTCTTTGTTAACTGAGAAAAATAGAAAGGAATTAAATGATCAGTTTAGTCAATAAAGTGATGAGCTGTAAAGTGTATGAAATCGAGGTAACAGATAAGGTTTTTTATGAAGATCGATGGCTAACATAAAACAAAAGGGATCTAATGGAGTAGATTGAAACATGTTACTAACACATCAGCTGAGGAAGCTTAAAGCAACAAAATCTATGAATATGATTAAGCGGCAAAATCTGATGGAGGAAAAGAAAATAATTTACTCATCTATATAAGAGACATTGGTTTCATTATTAAAAGATAGCTAGAAGAAGAAGATACTACATAATTATCATGTGAAGGATTTTTCATGCATTTTGATCATACTAGTTAATAAGAACCGAGCTGCAGAACAATTACTAAGCTACAAAGAGTAATTATCGACGGATAGTAAGTTGATATAGTATTGAATCTAAAGTGGTATATTGATCAAAAATATTTGAATGAGTAGAACATTGATCTGTAAACTACAAATTGAAGTTGTTTTAAGGAAAATCATCTACTGTTACATATTTAACCATTGTGCATAGTCAAATCTCTTAACTGAGTGGACTATGAAAGTCTTTTGATGTTTCATTCATAGAGTGAACATTGTTATCCTATCAACCCTAGAGTGACTGCTGGTTGGATGATAACTTCTGGTCTAAAATCCTATAACAAGGTCACACCTAAAAATGTGTTTGTAACCTTTAATAGGGTTGGGTCTTCACCAAACTCACTTCAGAAGAGTGAACAATTTTGGGTTGCTAGTCCCAGGTGGTTTTTCCCTTCACAGGGTTTCCATGTTAAATCTCTTGTGTTATGTGTTGATTGTGATATTTGTTTGTTATCATACTTTGCATATTACATGTTAGATTTAATCTGTAACTATTATAAAGTTTAGAATGAAAATCGGTAATAACACAGACAATGAAAGTATTTTATGTTTATCGAGTAGCAGAAGTAGTAGAATTGTTTTGGATGATACATTTTGAAAACTATGGGACACTAGATAACTGATTCACCCCCCTCTCAATTATTCTAAAAATTGGTATTAGAGCGTCAGTTTCTTTGAACATAGTTTTAAGGACTCCAACAAAAAGGTCTCAAGATGTATAAGAGGGAAGTGCCAAAGCTGAACAAAGATAACTTCACAGTATGGAAAAGATGGATGAAGTTGCATATATCTGAAATGGGGAATTCTGCACTAGAACTGATGGAGAATGGCTACATTGAACCGCCCACTAGTCCCTTAACTCTTGATCAACTGAAGGATAGGCATGAACATAATATTACTATGATGGAACTAGTTGCTACCTGTATTGATGCTGAATTTGAAGACATCAAGGATTGTGATACAGCTAAGAAGATGTGGGACAAGCTGACTCTAATATACAGTGGAGATGCAAATGTTAAGAGAGCTAGAGTAAAAATCCTAAGAGGTCAATTTAATGATATGAAGATGAAAGGTGAGAAAATTGTGCACTATACAAAAAGACTAAAAGAGGTAGTACATGCTATTAGAGCATCTAGTGGAGTTATTGACGATGAAACAGTAATAAGAAAGATTCTCTAAACTTTGCTGCTAGTTTATGCAATTAGGATCTCTGCAATTCATGAAACAAGGTCTACATCCAACCTCACTCTTGACACTCTGATCAGTAAGCTTACAACCTTTGAATTGAATAACTTTGAAAATAGTGTTGTACCTTCTATTGAATACACTTTCATGTCTTATGTTGGTTCCCCTTCTCTTTCTACTTGTAGGTTTACACTATGAATGACAACTTAATGTCACTGACTCTATCACCACTCCAAAGTCTACAAGGAAAAGGGCCAATTAACAAGGATCAAAGAGATCCTTTTACACTTTGAGCCTAGATGCTTAGGTGGGTGTACCTTTGATTCACTTCTTGAAAGGAATCACAAAATATTAAGCAATTATATCATTTACAAACTAGTTTAAAGATTTTATCATTTATATGTATGGTGGATGATGATGAACTACTTCCAGAGAAAAGATCAATGCCTTAACCTAGGGCATAGAGTCACCAAATAACATAGATCAACTAAAAATCCTAAATCAAATACTCCTAAACTTAGGATAAGTGCTTTGCCTATTATCCCTCTCACTCCCAAACTTGATCATCAAATTCTTACCCAACCACGAACTCACTAAAATCACCTTAAAGACTTTAATCCTAACTTTGTCAGGAACTCAAAGATAATCTCACAATACTCTTTGTTTACCATGTGCTAACCCACTTTGTGATATTAACATATATGAGCCCAAGATTAAAACAAGAAGACAAACATAAATCTTAGATTGGAATCCAGGTGTATTCTCATTAAAATTTATAGAATCAATACATTACCAGAATAACAAAATGTTAGGAAAAAGACCCAAAATCTAGGCTCTCCTTATTTAGTCTTTACATTGATTTTCAATATACATCAACCACCTGTAAAATTAAAAATTGTAACCATATATACCACTAATCATCTTGGGATTCCAAAAATAGGATGCAACAAGCTATGAATGATTAGGGTTAGGGTTTTACCCACCAAACCAACCAAAATACAATCACAATTTATTCCAATTGGGGAAAACCAAGTAGCCTAGAGAAAGAAGATCCAAGAATGATCTATAATCATGGTAATTCCCTGAGAAAGTACTGAAAACCATGGATTTGCCCATATTTATCAACCTGTTCGGCCACCTGTAACATGCCTTCAAGCAACAAAATCATGGTACAAACCCCTGCAATCAATCAGCAAACACCCTGGACCACTCTACAGTAGTTGGTGAGATCATTCCTACCAAACCCAGCTGCTTAGACATTTAATTTCAATCCTTCCTATCGCTAGAAACCCTTTGAAAATTTGAATTTGAGAGAAATGGCTAGTTTCATGGCACCGGCAGAAAATCGGCGATCAACATTCAAATCTGGATCAACTTTATATCGCAACCATCAGATCCTTTCTTTTTACCCAGGCCTCATGACTTAACCCCACATGAATCCTGGTTTACATTTGGTGAACACGTGACAAAGGCTTTCTCCATTCCTAAAATGAAACCCCTAACCCAAGCTTTACTCAGCGAACAAATGAACATGCAAAACAACTAACCCCAGTGACCATTTGGAGAACTAGCGACTTAAGGCTATCTCCTCTTTGCTGAATGTTTCATGCTACTACCAATTTATTTAGAGACTCAATGACCACTTCATTCGCTAATTCACCAAAACATCTAGAGCATCACCATTTTATTATGAGAATAAGTGAACAAAGGGAAAACATCAGAGCCACCAAATTTAGAGAATACTGCTATTTCTCTGTCACCAAATCACTGAATCCTTTTGACCTCAGAACCCATTGACAACCCTGCCACATCATCATTCTTTTCAGCCAATAAAAATTGAGCATGTCAGCATTGCATAGCACTTTGGATCCATTGAATATAAGCCTTTAATTGGACGACCGACGTAAGATCGCATGAGCTCAGAAGATTCCATGCACTTTTATGCCAGCCATCGATCTTGAATCTCTTGATTTAGATACTGGGCCTACTTGACAACATATCCAAATCACCGCTTGGTAACCAATGAAAAACTATCACCCGTGCACACCTAGCAGTGGACCCTCTCCATTTGTAAAGTTGTAGCCTTGGAGGAATCAATGGTCGACGTATGATCTCATGGGTTTTGTCAGAGCCATGAGATCATGCGCCTATCATTAGATTGAAAGTAGACTAAAAAGCTAGACCCGTTGACCACATGAACATGTGACCATAAGGAAGGATAAACCACCACACCAAGTCACTAACTGTTAAGAGAAAACCTCCTAGAAACAAGAGAATACATGAACATTGTGTTCACCCAATCGCCAAAAGAAAATGTTAACCACCAGGGAACCTAGAGAACTAGCAACAAGCAAGTAATCACCAATTCACTGAATGACAAAGGGATATGAAAGGATACTAAGTGATTCAACGAAGACTAGGAAAAGAAAAGGTCATGTGTAGAAAGGAAGACTTAAGTGGCCCAAAAAGGTAATGAAGAATTAGAACAGCGCCAGGGTAAACTAGGTTTTTTCCTCCCAACGGCTATAAAATATGAATTTTGAACAAGGGTTCCAAGCCAGGGACATGGAAAAAGGTTGGAGAGACCAGAGGAAAATTGGTATAGCCACGAAATTTTTTTTTAGGTACTAACATCTTCCTTGAAGATTGGTAAGTCTAGTAGAAGGAATGATAAGAATAATGATAGTGATAGTAATATCAATGACGAACTTGATGAGCTTGAAGCTCTTATGGCCAGAAGATTACCCAAAGGTAAGGGAAGGTATAGAGGCAAGTTACCTTTAGCATTTTTTAATTGTAAATAAGTTGGCCACATCATTGCTAGATGTCTGAATAAGAAAGATGATGATAGATCCAAAGACCGATCCGAAGGAAGCTATGGGAGAAGAGTCAACAGAGGCTATCGACACAACCCTAGAGATAATCGAGATAGCTATGACAAAGGAAAAAGGTATGTTACATAGCCAAAGAATTTGAATCTGAATCTGATACTGATGATGATGTAGAAGTAGTATTTGTTGCTATGAAAGATGATTCAGAGGAAGAAGAGAAACATGAAGAAACATCATTGATCTCTAAAGTAAGAAAAAATGATACATGGATCATAGATAGTGGCTGTACACATCATATGACTGGTGATATAGAGAAATTTGATCTACTTGATGAATATGATGGTGGATCTAGTAGAATGGGAAATGATGCACCTTGTATGGTGAGAGGTAAAGGTTCACTGATAATCAATGATAGAATAAAATGTGAGAATGCATACTAGGTAGATGGACTGAACTACAATTTGTTAAGTGTGACACAACTGAATAACTCAGGCCACCAACTTGCTTTTGAGAGTAGAAAGGTAAGAATCTATGATGATGGAGGAAGACTTGTCAGAACCGGTACACAATATAGAGGTAATCTATTTTATCTTGACATTGATCAGTCTTCTTGTTTATTAATGAAAGATGAAGATGCATGGTTGTGGCATAAGATGTTATATCATGTGAATTTTGATAACATTATCAAGATTAGTGTAATCACCTAAAAATGGACAAAGGCAATTTAATGATAATTCAAAGTAAATGAAGTAAAATCAAAGCAAATCAAGGACATAACTAAAACAATTGAATCACATTGCATAATTATCCAATCAAAATGAAAATCAAATCCTAATTCAAGATAAATCAAAATTGAAAGCATTTTAATCAAGTGTAATCAAATCAAAATACAATTAATTTAATTAATTGTATAGTCTTGGATTAAATTAATTCAACCCATTCAAGGGGTACATGGCTAAAGAAAATCAATTAAATCAATTAATTAAAATCAATTACTCTCAACAAATCAAAAAGAGAGGAAAATCAATCAACCAATGAAATTGGAAGAAAGACACTCACATGGATCAAGCCAAATTGAATCTCAATCACTCAAAGTGAAAGAGAATCTCAACCATCCATCTTGTCTACTTGTCCCAAGCTTTGAGGACACAAACTTTTCTTTGTCTTCAAAGGGTGGAACCAAAACCTTAACCCCAACTCAACCATGATCAAATGCAACCACACCCCCTCACATTGGGAAAATCTATAAAAGGAAGGCTAAAATCCTTCATAATTCATCAACCACCTATCTGACAATTGCATCAAACCTCTTGCAATTTGAATTTAGAAAGGATTTTGAGAGCAATTTTAGCATTTCATATTGATAATTGTTAGCATTTGCATTGTTTTATCATTATCATTCTCATATTAGAACTGTCATTAGTGAGCTTTCTGAGAGCTTCATTATTCATTCTAATTAGAGAGCCATAGGATGCTCAATTAGTCTTTGATATTGTGAAATATTTGCTCAATTGTGGTTGTATTTAGTTCTTATTTCATTTATTTGTCATTGATTAACCCTAATTCTATTAAGATACATTTATTTGTATACAAAATGGCACCCACCATGGGGCTCTAAGCCTCAATTTATCAATCTTATCATTTAGATCAATTTTTGTATGCTTGCATTTTCTATTTTAAATGCAATTTTTGTAGGAAACAGGTGAAGTGTGGCCTACAAAACATTTAGTCATGCCTGTAATAGATTTAATGATGCATACAGACTCTGTATCAATGCCTATTCACTAAATACTCATGCTTGGTGATACATTCTGATGCTATCTTAAACATTCTATTATCACCTTAGAGAAAAGAATTCACACCTCTGTGATAAAGTGTGCTAGCCTTTGCACAAAAAAATCATGCGTATGAGCCAAGAAGTGTCATGCATAAACAATCTATTATCGCCTATTGTAAAGCTTTGCTATGCAATTGGTTAAATCACTCATGCTTGCAAACTTTTATTTTACGCTTTGCATTAATTCATTCTCGCTTTGAGTTAATTTATTGTCACCTTGATGATTTTTAATTACGCTTTGAAGTAATTTTCTTACACCTGTTAAGTTTTCAGTGTCACCTGGTGAAAGGTTTAGTGTCACCTAAGAATAGTTAATTCACGCTTAAGACCAATTTACTGTCACTTATTTGCTGGACAATGTCGCTTGAAGATTTTTTTCTTAATTTATCAGTAGATTGATAAATTCGGATTTCTAATTCTCTATTTCTATGTTTTGACAGGAAATGCCCAGACATCCGAAGGTACAGAAGCTAGAATCCAGATACAATCAAGAGGAAAAGATAATTGCAAAAAGGATTAAGAAGGAGAATCAAGCACATCTCAAAGCTATCCTTGAGAAAACACAAGATGAAGATAGTCAGGTATATCAGAAATACCTTAATATAGTTGATGCTTATAAAAGAAAATTTGTCTCTTAATTGGATCTTTAGTCCTTAAATTCTTTTTGAAGATTTACAGTTAACATTGATCAAAGTTCTTTACATAAATCTTTTTTTTGTCAATTCTATTGTGGTTTCCCCTCACTTTGTTTGGTGGTGTTGACTAACTTGATGGAGTTTAAGCACATTGGATGGAGCTATGCCTAAGGTGAGTTGAAAAATTGTAAAAAAATATTCTCAAAAATGCCCCTAGCTTTATGCTAGCTACAAACAAGGTATTCATCTATTCAAGCTTGCATTTTCTTAGATTGTGGCATTTCATTTGATATAAGCCGTGGATAAAGTAGGAAATGAATTTCACACTCCAATTATAAGAATCCCCTTGTCAAGGGATTGAAAAAGAACAAATGTGTATTTGATTGTGTGGAACAAAGGAAGACAATAGGGATATGCTCTTCACTCTTTGAGTGGATCAAACTCCCAAACTTGTCCTACTAAGTTCATTTCTTGCTTTACAGGCACATGCTAGAAATCTAGTGGGCTCGCCTCCCGAATTTGCCTTAGCAAGGCTAGTGAGAGGGACAACCCAAAGTGGGATACACTTGCTTTGACCATGAGAATCTGACCCACTATAAAACAAAACACATGTATCCTTAATGGGGTTCATGACAAATGGATCTTAATTTCTCAAACTTCCTCTAGTAGTCCTCACGGATTGCGCAAAATCGTACCTCGGTGCATGTGGGAAGCCCCTTAACATACTTGGGGGATGAGAGATTGAAATCTATTTGAATGGAATACTTACTAAAACCTTGATAAAGTAGCAAAGACCACCTTGTAGAGCCATTTTTATGAACCAAATTGTGCTAAGGTAGGTGCTTGAAGTGCTTTCTTGTGAAAAGCCTGTGATAACATTCTATACATCAAACATTTGTGTTAAAAGGGTAAAAGAGACAATTGAATGTGTGGTTGTTGTGTTTGAAAGACATAAGCAAGTGAGAGATATCCATTTAAAATCATCTTATCTTTTAAATCTCTTCAATAATAAAATCAACAACTCTAAATATCAAGGATCATTCCAAAAACAAACCATTGTTGGATGTCAGTTTCCACATGATCCCAAGCATATAGAGTATCCTTACAAGGTGATAGCATTCTTGTGGAAAGAAAAGAAGATGAAATTGAGTACCAAAATGTATTTCAAGGTCACAACCAAGAGGACCTTTTTCCAAACCTATTTGAACAAAACCTTGATGACTTGGATAGGAATTCAGCATCCCATAATTTTCAACAAGGAAATATCAATAACACCAACCAAGATCCAATGGATACGCTTGAAGAAAGAGTTGACAAGGCTGCCCAAGATCTAGACTTCTTAGAAGTTATGGAGAAATTAATAGATAGGGATAGGGAGAACTTTTTCCTAAACCTAGCACATAAGGGAGTAAAGCTTCCTCATGACTTTGATATAGACCAGCTTAAGAAAAACTAGTAGCTAGAGGATACAATGAGCACTATGACTAAGCAAATCAAGGCCTTCCAAGAGCAAATAGATACCCTAAAGAAGGTAGCTGAACCTAAAGCCTTCTCAATTGAAGCTTTGTGTCCTTTTCCATTCGATAAAAGCCTAGTTATGGTGTCATTTCCCTTCAACACCATTTTTCCTAAATACGATAAATACATGGGTAAAAAAGACCCACAGGATCACTTAAGGGAATTTTGTGCCCTAAGTATAGAGTTCATGCATAATGATACGTACCTAATGAGACTCTTTCCTAGAAGCTTAGGAGGACCCGCAATGGAGTGGTTTTCAAAACTACCCCAAGGAATCAAGACTTTTGAGTTGGACTCAAAGTTTATAACCCATTACTCTTACAACATTGAGCATGAGATCACGATGCTCAAGTTATGTGATACCAAGCAAAAAGATGGAGAGTCCTTAGGATTCTTACAAAGGTGGAGGACTATTTTCGCAAGGTATCCACAAACTATCCCTGAGAAAGAGAAGATGGAGATTTTCACCAATAACTTGACCACAGAAATGAACTATCGATTACAACTTCAATGTCCTCCAACCTTTGAAAAAATTATTGAAAATGGAGTTAAGATTGAAGATGTTTTGGTTAAAAGAGGGGAGATTAAGTTATTTAAAGATAATAAATCTAATGACAACAACAACAACAACAACAATAACAATAATTATGTTCCTAAATATTTCAATCAAGGGTCCAACAATCACAATGATAAATCAAAATCATGGAATAAAAGTGACAATAAAAATCTTGTGAATGATGAGGTTGTGGAGTCACACAACTTGATGTCTACCCCTTTTATTCTACCATATGGAGTGAATTCTTCAAACAATGTCAGCCAAGCAAATAAAGCCCCATATAATTCCAATAATTATAACAGTAATAATTCAAATACTTCCAACAATAAGACTTGGGCTAAATCAAAATCAAACTCCAGTTATAATAATAAAAAATTCACTCCCTTGGGAGAACCTTTGGAGAATGTACTAAAAAATTTGTTGGCTAATCAAGTTATCACACTACCAAATATATCAAATTATGAACCCGAAGTCAAACCTCATTGGGGGAATGCATCTCATCATTGTGAATACCATCAGAAAAGAGGTCATCCAACCAGCGAGTGCATAAAATTGAAGAATTTAGTACAATATTTTATTAATAACAACATCATCCAAGTTGAAGGACCTTGAAAAAATGAGGACCACATGGCCTATAAAAACCCCTTTTTGAATCATGAAAAGGGTGAGTCATCCAATGCGAATCTAAGTCAAAAGAAGGGTAATGAGAAAATAAACTTTGCCCATACTTATGATAACACAATAAATACCATAAGTCAAGAAGATCAAAGCATAAATGTGGTTGTAATAAAAGGTAAATCAAGAGAAGCATCAACAAATGTGGTCACTAGGGGGAAAGCATTGAAAATTATCATATCTAATAATGCTCCAAAAGTGGTGATACCAAACGAAGCTTCCACATCATCATCAAAACAATATAACTTGGCTAATCAATTGCAAAAGACTCCCACTCAAATCTCTATTCTTGAGCTACTCAAACTATCACCAATCCATAAGGATATTTGGGAAAAAGGCTTGTTGGAAACAAATGTGCCTCTAAATTTAGAGGTAGACAAATTCCAAAACATGGTGGGACACCTAGTTGTGCCTCATTGCTTATCATTCTCTGAGAAAGATGATATGTCTCGTAATCATCCTCAAAATCTACCCTTACACATAGAGGTGTTGATCCACAAACATAGGGTAAAAAGAGTCCTTATAGATGGAGGTGCTAGCCTAAATATTTGTACCCTTAGCTTGGTAAAAGCCTTAGGAACATCTGAGGAGGCTATTGACCCAAAGAAAAAAATAACCATAAAAACCTATGATGATGAAGAAAGAGCATCAAGAGGAATCATAGTTTTTCCCATAAGAGTTGGTCCCATGCAAAAGGAGACCCTATGTCAAGTTTTGGACCTAAAATTGATTTATAATATTTTGTTAGGAAGGCCATGGATCCACGAAATGCAGGCCGTTCCTTCAACATATCATCAATTCCTTAAATTTCCATATCAAGGGCAAGAGATAATGGTAAGTGGAGACCTCAATCCCTTCCAATATTGTAATAATGTTAAACCTATCAATGAATCATTGGTTTCACATAATGCTGAAGGGTCTACATCAAGTCAAATGAAACAAGGTCAAAGTTCCAAGGATATTCCTTTATGGAAAGGAAAAGAAAAGATGGAAGAAGAAATTATTGTTCAAGAAACTCCAAAACTCATTAACCAATCTACATCGACTAAAGGAAAAGAGAAGGTTAATGAGAATAACATTTTTAGTGAAGAAGAAAAAGAAGAATCTACCAAGGTTGTTAGAAGATACCTTCAAGAAACCCAAAAAGAAAAAGAAGACTCCTTATCAAAAAAGGCTATCCAAGTGTTCACCAAAGAAGCACACTACCAAAAGATGGATAAAATGATGAAAAACTTTGATCAACAATGCAAAATCAAACAGAAAGGAGTAGGCGAATACTCCTTATCAATGATGGATCTACCCTTATCCCCAAAATCCTTTGGAAAACCTTTGAAACTGCCTCATAGGTATAATGATAACTTTGTGAGAGGAAGCACATCATCTATCATGAATGAAGAAGACAATTAAATTCTGAATTGGCTATATAAAGATGAAGAATCAAGTGCCCATGTTAAAAACATTTAAGATCCAACCATCCCTACACATCAATATGGAAAATGGTTTGCAATCATGTAAAAAATGGGTTATAAAGGTCAAGGACCTTTAGGTACAAGGAATGAAGGGCTAATTGAACCCCTAGAGTCCACATGGTGAGATTCCAAGAAAAAGACAGGTTTAGGATATCTTGAAGAAGGATATACACAAAAGCATTATCCCAAAGTATATGATCAAATACTCTAATTATAATCTCATAGTGATGAGGATTCTAATGAATGGGAATGGGAGACTCTATCAGATGAGCCATGCCATGACAAAGACATTGATGTTATTCATACATATGCATCTACCAAAAACAAAGGACTAATGGCTGAATCCACTTCAAATCAAGCATCTAGTTCTAGTCAAGAGATTCAAAATGATGTACCAAGTATAGAAATTGAAATAAATCAATGGGTAGGTGAGCCACATGTTCCATCATGAAGACCTACTATGGAAGAATCAAATGCTAGATTTAATCTGCATGATTTTTATCCAACGGAAACCATAGTGGAGTCTAGTGAGGAGGATTTTGATCCTTCTTCTTTAGAACACTTAAAGGAATCCCATGTTCGATATTTTGAAGATACAATGTATGAACCTTCCAATAATATGATAAACAATTTAAGCCCCATTGAGACAAATCCAAGTGTTGACCCATTAATTCTCATTCAGCTAAACCTAATTGAATGGGATGCCATTGAACCCGATACCTTGCCAACTTTCTTGAATGACACCACACTGTCCCAATACCTCAACATGGTTGAACCTTCTTCTACTAAGGATTATCAAGAAGAAATGATCGAAGGGAGCATCCAAACTCTTAATCTGAGAAAAAATGAAAAAAATAAAAAAATAGAAAAGGGAAAGAATCGAGTGTTGAAAACCACTTTGTGGCAACATTAGATCCAAAACAAAGAAAAAAATAAATAAAGGATGTTTCTAAAGGTGAAAACCCAACTGAGGCACCTTTGGAAGGGATTTTGGATGTTCTACCAGACCACTATGAAGAAAGGTCTCCAATTCTAATTGAGCCAACATAAAAGATAAACATTGGATCAGATATAGAGCCCAAGATTATTCACTTAGCATCATCCCTATCAAGTGAAGAAAGAATAGAATTCATTGAGTTCTTCAAAGAAAAGAAAGTCAAATTTTCTTGGTCTTATAATGATATGTCGGGTTTGGACCCAAACTTGATAATGCATCATCTTAATATAAAGGAAGGAGCTAAACCAGTCAAATAGAAACTAAGGAAAATGCACCCGCATATAGCCCTACTTGTTAAAGTAGATTTAGAGAAGCTATTAAAGGTTGGATTCATAAGAGCCATTGATTATTCACAATGGATATCCAACATAGTTCTGGTATCCAAAGTGGATAAGTCTATCAGAATCTGCATGGATTTTAGAGACTTAAATTTAGCATGTCCTAAAGATGACTTCCCATTACCAAGCATTGATGCTATTGTAGACTTAATAGTGGAACATTCCATGTTTTCACTCATGGATGGATTTAGTGGCTATAATCAGATCAAGATAGCCCCTGAAGATCAAGATAAAATTGCTTTTACATGTGCATGGGGTACATTTTGTTGGAATGTCATGCCTTTTGGCTTGAAAAATGCCAAAGCAACCTATCAAAGAGCAATGACTACTATATTCCACGACATGATGCATAAATTCATGGAAGATTATGTTGATGACATTTTAGCTAAATCAAATTCAAGGAAAGAACATCTTCCCATATTTGCAAAGATTTTTGAAAGATTAGAGGAATTCAAAGTAAGACTTAACCCAAAGAAGTGTGCTTTTGGAGTCCAATCACACAAACTTCTAGGTTACATTGTATCTGTTAAAGGAATAGAGGTTGATCTTGCTAAAGTAAAGGCCATAATGGAAATGGAAGCACCATAAATATTTAGTCAAATGAGATCCCTACAAGGAAGAATACAATCCATCGGGAGATTCATCTCTCAATTGGTAGAAAAGTGCCACAATTTTAATCAACTGTTGCATAAAGACACTATATTCAAATGGGATACCAATTTTGAAGAGGATTTCAATCTACTAAAGAAGTACCTTATGAATCCACCAATATTGATGCCACCTATTAGAGGAAAACCTTTAATCTTGTATATTTTAGCAACAGAGAATTCATTGGAGGCACTCCTAGCACAAGAGGATGAGAATGGAAAAGAAAAGGCAATCTACTACATTAGTAGAACCTTAGTCAAATATGAGCTGAATTATACTTTCATGGAAAGAGCATGCTTGTCTGTAGTTTTTTCTTCAAAAAAATTACGCCATTATATGTTAGCCCATAAAATAAGGCTCATTGCTAAAATTGACCCTTTGAAATATCTACTAAGAAAAACTTCATTAAATGGAAGGTTAGCAAAGTGGGTGATGATCCTAAGTGAATTTGATATAGATTCTATTGATAGAAAATAAATTAAAGGGCAAGTCATAGCAGACCAATTAGCAGATGCACCACTTCATGATGATCATCCTATACAAGTTGAATTCTTGAATTCAGAGATTGTGAAGGTTGAGGCAAAAACATGGCAGCTTTACTTTGATGGTTCTTACACTCACCATGGATCAGGAGTAGGCATACTTCTAATCATGCCTCAAGGATATACTATACCTAAGTCATATAAATTGCTATTTCCATGTACAAATAATATAGTAGAATATGAAGCCTTGGTTATTGGAATCAAGCTAGCCTTAGAATGGAAAGTAACATAACTAAAAGTATATGGAGATTTGCAATTAGTCATAAATCAAGTCAATGAAGAATATAATACTAAAGATGACAAATTGGTACCTTACAAAACAATGGTGGATAACCTCAAGAAGTATTTCATTATCATCACATTTGAACAAGTGCTGAGGGAAAAGAATAAAGTAGCGGATGCTATGGAAACTTTGGCCTCACTTTTACAAATGCCTGATCAGAGTGCTCGATATGAGTTCTTGGTAGAAGAAGTAACTCAACCCACGTATGATCCAACCCATCCTTATACCATTTTACTACTTACTACAACTGAATCACCTTGGTATGGACCAATTTACACCTATTTGAAAGACCAAACCCTTCCTATCAACCAAACATGAAACCAAAAGAAGAGTTTCATTAGACAAGCCTCCAAGTACACTATAATTTTTGAAACATTGTATCAAAAAAGTCTTGACAGAATGCTCCTTAGGTGTTTAGAGGAGGAAGAATCAAACTTAGCCTTACGAGAAATTCATGAAGGAATTTGTGGATCACATTCAAATGGATTGTCTTTAGCTAAGAAACTTCTTAGGATAGGATATTTTTGGCCTCCCATGGAAAAATATTCTTGTAACTTTGCAAAGACTTGTAAGAAATGTCAATTTCATGGAAATTTGATACATGTGCTAGCACAAGAACTTCATCCAATGACCACACCTTGGCCATTCTACCAGTGGGGTCTAGATTTAATAGGAATAATACATCCTCCATCTTCAAATGGGCATAAATTCATCATAATAGCCATAGAATACTCCACTAAGTGGGTGGAAGCTGTACCCTTATCAAGTTCAACAGGCAAATAGATATCCTTATTTATCCTAAATCATATAATTTGTAGATATGGCATACCTCATGCCATCATAATGGATAATGCAAGACATTTCAAGAATAAAGATATAATGGAGTTGTGTACCACAATCCACATGATACATCATTCATCTTCAATCTATTATCCTCAAGGTAATGGACAAGCCGAAGCAACAAACAAAAACATATTGAAAATCTTAAAGCGAATGGTGGATAATTTTGGTAGGGATTGGCATATCAAGATAAACCTAACCTTATGGGCTTATAGAACAAGCATAAGGATGCCAACAGGGGCTACACCCTTCTCCTTAGTTTTTGGAATAGAAGCAGTATTGCCTTTGGAGGTAGAAATTTCATCATTAAGGATATCTATGCATGGTTTGATCAATGAAGAGGACTATAGGGTTGCGAGACTACAAGAACTAGAACTATTGGATGAAAAATAGAAAGAAGCCTTTGATCACTTGAAGGTGTATCAGAATAGAATGTCAAGATCTTACAATAAACATGTCAAGCCAAGGACATTCCAAATAGGTGACCTAGTGTTAAGAGAAAATCCCAAGAACCAAGTAGAAAGGGAGAAGAAAGGAAAGTGGGAAGCCAATTGGTTAGGAACATTTCTTATTATGGAAGATTTTGGAATCGGCACATACAAGTTATCAGATTGTGATGGTGAAGAACTACAGGAACCTATAAATAGCATACATCTTAAAAGGTTCTATACATAAGGTAGATGAAAGGGTATAAAGAGTATCAGATGGAGAGCATCATATTTATTGTACATAGTTCAATAGAGATCTTGAAAATCCCAAAAACATTGGAAAAGTTGAAAATATAAAAAACATTTGAAAAATACAAAAGATCAAAAATAGTAGAAAATTGAGCATGAAGAAAGTTAAAAACATTCAAAATAGATGTTGTCTTGGTGAAAACCTAGTAAATAGGCACCTTGATGATGTGGAAAAAACAAAAAAATTGAAAAAATTAAAAAATACAAAAAAATTGAAAAAGAAGAAAGTGCCTTGGTGAAAACCTAGCAAATAGGCACCTTGGTAGCAAAAAAAAAAAGAGAAAAAGCTTTAAAAATAGAAAAGAGAGCTTGATCCATTCAATCAGTGAAAACCTAGTAAACAGATGCCATTGAAAGTCCATGTCAGTTGCATACTTAGCAGGTCACCTTGTAAATATTGCATTTGCCAGCATTTGTATATATCATAATAAAACCCCACAGTTGCATTTGCGAGAACCTCAAGATTTTGGTCACCTAATTGAAAAATTGTCCTAAGTCCCACAAATAAAATCAATATCAAATTGGGGGCAATCTACTCTAAAGGAGCAAGGATTCATCAACAAGCTTTATTCAATCAAAGAATCAATTCATCACACTCGAAAGAGGAACACTTAATCAAATCTACATCCCAATCCAACTTGAGCCTAAAAAGGAAGAAAACTAATCCAAGAATTAAATGACCTTATCTTTATCAAGATTAAAAAATGAAATGGATAGAACTACACTTGAACTATGGATTTGAAAAACATGGCAAAAAAATTTTTTAAGTGTTGAAATAATTGATGAAATTATCTTTTTCTAGCAAATCAATGAAAGTTTTAGACTAGATGAGCTATGATGAAAGGATAATATTTTCTTGATTTCTGCATGACTGTCTTAAAATCAACATTTTAAAACATGTAAATTTTCTAAGGACATGATCATCAAAGAATCATCGAGGACTTGTACATAGAATAAAATAGAGATTTCTGCTTGTTTACGCAAACGGATCTCTTGGCTATTTTGATCTTCCATATCATAATACCAACATCCACTTGCAACATAAAATCCAACAAAATTAGTATTCACCCTCTCATGATTGGCTTCAATCAGTGATAGGTGTACTGAAGAGACCGATGGGAAAGAAAATAAAGTGGCAAAAAGTATTCATATCATCATAGTTGAACTAGTGATGATTGTACTAGCAACGGGATTCCAAAAATGATGAATGATGAAAATAAGCTCCAAATCATGAATAATGATAGTTAGCTGCATCCATGTTAGATTAAGTGCATTGTGTTTTGTTATCTTTTCTTAGTTTAAATTGCAAGGGCAACAATACAATAGAAGGGGTTTGAATCAAACATCATGATCCATCATTGCAAACAATGAAAATGAGATTATCTTTTGTATTCATGCATATCATTAATCATTAATCATTATTCATCCAAATGTAGAAAATAGAAAAAAAAATCATTCTTCATACATCATTTGCATACATGTAATTAAAGATAGACATTGCATACATTTGAAAAATCAAAGAAAACATAGAATCATCCATTTGGCTATAAAAACAATTTTTCATCCATACATGAACAATAATAGAAAACATCTCATAAGCATCCATACATCATTACATTCATCTATCTATATCATAAACATAAGATACATTGCATCCATCACATCATCAAAAGTAAGTGCGTCCTAAACATCATATAGCTTCATAAAAAGATAATCTCATAACATCAACTCATCCATGAGACCGAAGGAATAGATCATCATATATCATCAAAAATGTGTTCATCAATGGATCTAGTACATCAAGTATATCAAGATATAATCTCATAAAAGTGGTACATCACAAGTTTCGATCGATCAAAAATAGGAAATGTACAACAAGAGGACATTAATGCAAGATCAATCTGTCAATAATCAATCATGACCCTATGGCACTAGAACCATCTGGACCTCTACCATCCTGTGAGGGAGGAGCCTGAGAAGTGCTCGCTCCATCCTATCTTTGCCCAATGACTATTGATAGGAACTGCTACATCAAGGTGGCAACCTGATCTAACCAACCCACAATAGTGGACATCTCTACCCTCATAGACTGTACCTCTTGTACTACTGCATCCTACGAATCCTATCCCTGATCCTATGGTGGCTAACCTGGTGGAGGCATCTACTATGCTGGAACTTGTGCTGCCTGAACTTGAGGGGCACCATCATCCTGCTATGCCAAGGCCACTCTTTGTAACTGTACTAAAGGATCTAAACCTCCCGGAACCTACTAAGTAGCATCAACATGAGCCTATCTCTATGCTCTTTGTTGGTGATGTACTCGATCCTGTCTCACTGCGGCTTGAGGATGACCTACAGGGACTGCATCTACCTATCTATCTCTGGCCCTATCTTGAATATGTACATCTCTCACATGGCCTCTACCTGCTACACCTCGAGGACCTCTACATCCTTGACGTCTCCGATGTCTACCACCCCCATGCCCATCATCACCATCACCACCATGGCGAGCGGGCATAGGCTCCACTAGATCTGTTAAATGAATGAACCTATTTCAAGACCACCAATCTTGATATTCATGGGACATCTCGGCATCATCTATCCTTGGTAACATCTCCCATCTGTAGAAAGGTATCTTGACAATCTGACTCACAGCAAACTAGTAACCAATACATGGACCCCATAGATATCTTTTGACATGTACTTGAGCATATAAGGCATTTCCCAAAGGCATCTCCTAAATCCTACCATACTATTTGGAGATCCGACCAAAAAAAAATCACTCAATAATAGTATCTGACTTGCCAATCATCCAACATGGACAAAAACATATATGGTAACTTGTCATCATCCTCCCACCAACCCTCGCAACCAAGATAGGGGCACCATGTCACAACATCTAGATCATCTATCTAATGTCTCCAATAATCTAGGTCACCCAAATGATGCTGAATCACCATCCCAGTATACAGATAAGCATAAGGATATCCATGAGGTCATCTCCTATTAGAAATAGGCCTAGTAATGGGAAGATGCTCCCAAATCCATAACTGTAGAATGATAGCACCAGTAGATAACAAAGAACTCCCTCTGTACACAACCTTATGAAGATCATGATATAGCTAGGCTAGCACACAAGTGTTAGATTAGGTGAAATACTAATCTCCCAAGAACACCTGCATGCATAACCCTGTCACATGGAAGAAGCAAAGCACAGAAGCAAGAAAAATCTATGGAGGCCAAAAAGCCAGAGACATCTTATGGACATGCAAAGAGCAATTGCTATTATGATCCAATAAGTGAATTATCTCAAAAGAATGTACAAAGGGTTCAACCATATAGGTGAACAATAAAACCCTAAAGCTATAAAGCAAAAAATAAAGCTAGGTTGCACATTATAATTAATAAATATATTAATTATAATGCACCTAAAAGATAGCTTAAGTAAATAGAGTAATAAATGACTTAATTAATTAAACCAAAGTGATTTAATTAATAAGCATAAAGTAAGATTACTCTAACACCCCCCCTTAAGCGTAGCTCAAGAGGGAAGCTAACCTAGCACAGCTATGAAAGCAGAAAATAGGTCCCGCCAACAAGGCCTGATCAGGTACCCAGTACAAGAAAATAAACTAGATGAAGGAAACAAAGCCTCCAATCTAGGGAATGTCCCAAAGAAAAGAACAAGAAAGAGCATGAAGCATCTCCGAAGCATGAAGCTGCAAACACTGTCAGAAGAATACTGCTGGAACCCCCACTGAAATAGTGCATGACCAGGTAGAGAAAACAAAGTCTGAAGAGCTGATCAATCAAAGAGGTGACCTCCAAAATAGGAATGAATGAGTGTCTATATAGTAGATGATCCATCTCACCGAAATGCATAGGTGCCTAGCCACTGCATCTGCCTAGTACATAGGAACAAAAACTGAATACGTAGATCACTCAACCGAACCAAGGAAGCAATAGAGCCAATAGGTGAACCCCCCCATAATGCTGAACGGGGTGACAGGAATACTGAAATGCAATGCCAGAAACATCTGCAAGAAGAAGAAACAGGAACACCTATGTGCAAAAGAAGGTACAAGCATAGGATAAAGGGCGGTGTCATAGACATAGTCTACATGGGCTAATGTCATGGAAGGTACGCTCACTTGACAAGAGTGGATGTGCCTATAGTGGCAAATGCATCAGAATCCCCCCATGGCACTTTATAACTGAGTGCGAATACAAACAAACATAAGGAGTACAAGATCCCAGATATGCAAAAGCAGGCACTTTATCTCAGTGCGTTTATAGAAAAAAGAATGCAACAAAAGAGAAGCATACAATGCTCAAAAGACAGAAAGAAGAGTGAGCTATGAACTCAGAAGAAGAGATCCCCGGACCTGTAGAACCAAGCACTCCACCAGAGGGCATAAACTGCCAAACGCGGAGGAGTGAAAACTTGGAGTAGAATCTGGAAAAATAACCTCTGCCACTGAATAGCACACTGAACCAGCTTTCCGAAAATACCAAGTTTGCTGAAAACTGAGCCCGGATGTGAGAGATATAGTGTCCGGAATGCAAAAAGTACCCGTGACTTTGACTAGCAGAAAACCCCTGCAAATGGCAAAATCAAACAACCAAACTGAAAAAAAAAGAAAGGTCTCGGAACCAGCTTTCCGTCGATATCTCGTTTGGCAAAAAACGCCATCGTATGCTCAAGTTACGGCAAAAACAGTGACAGGTGCTCTGGCAGGCACCTGAAAAAGAAAACCTCTGAATTCAATAGCCTGGTGCGAAAAATGGAAGAAGAATCTGGAAAAAAGCTCTTCATATAAAATGACCGTCTTAGAATCATCTTTCCGATGATGTCTCGTTCGCCCACTAACTCCTCCGTATGAGCAAGTTATGCCAAAAAAAGCATCAGGTGCTCCAGGAAGGAAAAAAAGCAGTCCTGCCTTCGAAGGCATGGTACGAAAAATGAGGCAAAAAACTTGAAAAGAAACCTCCATAATTGCGTTCATCTTGGAAAGAGCTTTCCGATGATATGAAAAACTCCCAAATACGCCTCCAGATGAAGAAGATATGGCAAAAAAAGCCTAATTACCCTTAAAACAGAGCCCTAAAAAAATATGCAAATTTTTTTAAAAAAATTAAAAAGCATGTCCGCTGACGTCATGCTGACGTTAGCAGAGGGCCTGGGGGCTGAATCAGGAAACCCCGGGTCATGTGGGGGACCAGGGGCTGGTGCTGGTGCCGGCGGTGGGCGGGCCGGCGGAGCGGAGGGCGCGGGCGCGGGCGGCGGGGGCCGACGGAGCGGAGGCCGCGGAGCGGAGGCCGACGGAGCAGAGGCCGTGAAGGGCGGCGGCGGCACGGGCGCGGGCTCGGGCGGCGGCTGGGCGGGCCGCGGAGCGGGGCCGGCTGAGGAGGCCAGCGGGGCGGCGGAGGAGCCAGCGGCGGCTCTGCAGCTGCTAGCGGCTCGGCGGAGGCCGCGGGGTGGCGCCCGGGTGGCCGCTGGGTGGCGCCCGGGAGGCCGCCCCTTAAAAAAAATTTAATAATTTTTTTTTTTGAAAATCACCGTCTCGGAGTGCGTGCCAGGGCCGTACGGCCTTGGTATGCAAAATTTTTTTGCCTCAGATGCCACTGTGTCCAAAATGGACAAGTTTTATATGGATTTAGGGGTTCTTGAGCCTTCCGGACACAATGGTGGTGTCCGTTTTTGCCCAAGGTGAGCCAAATTTCGGCTCCCCCCCAGATCCACAAAAAAAACTCCTGAAACCTTTGAAAACCTCCTGCTTCTGAAACACTTCAACAAAACACGAACAGCGAGCAGCAAGATGGCTCTGATACCATGTTAGATTAGGTGAAATACTAATCTCCCAAGAACACCTGCATGCATAACCCTGTCACATGGAAGAAGCAAAGCACAGAAGCAAGAAAAATCTATGGAGGCCAAAAAGCCAGAGACATCTTATGGACATGCAAAGAGCAATTGCTATTATGATCCAATAAGTGAATTATCTCAAAAGAATGTACAAAGGGTTCAACCATATAGGTGAACAATAAAACCCTTAAGCTATAAAGCAAAAAATAAAGCTAGGTTGCACATTATAATTAATAAATATATTAATTATAATGCACCTAAAAGATAGCTTAAGTAAATAGAGTAATAAATGACTTAATTAATTAAACCAAAGTGATTTAATTAATAAGCATAAAGTAAGATTACTCTAACAACAAGAACCCCAATCAAAATGCCATGGATGTGCTAGTAGATCCTCCAAAATCTTGCCCCAATCCACAGAGAAGCCACGACCTTGACGATCTGAAAGAAGTAGTCCACCAATCAAGGCACCAAGATCTATTGGAAATACAAGGAATGAAGCAAACTATGGCTAGGTGATCATATCATCATCAATATAGTTGTCTTCGAACACTTGCTGATAGATAGTCGAATCATACATAGAATCATAATATACAAGATCTCCCTAACAAGGAATCCGTAAAAAATGATATACATCCTTTGGATTAATCATCATCTCACCAAGAGGGAGATGGAAAGTATTGTGGTTAGAGTGCCAACGCTCTGCCATAGATGTCATCAAGCCATGGCTTAGCTAGAACTAGGGAAGATCAAGAAGAAATCTCAGATCACATAACTCTACCACACACAACTCAACATCAATCAATGTCTGCCCAAGATCAATAACCTAGGACAGAACCGAACGGATATATAATATAGGATCGTCAGCCTATTTGACAAAAATGAGAGAATCATATTAGCATAATATACCAAGGAACATATAAAGTCGATCAAAGTTATTACACAATCCATTTTCTCATCATGAGTACATCAAAACTCCTAACTCTTTATCTTGAGGAGGGAAAATCATTGGTTTACATCTCTAGATCTTGAGGGTTAACTATTAAATCATCATCCTATCATAACAGATTGATAACTAAAATTCATTGGTATTCCTATACTACTATTCTAATCAATTGTTTCAATCAAACATTACTGACCTACTCATATTATTCAAATCAATCATCAAGATGTACTAAATTTTTTATCAAAAATAGTCAAGTACAACTAAAAATTTTGCGCAACATGCTGCAGGCATGATTTTCATCATCATAGGTGACATTTATCTTATGCGACTCAAAAATGTTGACATGCAACATTATTTTGCTGTTACACGACAAAAGTTTCACAGGTGACACTCGTTTAAGCTAGGTGATAACTAATTGTTGATAGGCGACATCAAAAAGTGCTAGGGTTTTCAATGCGTAAGCAGATGGTAAACTCAGTCTTTTACCTAGGTCTACGCATGATCAAATTAATTGTGAGTGACAATGAAAATGTGTTAAGCGACATTAAAATTTTCTTAAGCGACATTAAAAACCGCAGGTGCGACATTTAAAAATGCTAAGTGACATTAAAATTTTCATACGCGTGAATAAAATAATTCAAAGCATCACTGAAATTCAAAAAAGCAATAAATGCTAACTAATAAGTAATAAATGCACTATCGAGGGTCAAAAACCACTTACCGGAGCTCCATAGTCAGGTGGTCTAGCATATCTCTGACACTGCTCAAATTGATGCTCCCGAATAGGCACAACCATCATGAAAAACAACAGGGGACCAGAGAAAAATCACTGAAGAAGAAAGTAAAAATGAATAGTAAAATTATGTTTTTCAACCTATTTATGCTAATTTGACCTAATTCTAGGGTGAAAATTAAATTCTAACCTATATTAATCTATCCCAGTTAAGAGAGGAAATTTATGAAGTGGGGCATATCAAAAGTGTTTTTCAGAAATGAAAACATATCAATCAATTTATCAAATTAAAAAAAAACATATGTTTGATTTTTGAGGGGGCATACCATCACATTATTAGAACAAAAACATCAATAACATCAAACGAGATCAATGACTGATCAGAAAATTCAAAGGGAAATCTTTTATCAGAAAATTTTTCGTAATAAAAAATGAAAGGGGCATCATATCAAATCAAGAACCATATCAATTAGGAGAGTTTCATATCAATTATTATCAGCATCAATTTCATATCAAAAATCAAAGGATCGACCATCAAAAGACATCAAACAACATCAAAAATTGATCATCATTGAATTAGGACCTATCAATCAAGCAAGATCAGAGTATTCTTTGAATTGACATGCTTCGCATGTCAACTCAAGAGGGGCATTTGTAATCACCTAAAAATGGACAAAGGCAATTTAATGATAATTCAAAGCAAATCAAGGACCTAATTGAATCAATTGAATCACAATGCATAATTAGCCAATCAAAACAAAAATCAAATCCTAATTCAAGATAAATCAAAATTGAAAGCATTTTAATCAAGTGTAATCAAATCAAAATATAATTAATTTAATTAATTGTATAGTCTTGGATTAAATTAATTCAACCCATTCAAGGGGTACATGGCTAAAGAAAATCAATTAAATCAATTAATTAAAATCAATTACTCTCAACAAATCAAAAAGAGAGGAAAATCAATCAACCAATGAAATTGGAAGAAAGACACTCACATGGATCAAGCCAAATTGAATCTCAATCACTCAAAGTGAAAGAGAATCTCAACCATCCATCTTGTCTACTTGTCCCAAGCTTTGAGGACACAAACTTTTCTTTGTCTTCAAAGGGTGGAACCAAAACCTTAACCCCAACTCAACCATGATCAAATGCAACCACACCCCCTCACATTGGGAAAATCTATAAAAGGAAGGCTAAAATCCTTCATAATTCATCAACCGCCTATCTGAGAATTGCATCAAACCTCTTGCAATTTGAATTTAGAAAGGATTTTGAGAGCAATTTTAGCATTTCATATTGATAATTGTTAGCATTTGCATTGTTTTATCATTATCATTCTCATATTAGAACTGTCGTTAGTGAGTTTTCTGAGAGCTTGATTATTCATTCTAATTAGAGAGCCATAGGATGCTCAATTAGTCTTTGATATTGTGAAATATTTTCTCAATTGTGGTTGTATTTAGTTTTTATTTCATTTATTTGTCATTGATTAACCCTAATTCTATGAAGATACATTTATTGTATACAATTAGTAAGAAGAAAAGAGTTAGAGGGTTGCCTAACTTGTCAAAATCAGATCATGCTATGTGCCATGAATGTCAGAAAGGTAAGATGACTAAGTCTAGTTTTAAGAGAAAATACTACTCAACAAAGAAGATACTTGAGTGGGTTCATACCGCCCTTTGTGGTCCTATGAGAACTTAGAGCTATTATGGTGATAGATATTTTATTTTTTTTGTTGATGACTATACTAGACTGATGACTGTTATGTTCTTGAAAGAGAAATATGAAGCTTTTAAGATGTTTAAATGGTATAAGGTGAAGGTAGAAAAAGAGACTAGAAAATAAATTAAATGCTTAAGATCTGATAGAGGAGGTGAATTTATCTCTAATGAATTTACTAATTTATGTAATGAGAATGGTCTTGATGCAGGAGCATCCTAGGTGTAAGAGCAATCTTGCATCACCCAAAAATATTTCTATTTTTTGTATTCAATAATGGCTATTTTGTGCAGAGCTGCTATTTATGGAAAGTTACTATTTTTGGTAATTTTCGCATGTGCTCAGAATGATCTTATTTCTTTCTTGGAGGTTCATTTTGGTCATATAAGCCTTCCAGTAAAGTTTCATTGCCAGATCAAGTGTATATTGGAAGATATTGAAGATTTTCTGTATTGGCAGCAGGGTACAGAAACTTTGAACTCAGTTTTGAAGGCTTTAGAGGCCCTGGATGAGGTCAAAAATTTGGGTGACGGGTGCTTGCATGGGTCAAGCCTGTAGAGCACTTTGTGGCATTTTCGAAATGGGGTTATAATAGCCGATCGGTTCAACTGGTGATGACTTATGGTCTTCGGAAGTTGGGCCACCCGAAATGGCGGAAAATAATTTTCTTCAAAATTTCTGTTCGGGTTTCAAAGGTTATCTTGAGCCGACTATGATGTAATAAAATGTAAAATAAAATAATTCTAAGTTTGGTCGGCCTTATCGGCTAAAATTATGGAACCTTCCCAGGCGGTGGATAATTGCCTATATAAGGAAGGCTATATTATTGTCTTAGGCAGTTCGGAATAATTCTGAGTAGTAGATCTGGGTATTGATTCGAGGCTTTGTCCTATAGAATATTGTAAGGGAATGCCCATGTGGCTTTGCATATTGTAATTCTGAAAGTTTGTAATTCCACATTTGTGGAGATAATAAGAAGCCAATTTTCTGTTCTTGCATATTACTGTTGTTGTTTCTCTATTTCAGTTATGTGTTTGTGGTATAAAGGGGAGCACCCTTCATCAAGTGGTATCAGAGCAGGAGTTCTTGAGTGTGTAAACAGATCACCGACTGTGAGGCAGTTTGCACCAGGACCGTGGCTAGGGTTTCAGTGCACATCGCGAAAATACCTCCACGACGAAAACGTGGCGGAAGAGTTTGTGCTATGACACCTGAGGTTAGAGAGCTGCAGAGACAAGTACGAGCATTGCAAGAAGAGATTCGCAGAGGAATGAATCTTAATGTCAGAGATGAAAGCGAGGATGAAGCCAAAGAAGAATATCAAGAAGGAGAAGCCAAAATTGTGAACCAGGAGGAAGAAAGACTTTTTCGGGCCATTTCCAAGATTGGGAAAAGACCTAAGATTGAGGTTCTTACATTTTCTAGAAATCTTAACCCAGAGGAATTGATTGACTGGATCAATGAATGTGAGGAATATTTTGAGTACGAAGATGTTGACGATCCTGATAGGGTCAAATTTGCGAAGGCTAGACTGAAAGGTCATGCGAAGATCTGGTGGCAAGAAATTCAATTGGAGTGAAATAGAAGAGGGAAAGATAAAATCACAAGATGGGATCGGATGGTGGATAAATTGAAGCGACAGTTCATTCCTATTGATTATGAGCTTGACCTACTGAAGAAAATGCAAAGTTTGAAGCAAGCAGGAAAATCTGTTCAGGAGTATACAGAGGAGTTCTATCGACTTCTCATCAGAACAGGCCATGCAGAAGCTGATAAGGAGAAAGTTACCCGATACCTTAATGGGTTAAGGCCAAGCATTCAGGAGGAGCTGAATCTAGTTCGAATGAACAGTATTGAAGAGGCATACCAGTTTGCCCTAAAAGTAGAGGAAAAGCTAAACAAGAAGTTTGAGAGTAGACAAAATGGAAGAGGTCGCGGTGGACGATCTAGTGGATGGTCATACGGTGGCCGAAATGAAGATCTGAAAAAGAAGGACGAGGCCAGTAGCAGTCAGAATCAGCGAGGAAATAATTCCAATCACTTCCAGGATCAGAATAATAGAGATCAGAGAGGAAGAGGAAGGGGACAAGGATCTGGAAGAGGTGGCTTCCGTGGAACATGTTTTCACTGTGGAGAAGAAGGTCATAGGGCATTTGAATGTCCTCAGTGCCAAGGCAGAACAGACAGGAGAAATGAAGGCCAGGCCAAAGTTGCACATGTAGATGAAGATGCCAGATCATCAAATTCTAAAGATGCTGAAAGAGGAGAAACGTTGATTAATAGAAGAGTCCTGTTGAGTGGTGAGAATGAACCTGAGCAAAGGAGGAGCCTGTTTCGCACCAGCTGCAAGTGTGAAGGTAAATGTTGTGATGTGATTATTGATAGTGGAAGCACTGACAATTTGGTGTCAGAAGAGATGGTGACAAAGTTGAAGCTCAAGAGACAGAAACACCCACATCCATATCGGATTGCCTAGGTACAGGATGACCACAAGGTCATGGTCAATGAATAATGCCTAGTAAAGTTCAAGGTTGGCGGATACCAAGATGAGGTATTGTGTGATATCATATCTATGGATGCATGTCATATGTTGTTGGGTAGACCATGGCAGTTTGACAGATGTGTTGTACATGATGGTCATGCGAATACCTATTCCCTGACAAAGGATGGAGTGCGACATAAGCTAAAACCATTGAAGGAGACCGAAGAAAAGGTATGTGGTAATGCAAGGATAACTTTTGTTGATGGAAGAAATTTCCTAGATGGTATGAGGCATGAGCATGTATGTTTTGCTTTAATTCCAAAAGCTGGTAAAGAGGAAGTAGAAGATGTTCTTGTAGAAGTTGCGGATTTGTTGAATGAGTTTCAGGATATTGTATCCGATAACGTGCCTAATGGATTACCACCAGTCAGGAAGATCAGTCACCAGATGGACTTGATCCCAGGAGCGAGTTTACCGAATAAGGCAGCGCACAGAATGACACCTGCAGAAAGTGAAGAGTTGAACAAACAAGTACATGAGTTGTTACAGAAAGGATTGATTCGAGAGAGTCTGAGTCCCTGTGCTGTACCTGCGGTATTAGCACCAAAGAAGAATGGAGAGTGGAGGATGTGTACAGATTCCAGAGCAATAAAATAGATCACAATCAAGTACAAGTTTCCATTGCCACGAATGGATGATATTATGGACTGTTTGAGTGGAGCTGTGTATTTCTCAAAGATAGATCTGAAGAGTGGATATCATCAGATTTGGATCAGAGAAGGAGATGAATGGAAGATTGCCTTCAAGACAAAGGAAGGACTATATGAGTGGTTAGTCATGCCTTTTGGGCTAACCAATGCACCGAGCACTTTCATGCAGCTCATGAACGAGGTTCTGAAAGAATTTCTGGGTAAGTTTGTCATTGTTTATCTAGATGATATTTTGATTTTTAGCAAGACATTGGAGGAACATATGATGCATATTCGTATGGTATTTGAGAAGCTGAGAGAAGAGAAATTGTTGATTAATTTGAAGAAGTGCAGTTTTGTGAAGAAAGAGTTAGTGTATTTGGGATTTGTAGTTTCAGCAGAAGGTCTAAAAATGGACCCAGAGAAGGTATAGGCTATCCTTGAATGGCCTACTCCAAGGTGTGCTACTGAGGTAAGATCTTTTCATGGTCTAGCTAGCTTTTACAGAAATTTTATCAGAAATTTTAGCAGTATTTGTGGACCCTTGATTGAAACAATGAGAGGGGATAGGAAAGAGTTTAAGTGAACTAAAGGAGCAGAAAAGAGTTTTCAATTATTGAAACAAAAAGTTACAGAATAATCTATTTTAGCACTTCCAGATTTTAATAAGGTGTTTCAAGTAGATTGTGATGCTAGTGGTACTGCAATAGGAGCTGTTATGAGCCAAGAAGGTAAACCTGTTTCTTATTTCAGTGAGAAGTTAAATGATGCCAAGAGAAAATATTATGTTTATGATCAGGAATTTTATGCTATAGTTCAGGCATTAAAGAAGTGGAGACACTATCTGCTTCCTAAGGAGTTTGTTTTGTATACTGATCATCAAGCTTTGCAATATTTGAATAGTCAAGGAAAATTGAATCAAAGGCATTTGAAATGGGTTGAGTTTTTGTAGAGTTATACATTTATTTTGAAACACAGGAGTGGAAAGTCTAATAGGGTTGCAGATGCTCTTAGCAGAAGGCAACTATTGCTGACAGAAATGTAGATTGAAGTGGTTGGGTTCAAGGAACTCAAAAATTTGTATCCAGAGGATCCTAATTTTGGTGAAGCTTGGAAAGCTTGTACAGAACCTGTTACTCTAGATAGGACAAAATGGTTGGATTTCATCATCCAGGATGATATGCTATTCAGAGGGAGTCAGTTGTGCATTCCACGAAGTTCTATGAGGGAGAATCTCATCAAGGAGAAGCATAGTGGAGGATTGGCTAGACATTTTGGTCATGATAAAACCCTTGCTTTGGTTAGTGAGAATTATTATTGGCCACAGTTGCAGCAAGATGTGAAGAAGTTTGTACAGAGTTGCAGAGTATGTCAGATGGCAAAAGGAGTGAAGTAGAATACAGGGTTGTATCAGCCATTACCTGTACCAGAGAAGCCTTGGGAGGATATCAGTATGGACTTTGTTCTTGGTTTACCGAGGACACAGCGGGGACATGATTCAATTTTTGTAGTAGTTGACAGATTTTTGAAGATGGCACATTTCATTCCCTGCAAGAAGACTAATGATGTTGTTCATGTAGCAGAATTGTTTTTCAGAGAAGTAGTGAGACTTCATGGTTTGCCAAAGACCATAGTTTCAGATCGGGACACTAAGTTTGTCGGATATTTCTGGCGTACATTGTGGAAGAAGTTGAAGACAGATTTGAAGTTCAGTTCATCACATCATCCATAGACTGATGGACAGACAGAGGTGGTGAATAGGAGTTTGGGAAATTTGCTGAGATGTTTGGTTGGAGATAAGCCAACAGGATGGGATTTGATTTTACCATAGGCTGAATTTTTATACAATAATTCTGTCAATAGGAGCACTGGTAAATCACCATTCTAGATTGTATATGGAAGTAGTCCAAGAAATGCATCTGAATTGAGGAAGATAGATAAAGGAGAAATAAGTAGTGCTGAAGCTAAGGATTTTGCAGAACACTTGAAGAACATCCATGAGGAGGTGAGGAAGCATATTACCAAGATGAATGCACAGTATAAGGCTAAGGCAGATGAGAAAAGGAGGTATAAGGAATTTTAGGTTGGTGATGAAGTCATGGTTCATTTGCGGAAGGAGCAGTTTCCAGTTGGTACATATAACAAGCTGAAAATGAAGAAGTTTGGGCCATGTAAGATACTGAAGAAACATGATTCAAGAAATGCATATGAGGTAGAATTGCCTACTGACCTAAATATTTCACCAGTGTTTAACATTTCAGATCTGACAGAGTATCATGAAGGAGGTGTTGAAGATGAGGTTGTAGCAGCACAGTGGAGTATTCTAGCAACCAATTCAGATATCAAGGAGATTGAAGACATACTGGATAGTCATGTTGGCAGAAGCACAAGGAACAGGACATACGAAGAGTATTTGGTCAAATGGAAAGGATGACCTATTGAAGATTCATCATGGCTAACAAAGGAGGAGGTTAACCATCTTGGTTTTCCTCTGCACACCTGAGTCGTGACAGGGTCACTTCTCGAATTACCCCAGGTGTCTGATGCAGGAGCATCCTGGGTGTAAGAGCAATCTTGCATCACCCAAAAATATTTCTATTTTTTGTATTCAATAAGGGCTATTTTGTGCAGAGCTGCTATTTATGGAAAGTTACTATTTTTGGTAATTTTCGCATGTGCTCAGAATGATCTTATTTCTTTCTTGGAGGTTCATTTTGGTCATATAAACCTGCCAGTAAAGTTTCATTGCCAGATCAAGTGTATATTGGAAGATATTGAAGATTTTTGGTATTGGCAGCAGGGTACAAAAACTTTGAACTCAGTTTTGAAGGCTTTAGAGGCCCCAGATGAGGTTGAAAATTTGGGTGACGAGCGCTTGCGCGGGTCAAGCCTATAGAGCGCTTTGTGGCATTTCCGAAATGGGGTTATAATAGCCGATCGGGTCAATTGGTGATGACTTATGGTCTTCGGAAGTTGGGCCACCCGAAATGGCGAAAAATAATTTTCTTCAAAATTTCTATTCAGGTTTCAAAGGTTATCTTGAGCCGACTATGATGTAATAAAATGTAAAATAAAATAATTCTAAGTTTGGTCGGCCTTATTGGCTAAAATTCTGGAACCTTCCCAGGCGGTGGATAATTGCCTATATAAGGAAGGCTGTATTATTGTCTTAGGCAGTTTGGAATAATTCTGGGTAGTAGATCTGGGTATTGATTCGAAGCTTTGTCCTACAGAATATTGTAAGGGAATGCCCATGTGGCTTTGCATATTGTAATTCTGAAAGTTTGTAATTCCACATTTGTGGAGATAATAAGAAGCCAATTTTCTGTTCTTGCATATTACTGTTGTTGTTTCTCTATTTCAGTTATGTGTTTGTGGTATTAAGGGGAGCACCCTTCATCAGGTCTTAAGAGATAGGTTTCTGCACTGAGAACACCTTAGCAGAATGGGATTGTTGAAAGAAGGAATAGGTCAATCATTGACTGTGCTAGAACACTAATGCTACAAAAGAATATTTCTCAAACATATTGGAGGGAAGTTGTCAGCATAGCTGTATATGTGCTTAACCAAGTACAATTGAAGAAGGACACCAATTGGACACCTTATGAGCTATGGTTTGGACACAAACCTACTGTAAGTTATTTCAAAAATTTTGGAAGTAAATGTTTTATTCTAAAAGATGAGAGAAATGGGAAATTTGATTCTAAAGGTGATGAAGGAATATTCTTAGGATATTCTACTAAGAGTAAAGCATACAAATGTCTGAATAAGGTTACAAATAAGATGATTGAAAGTACTAATGTCTATGTTGATGTGTTTGATGACAAGAAAACAAAAGAAAGAAAGGAACTAAAAGACTATGATAGATTCACTTAAATTGAACTTCTTAACTATCTACCAAAGTCACAACCTATGATAACCGGTCAGTAGGAAAATAACCTTGAGGAACAGGAAAGGGAAAGAAATGAACAAGATGGTGCTACTGAGAAATCACATGAACCTGAACAGGATGAACAAGAAAGAAGAAACTAAGTACTAGCTAGTTTTGTCAGAAGACATCATCTTGAGACACAAACTATTGGAAACAGACAAGTTGGAATGTGGACAAGAAGCAAAACAAGACAAGGTACATGTCTAGTTTATGAATTTGAACCAAAGAATATGAAAGTTGCATTATAAAATGAAGAATGGGTTAATGCAATGAAGGAGGAAATAGAACAAATAGAGAAAAAAAAAACTTGGTCCTTAGTACCCCAACCTAAAGATAAGAATGTTATTGGTACTAAATGGATATTTAGAAACAAACTGAATGAAAATGGTGAAGTGACAAGAAATAAAGTGAGATTGGTATGCAAGGGATATGCATAGGAAGAAGGCATTAACTATGGTGAGACATTTGCACCTATTGCTAGATTGGAAGGAGTTAGAATGCTACTTGCATATGCTGCACACAAGAAATTTAAGGTTTATCAAATAGATGTGAAGTCAACATTTCTGAATGGTATACTTGAAGAAGAGGTCTATATAGAACAACCTAAAGGATTCATTGATCCAAACAACAGAAACATGGTATGTAGATTACAAAAATCTTTATACGGTTTGAAGCAAGCATCGAGAGCATGATATGAAAGACTGCATACTTACTTGTTAAGTATTGGATTTGTAAGAACTAGTGAGAATAACAATTTGTACATGAAAGGTGATACTAATGAAACTACTATTATTACTGAAATTTTTGTCGATGATATTATTTTTGGAGGTCAAGATCATGTATGTAAATATTTTGCTGATGACATGAGGAATGAGTTTGAAATGTCTATGTTCGGAGAGATTAAATTCTTTCTCAGATTAAAAGTGATTCAACAGAGTGATGGGATATTCATCATATAGTACAAGTACATAAAGGAAGTCTTGAAGACATTTGGCATGGAAGATGCTAAACTTGTGGGAACACCGATGGCTACTGGAAGTAAATTGACAAAGGAAGATGAAACTACAGAGGTAAACCAAACACTTTACTGATCCATGATTGGTAAGCTCATGTATGTAGTTCACAGTAGACCAAATATAGCACATGTTGTGGGAATTGTTGCTAGATATTCTACTAGTCCTAGAGAATCACACATGATTGCTAATAAAAGGATCTTAAGATATTTGAAAAAGATAGAGGATTTTGGATTATGGTATCCTCAGGAAGGTAAGTTTGAGTGGAAGGTTTATACCAATGCTGATTGGGCTGGAAATGTGGATGCCAAAAAAAGTACCATCGGAGGAGCATTTTTCTTTGGTGAAAGACTTGTAACCTAGACAAGTAAAAAGTAGGCTTGTATTTCTCAGTCTACAACTAAAGTAGATTATGTTGTTGTTGCTACTAATTTCTCAAACATTGTATATATCAAGAAAGTGTTGGAAGGAATGAATGAGGTAATCACTGACTCGGTGATCATATAATATGACAACACAAGTGCTATTAATATTTCAAAGAATCTAGTGATGCACTCTAAGACAAAGCATATATCAATTAAGTATCACTACTTAAGAGAACAAGTGCAAGAGAAGCAAGTGAAGTTAGAGTTTGTTACATCTAAAGAAAAACTTGCAGACATTTTTACAAAGCCTCTACCGAAGGACACATTTGAATATTTGAGGACTAGACTTGGGGTTTGTCCCCTATCTATCGGTCACTAATGTGATCTGGATGTTGCATCAGCCTAATCTTATCAGAAGATCATTCATGTTGATGCAGCATAGTTCACACTTTGGATATTGTTCAAGGTTGTGATTAAGTTTGAAGAACTGAAACAGATTGGGATATTAGTATTCTACGATACAAAGAATGTAATGGTCAATAGGGAGTTACTTAGCTACCACAGAGCTTATTGTTTATTTATTTCTTTGGAATTTTTGTCAAAGGGAGAGATAAACAATATGAAAAGGGAAAGGAGAGATATGCACCAATGAGAACTATCTAAGGGAGAGATAATCTGAAAGGAACCTAAGAACTGAAAAGGTTATATCTATAGAATGACAAAGTTGTATTTTATAATGTTGTTGAGTAACATAGTGATTAAACATATTAAGCTAGGGAGAGCTTGTACAACCTTTGATCACAAACTTGTAGAATACATGTTTGGTATGTGTATGGTACATTTCATATTACTCAAGTTGCCATCAATGCCAAAGGGAGAGATTGATGAACTACAACTGATTTAGAACTTGAATGAAGAATCTATAATTTAAGATTACTGAGGAGTTGCTAATTAGATATGCAAGATGATTAAATCAGTATTATGTTGGCATTGATGTCAACTAGCTTGACCATACATATCTTGTAAGTTACTATACTGACACATCTGAAGAAAGGTGAAAGAGATGAAGAAAAAAAATATCTACATGAGGAAGATGTATATGCCAGATGAGGATAATGAATACACTGAGTAACTTGTTGATGAGTCTATGACTTGATGAAATTGACTGTATTATGTTGCATTCATCTATGATGAAGAATAGAGCTGACAGAGACAAAGGAGTGTTGTCGGTAAATAAAGCATTCTATTATAAACCGATGAAATGTAGTGTATACTGAGCACAATGTTAATCGAGCTTGTGTTCATCAACGCATTTCTTTGTTAATTGAGCAAAACAAAAAGGAATTAAATGATTAGTTTAGTCCATAAAGTGATGAGTTGTAAAGTGTAAAATTGAGGTAACAGATAAGGTTTGTTATGAATATCGATGACTAACATAAATCAAAAGGGATCTAATGGAGTAGATTGAAATGTGTTACTAACACATCAGCCAAGGAAGCTTAAAGTAGAAAAATCTATGAATATTTTTAAGCGGCAAAATCTGATGGAGGAAAAGAAAATGATTTACTCGTCTATATAAGAGACATTGGTTTCATTATTGAAAGACAGCCAGAAGAAGAAGATACTACAGAATTATTGCGTGAAGGAGTTTTCATGCATTCTAATCATACTCGTTAATAAGAACTGAGCTGTAGAACAATTACTGAGCTACAAAGAGTAATTACCAATAGACAGTAAGTTGATATAGTATTGAATCTAAAGTGGTATATTGATCAGAAATATTTGAATGAGAAGAACATTGATCTGTAAACTGCAAATTGAAGTTGTTTTAAGGTAGATCATCTACTGTTACATATTTAACCATTGTACATAGTCAAATCTCTTAACCAAGTGGACTACGAAAGTCTTTTGATGTTTCATTCATAGAGTGAAAATTGTTATCTTGTTAACCCCAGAGTGACTGTTGGTTGGATGATAACTTCTGGTCTAAAATCCTCTAACAAGGTCACACCTAACAGTGTGTTTGTAACCTTTAACAAGGTTGGGTCTTCACAAACCTCACTTCAGAAGAGTGAACAATTTTGGGTTGTCAGTCCTAGGTGGTTTTTCCCTTCATAGGGTTTTCATGTTAAATCTCTTGTGTTATGTGTTGATTTTGATATTTGTTTTATTATCATACTTTGCATATTACATGTTAGATTTAATCAGTAACTATTATAAAGTTTAGACTCAAAATTAGTAATAACAGAGACATTGAAAGTATTTTATGTTTACCGAGTAGTAGAAGTAGTAGAATTGTTTTGGATTATACATTTTGAAAATTGTGGGACACTGGATAACTGATTCACCCCCCTCTTTGTTATTCTAACAAATGATTCTTCTCACATTGCACATCTTTTCTTCAAAGAGGTAGTTACAATCCATGGTCTACCTCAAACAATTGTATCAGATAGGGATGTAAAGTTCCAAGGCCATTTTTGGAGGACACTCTTCAAG
Organism: Chamaecyparis obtusa; assembly: GCA_027943335.1. Taxonomy (NCBI): domain Eukaryota; kingdom Viridiplantae; phylum Streptophyta; class Pinopsida; order Cupressales; family Cupressaceae; genus Chamaecyparis; species Chamaecyparis obtusa. Next base: position 885,610 of record BSBK01000579.1, read on the forward strand.
AAATTGGGACAAATCTTACCTATAGCTCTTCCTATCACCCACAAATAGATGGGTAGACTGAAGTAGTAAATAGATCCTTAGGAAATCTCCTAAGATGTCTAACCAAACAATATGATCAAATTTGAGATACACTCCTACCCCAGGCAGAGTTTGCATTTAATGATTCCATGAATAGGTCAACCGAAAAAACTTCATTCCAAGCAGTATATGGTCTTCATCCCAAAGGACCATTAGACCTGATAGAACTACCATCTGACTTCAAAGTCAGTGCTCAAGGCCAAGAATTGGTAGAACTCATCACAAAGGTGTAGCATGAGGTCAAAGAAGCATTGCAAAGATCCAGTTTGAAGTACAAGGAACATGGTGATAAGAGAAGAAGGGAGATCCACTTCAAAGTAGGAGACAAGGTTTGGGCATTTCTGAGGAAAGAGAGACTACCTAAGGGTAGATACTCTAAACTTCAAATGAAGAAATTAGGACCCTATAGTATACTAAAAAAATGGGTGAGAATGATTATGAGATCTCTCTTCCCCCAACCTTGCAAATCTCCCCAATATTCAATGTTGCAAACCTCACCCCCCACAAAGCTACAACAGATTCAATGACTGAACAAGGTGAGGAAACAAACATCAATGATGAAGACTATGTCACAAATCTTCCTCAAAGAAAACTAGTAGAGTTAGAAGAAATATTGGACACTAAGTTGCTGAAGCAAACCAGAACCAAGAAGTATATGCAGTACTTAGTCAAATGGAAAGGGCTGCCCAACATAGATGCAACTTGGCTGACCGAAGACCAAATCAAGTGACATGGGACTTCGGTGGAACAGTTAACCTCAAGTAGGAACTTGAGTTTTAAAAATCAAGGGGAGTATGGTGTAGGAGAACCCCAATAAACTCAAAAAATAAGTGATCATCAAAGTCCTAAGAACATCTAGTTTAGGTTAGATCTTCTATCTAGTCATCTAGACCAAATTGTAAGGCCTAGTCCCAAGATTGGCATAACTATAAGCCCTTGGTCAACTATGGTCATAGGTGGTCAAAAGGCCTAGAAACTTATGATTTTTTTTATTTTCATGTTTTTAATGTTTTGGATCCATGTTGGATCATTAGATTAGGTCGAGACCAAGTTTGGTCTCCTAGTATGCAAAAATTGCAAAAAAGTTGTAAAAGTTGCTCAGCAACTTTGACAACTTTTGCCAAAAGTTGTAACCAAATCCCCCAATGGTCAAATGGTTTGAAATTTAGTTGTACCTAATGGGGGACACCTTCATAAGCCTTGACAAGCAGGTGGAAGGTAAGGAATATGTAATTGGGCAATTTGAATCAATAAAAATATAACCATTTCTTTGCAAATCCAATTATCAGAAAGTTCGTACGGACGTGTACGGGACTTGAGAATGAAATTTTGATACTTTTGGTTACCTCTATGAGTTTTCTTTACTTTTGTTTGATCACATGTACTGATCTTTTAGAAGTTGAAATTTATTCAAGTTTTGTCCCAAGTTTTCTAGATTAAGACCCTGAACTAGGGTACCAATTAGTCTCGTGTGTTCTAATCAATTCCACCATGGGAATTTGATGCCCCTTGGTGGAATTCAATTTTTATCTATGTATGTTCAAATTATGTAGGTTAGAGGTGGTAATTTGTAGGGAAATGACTTCGCCATGATGCCCTAGGTGTACATCTCTATGTGTGCACCTTCAGAATTTAGACACCAGTCCACACAACTCACTATTGGAGAATCACCAGGAACTACACCCTGGTATCTAGAAGACCCTTATGTACCTCACATGATCCAAGTATTGGATTTAGATTTAGGTGTACAGACGGAGTACCTGTAGTGCAAATCTAGCCTAATCAGGCCTAAGCCCAAGGGAAAATCAGCATTCCATTGTGTGTTTCACTCATAATTAGGTCTTCTACCCTTAGCATGTTGTGTTAGGCCCAAAAGGGTACCCAAATATATAATTTATTGACAAGTTTTTGTGGAACTATGTGATTGCAATCAATATTAATGCTCCAGGAAGGCTACAAGCCTAAAACTAGATTAGTAAGGCTAACATGCTGAAATTGTTGTCTCTGTTGAATATGAGAAATTGTACTCTTGTGCCAGGAACCTAAATAGATCAAGGAAAAGTGTGTGGTCACTCCTGGTTCTAATTATGATATTTGGGGAAGTTTTGTGCAGAACAACTTAAGTGTCTAGTTGCCGACTAGTGATTAGTTGGGCTTGGAAGACTTGATAGGTCTCAGTGATTGAGTACCCTATAGATTAGGTTGGGATAACCTAGAAACAAGTCATTTCCTACACTTGTGATAAGTGTGAGAGGCACTTGTTGTTGGAAAACTCTCTTGCAATTTCTACCTTGAACCCTTTGAGGTTTTGTTGAGGGACTAGTTTGGTCCTTGTTCGCCCTTTCGGCTGCCAGCTTTGCATCAGACTCACACTTTATCTGATCAAACCTTTCTGCAAATTTTTTTGAATCTGTTAGTTCAATTCTTAATTCTCAGTAGGTGTCAACTGATGTGGTGCCTTATTCGGTAAACTAGCTCCAGGGATTATATCCATGCAATGATCAATGCTTATCTTTGATGGAAAACCATTAGGTACATTATTAGAAATGATTTCACTATACTCGGTGAGTAACTTATCAATCTCCTCAGGGAAACTATCCTCTATTTTCTTACTTGATTTTTTAGGAATCACAACAAAACTTACATCATTCTTCTTTAAATCCTTAAAAATTTCTTCCTTCCATCAAGAAAACTTTCACAGATGTGCAAACATTACTAACAGGTTCTTCACTCAAAGGTAACAAGATTTTTCTTTTCCCATAAGCCCAAATAGTATATTTATGCAATCTCCCATCATATATAGTATGTCTATCATATTGTTAAGGTCTACCCAACAAAATATGACAATAATCCAGAGGCATGATAGCACATAACACCTTATCATAGTACTTTCCAATTTTCAAATTTAGGTAACATTGTTCATGTTGGTGTCCGAAAACTCTTATGCAAAAATGGCTGCCAATATGCCTTGAGACTGATGTTAGGACTGGTTAAATCCAAATGTGAAAGCTCTACAAGGAAACTGGACCAACTATAGGGTCTTAATATGCCCTCTTCTTCTTCTGGCTCTGCAAAACCAAGGCGGGTGCTCCTAATCTAGACAAAATTCAAACTCACTACACACCCTATACTTCTGGATTCATAAAGTAGATCATAGTAAAGGATTGCTAAATGCTAACCAGGCATTCATTGAATCAACTCTACTATGCAAGATAAAATGGTCTTGTGACCTCAAAACTATGAGGGATTGCAAGATTGGAAATATTAAATATAATTGGGTTTCCTGCAGGATGCAGTCAACCATGCAACACTTTGCATCAGCATAGGGATAATAACTTAAGATCAGTGCCTTATCCATTGGGCATCACACCTGAAGTGAACCTAAAACACAAGGACAACTACTAGATTCATCCAAGAATCCAAGCCATAAACACAGTTAAACATCTCTTACACTACTTACAAGTATCCTTATTGATTGGACCAAATGAACCTATGCTTCACTTAGAGACTTTTAACCTGATTCTAAACCAAGGCTGAGAGATGAAACATATACATAAGCAACCTAATGGAGTGAGCCAGAAAACTTAGAATTCATTAAGAGCAACTAAAGGAGAGATCCAAGAATGAAAAACTACATTAAGTATGTGGATTCAAATCCCTGCATTACAAGTTGACTCAGAAAACACCATATACAATGTGCAAAAAATGCATGAGGTTTCTCCCTAATGCTGATACCACCACTGGAACTGACCAAAATTCAAAACCATTACACAGTCAAAAATTTGACTATTTATACCACTGGCTACCTTGGAAACCCATAATAGGTTGCAACAAGCTACGGACAGCTAAGGCATAGGTTTACAACAGCTAACCATAGAAAAATTCAAAAAATAACATGCCGGAGGGAAAACCAGCACCAATCTGTCAGAAACAAGAATGATCCACAAGAAAGATAAAGTCTTCAAATCTATACCCAGGATCACAAATTCATCATGAAAAATAGTCTGACCAGACCATCAAAACACCTCAAGCCAACAACAAATTGTCCTCCCCCACATATAAAAACACCCTCGCAAACACCCATGGCACCCTGGACCACACTGCAAATGGAAAATGGCAAACCAATCACTTCTTACTAGACAAGGTCATTTCTGCATTAAATTCCATAAAAATGGTACCCTCTGTCACTGGAAACACTTCTGCAAATTTGAATTCAAATCCCAATGGTCACTCGATAAAATTTAAAACATGGTCATCGATCATTTTCTCTTCCCGGCACATCGAGCAATCAGACTTAATTCACAATAGTCACGGGCCCCTTTGGAAAGTCAACAACTCGATCAATAGTCAGCAACCAATCAAAAAAGAACACCTCGGCAACACCGACACTGTGGACCCGCCTAACTCCGCAACTGCGATGACCAAACAATGGTCGCATGATCACATAGCTAAAACCTGGGCTATGCGAACACATGACAAGCCATGAGATTGCCACCCTATCACCCACTAGCCAATCAGAAAAAGCCTCATCATCGAAAACATCAGCCCCACCTATCTGGCGAACTAACAACTGAAGAACTTTCACTAGTTCATGAGATACTTTACATCATTGCCAAAAGACTTTGTGACCATGCGACCATTGTTCGCTAAATTTCCAAACAAACTAGTGAATCACCCTTTTATCACATGAACACATGAACACATAGACAATTTTTCAGGCTACCACATCTTTATCCATTCTACCAAACCTCAGACCCCACCTAGGTCCACTTGATGCCACCTGTCACACGTCATATGCTGCGGCCAGCAAGTCACCTAACACAGGACCCACCGCTTGGAAAAGCCTTACCATTTGGGAAGATTAGATGGTGGTCACATGATCACAAAGGGGAGGAATATTCCTCATGATCATGCAGCAATCGTAGATCTTATTTGCATTGTTACTCCACCTAAGAAATACCGAGCCCACCAACTAACTGCTGAGGATTCAGCGACCGCGTGACTAACCGCCCGCCAGGTTGTTGAATGTTAGCTGATAACCATGAAACACTTAGAGATTATGCGACTAACAATCACTGAGTCACTGAAGGTTAAGCACCTAACTGCTAGAAACAAGAGAATGTGTGACAACACAGTCACCAGGTCACCGAATAAGAGATGTAACTACCAAAGAATTTGGAGAATCAGCGACAAGAAACCTTTGAAGGACTGGGCCACATCATCCATTGCACCTATGCAATTAAGACCAAGGTTGAAAACACATAGAGTTTTTGACACAGAGGAAAACTGGAAACACACAGAGTTTTTGACACTGAAGGATAAGCGCACAAAAGTAGGAAGTGCAGGGTCGAAAACAACACATAGGTTGAAAACATAGAGTTTTCGACACTGAGGTAGATTTTAAATTTTTTTTCCTGCAGACCATAGAATTGGAGAAATTTTTGAATTTTGCAATTCAGCACATGCAAATTGGACTGGAGCAAGGTGAAACATTGGAGAACACAGGGCTAAGGCCACTTACCATGAAACATTTGCAAGGAGGAGACCATTTTCAAAAGATTTTTGCTAACAGAAAAATGGTCTAACAGTGGCTCTAGTTGGGGACGCATGGCTCTTGCAGGCATGACAAGAATTCAAATCTCTAGGAGAAGCAAACCACCAACTGGACAAAAATAAGGAACTTAAAAAATGTAGGGAACAGGAAGGAAAATCACACAATAGGAAAGGGAAAGATATTTATAGATATTTACAATAGAACTTTACAAAGTGGCCCCAGGCCACCCAAAGAAAATCAGAAACCCTCCTGCATCAAAGGTCTAATTTTCATCCACATATGCAACCAGCCACCTAAAAATTTCATGACCATCTTGATGCAAGCATATGTGAATATTCATGGGCTGAAGAATAAAACTATGTTGATCACTACCCATGTTTTTCCAGTCACAACCATCATACTCACATTCATATTCTAAGAAGTAAGGAACATCACTTACTTCTCCTTGCTGACTAGAAGGAATAAAAAACTCACCTTGTAATGCATCAGAAAATAAAACATAATGAGCATCATGCATTACAATATAGTTACCTGGCTGAAAAGGACTTGAATCTTCTAATTTATCTTTATGTATTGCTTTAGCCACTAAGCAACATGGTTCATCCATGATGTCTTCACTGACTGGATCATGAACCAAGTGAAGGTTTATATCAAAACTTTGGTGATAGGGGAGCACTACATCATCATTATTTTCACCAAAAGAAAATCTATCCCAACTATTGAAGACTAAGTCCTCAATACTGTCACACTCAGTATCATACTTAGCAAAAATAGGGAAAGGGTTTGAATAAGAAATTTGTTCATCACTGTAATCTTGATGACAGGAAAACACACTATCATGTCCTTCTACTTCTCTTTCTATAGAGTCACTACCAGAGGGGGAACCTAATATGCATGGGTCTTCATGGTCACTTTGAACACTGGGCTCATTATCAGTATCAAAGACTATATCATAGGGGAGCTACAAATCAAAATCCAAAGTAGGGGCATACCTCTGAAATTCTTCAACCAAGAGTGCTGAAATATCTTTACTGTTTAGTGGACTTTGAGCTTCATTTTCTTCTTCATCAGCTACATCCCTGTCATTGCAAACATCATTCTTATCCAAGACAAGAATGGGGACATCTGGCCTTAGATCATCTTGTGTGAATAAATCAATGCAGGAATCATCATCTGCATCATCTTCAATATCTTCCCTTTCATACAAAACATCATCAATCTGGGACAAGTAAATTGCCCTCTCATGTTGACAAGAAGAAAAATCTGCAGACAAAAAAGAAATATTGCCATCCTCAGATTCATCTTCAACATCCTCATATGCACTGATCTCAGAATTAGCTTCATAATCAACACTCTCTGCATAGTGAGAATCAACATCAAAAACACTGGCCTCCTCATGAACATCATCAGGAGTCATCAGTTTTAGCAATCTTATGTCCTCTGCTAACTGCCAGTTCACCATTTTCAACCTTGCTAATTCCTTCTTGAGAGCAGCAACTTAATCAAAATGCTCAACAAACTTAGCTCTCAACACATCCCAAGAAGGGATTGAATAGGCAAGGATAAGAACCACTTCCTTGCACCATCAGAAAATGTGTGCACAAATAGCCTCATGGCAATATCTTCATGTTCAACATCCTTATCTCCAAAAACACCCATGACAACATCAACATGCTGGCTTGCAGAAACAGATCCACCAGCCATGAATCTTGGCAAGCACTTCCCATCCTTAGCAGAGAACTCATTAGGGGCACCTTTGATGCCATCAAAACAAAAGGGCCTATATTCCTCCATGAGGAACTGCCCACTACAACTCATCCCTTTACAACAGTGCTACACACTTGATAGGGAAACATTTTCAATCAGAGAATACCTAGAAGTTTTGTAGCAGAAACCTTTGGCTAGAAGTAGGGTAGATCTAGAGCTCACCATGTAGCTCCATTAAATAACTTTGATAGTGTAGAATCGCCACCTCCTTGAAGAGGAAAGTATTTTCACTGTTTCTTCTTCCAACCAACACAAAACTATACCAGGATTTACACACTGTCTATCAAGAAAATGCACTGATCAAACAAAGACAAATCAGAGCTGCCACTCAAAACTAGGTGAATTTTTTTGCAAATGCTATTTTGTATATCGAACTCTTTTCTTTCAACCAAGACTTTGGGATAATCTAGCCAAGCAAGGGAGCTTGTTGTCCTTTACTTCTTCCCCAGTAGAGTCTCCATCTTGTTGGTGTCTGAAAACTTTTATGCACAAATGGTTGGCAATATGCCTTGAGACTGATGTTAGGACTGGTTAAATCCAAATGTGAAAGCTCTGCAAGGCAACTGGACCAACTATAGGGTCTTAATATCCCCTCTTCTACTTCTGGCTCTACAAAACCAAGGCGGGTGCAACTAATCCAGACAAAATTCAAACTCACTACACACCTTATACTTCTAGATTCATAAAGAAGATCATAGTAAAGGATTGCTAAATGCTAACTAGACATTCATTGAATCAACTCTACTATGCAAGATAAAATGGTCTTGTGACCTCAAAACTATGAGGGATTGCAAGATTGGAAATATTAAATATAATTGGGTTTCTTGCAGGATGCAGTCAACCATGCAACACTTTGCATCAGCACAGGGATAATAACTTAAGATCAGTGCCTTATCCATTGGGCATCACACCTGAAGTGAACCTAAAACACAAGGACAACCACTAGATTCATCTGAGAATATAAGCCATAAACACAGTTAAACATCTCTTACACTACTTACAAGTATCCTTACTGATTGGACCAAATGAACCTATGCTTCACTCAGAGACTTTTAACCTGATTCTAAACCAAGGATGAGAGATGAAACATATACATAAGCAACCTAATGGAGTGAGCCAGAAAACTCAAAATTCATTAAAAGCAACTAAAGGAGAGATCCAAGAATGAAAAACTATATTAAGTATGTGGATTCAAATCCCTGCATTACAAGTTGACTCAAAAAAAACCATAGACAATGTGCAAAAAATGCATGAGGTTTTTCCCTAATGCTGATACCACCACTGGAACTGACCAAAATTCAGAACCATTACATAGTAAAAAATTTGACTATTTATACCACTAGCTGCCTTGGAAACCCATAATAGGTTGCAACAAGCTACGGACAGCTAAGGCACAGGTTTACAACAACTAACCCCAGCAAAATTTAAAAAACAACATGCTGGAGGGAAAATTAGCACTAATTTGTCAAAAACAAGAATGATCCACAAGAAAGATAAAGTCTTCAAATTTGTACCTAGGATCACAAATTCATCATGAAAAATAGTCTGACCAAACCATCAAAACACCTCGAGCCAACAAAAACTATCCTCCCCCACACGGCAAAACACCCTCGCAAACACCCATGGCACCCTGGACCACACTGCAAATAGCAAACCAATCACTTCTTACTAGACAGGGTCATTTCTGCATTAAATTCCATAAAAATGGTACCCTCTTTCACTGGAAACACTTTTGCAAATTTGAATTCAAATCCCAACGGTCACTCGATAAAATTTAAAACATGGCCGTCGATCCTTTTCTCTTCTTGGCACATCGAGTGATTAGACTTAATTCACAACAGTCGTGGGCCCCTTTGGAAAGTCAACAACTCAATCAGCAGTTAGCAACCAATCAAAAAAGAACACCTCAGCAACACCGACACTGTGGACCTGCCTAACTCCAGAACCGCGATGACCAAATAGCGGTCACATGATCACATAGCCAAAACCTGGGCTATGCGAACACATGACAAGCCATGAGATTGCTACCCTATCACCTGCCAGCCAATCAAGAAAAGCCTCATCACTGAAAACATCAGCCCCACCTATCTAGCAAACTGGCGACCAAAGAAATTTCGCTAGTTCATGAGATACTTTACATCATCGCCAAAAGACTTAGCGACCACGCGACCATTGTTTGCTGAATCGCCAAACAAACTAGTGAATCACCCTTTTATTACATGAACATGCAAACACATAGACAATTTGTCAGGCTGCCACATCTTTATCCATTCTGCCAAACCTCAGACCCCACCCGGGTCCCCTTGATGCCACCTGTCACAGGTCATACGCTGCGGCCACCAAGTCACCTGACACAGGACCCACCGCCCAGAAAAGCCTTACCATTTGGGAAGATCGGATGATGGTCGCATGATCACAAAGGGGAGGAATATTCCTCATGATCATGTAGCAACCATAGATCTTATCTGCATTGTTACTCCTAAGAAATACTGGGCCCACCAACTAACTGCCAAGGATTCAGTGACCGTGCGACTAACCGCCTGCCACGTCATTGAATGTTAGCCGATAACCATAAAACACACAGAGATTATGTGACTAACAGTCACTGAGTCACTGAAGGTTAAGCACCTAACCGCTAGAAATAAGAGAATGCATGAGAACAAAGTTGCCAGGTCATTGAATAAGAGATGTAATCGCCAAAGAATTTGGAGAATTAGCGACAAGAAACCTTTGAAGGATTGGGCCCCATCATCCATCGCACCTATGCAATTAAGACAAAGGTCAAAAACATAGATTTTTTGACATAGAGTAAAACCAAAAACACATAGAGTTTTTGACGCTGAAGGATAAGCGCACAAAAGAAGGAAGTGCAGGGTCAAAAACAACACATAGGTCGAAAACACATAGAGTTTTCGACACTAAGGCAGATTTTGAAATTGTTTTCCTGCAGACCATAGAATTGGACAACTTTCTAGATTTTGCAATTCAGCATGTGCAAATTGGACTGGGGCAAGGTGAAACATTGGAGAACATAGGGCTAAGGGCACTTACCATGAAACATTTGCAGGGAGGAGGCCATTTTCAAAAGATTTTTGCTGACAGAAAAATGGCCTAATAGTTCACTTACCAAGAGTGTATGCTCATCTTTGATCCATGAAATCTAATAGGGCTTCAGATGTTCCAACCTTTCTAACTATAACTTTGTAACCATTTCCTCAAATACTAGATTCTCCAAGCTACCACTATCAATGATTAGTTTCCAAACTTTATCAGAAACTCTACAGCTGGTCTTGAACAAACTTTTCCTTATAGGATCTTCCTTATTACTTTCACTCCAAAGTGCTCTACTTACCATCAAGTTATTTTCCTTCTCAGGTTCATTCGGTGACTCTTCTATCACGAAAGCATTTCTACTATTATTAGCCTTCTTACTTGCATGTGTACACTCAAATGATCTATGTACTTCTTCTCTACAATTGTAACAAGTTCTTCAGAAACTACCTCTATTATAACCACCTTGGTAGTTACTGCCTCTGCCTCTAGATGAACTTTCACCTTTCCACCCAGTCTTTCCTTTATCTAGAGTTGTCTTTTCAAGTTCAAATCTACTATTTTCACCATGAGATCTACCTCTTCTTCTATGGAATCTACCACCTCTACCTCTTTGTCTTTTCTCATGTCTCTTGTTCAATTTCTCCTCAGATTTCAATGGAAATTGATAAGCCTCTTCAATGTTCTCCAATTTGACCAAACTGATTTCTTCTTGGATGGAAACTTGCAAACCATTTAGGTATCTAGAAACTCTTTCCACATCATCTTCATCATGTCCAGATTTGATATCTATTCTATAGAATTCCTCAGTATATTCTTTTACTGAGCTATCTTTCTACTTCAAACTTTGCATTCACCTAACTAGGTTAATCTGATAATCATAAGGTAAAAAATTTCCTTTCAATTTATTCACCATCTTATTCCATACCTTAATTTTGTCTTTGCATTTCCTTTTTCTATCCAACTACAGATGTTCCTACCATAAGGATGCATGCCTTTTCAACTTTGTGCTTGAAATTTTCACCTTCTTTTCCTCAGGTACATTTTCATATTCAAAGTACTTTTCCATCTCTGTGATCTAGTCCACCAATTCATCAAAATCCAATTTTCCACTATAATCAAGAGGATTAAAGTGTGGTGTAGACTTTAGATTTTTCAAAGCCTTCACCAATCTTTCCTCACCTTGATGCATCACCGGTGCAAGTTCTACATCACCTTGTTCTTCCTCAATTTCATCATCACTAACATCTTCAAGATGTCTTCCTCTTCTCTAGGCTGTTTTAACAACTTCTAATCTAGCAGTAAGTTGTCTCAACATGTCTACCAATCCTAGATCTACATCTCACCTCCCATGAACCATCTTGAAACCCTCTGTAATTGCATGCCAGATTGTAATCTGTTACCCTACAATAATTCAACTAGAGTTTGACAAGAAGGAACCCTCAAACCTAGATTTGCAAACCTAGATCTAGATCTCACCTTGCTCTGATACCACCTGACACAAGGAGAGATAGGGAGAGAGGTCACACACCCTAACTAGATCCACCTTGCAGAGATCACACGCGGAAGCAACAAACACACAAGTGAGAGAGAGAATGCAAAAACTTTTATATATTTATCTCAATTTGATTCATACATGCCAAGTTGTAAGGCCTTTTTGGTTTAGGCCAGATATTACAATCAAGTAGAGAATTCCTCCAACATGTGAGGATATGAAAATAATCTCTAATCTTATATCTTCTATCTTCTAACTCCAAAACCTTACTACTAAACTATAACCAAACAACTACATTTATATAAGAGGCTACCGAACAAGTCAGCCTTTAGATCCACCATCAACGGAAGGAATGACCAGATCTAGCTCCACACACTTCCTAATGATAGATACCATCTTTAAATCTATGATCGTAATTAATTGCAAGAGTCAGCCTCAAAATAAATCCAAAATAATCAACTTGGTAAGCAAGGATAACCAAGTGCTAGACAAGCATCACCGAATGCTGGGGAAATTCACCGAGCACCAGAGAGATAATTGACCAACACCAATGAACAAAGGAAACTGAGCAATACTAAACCAACTCGATCAAATAACGAACTAAGAAACATAGAAAAAAAAAACATTTTTTTGGTGATACAAGATTCCAAGGACCCGAGATGCTCCTGCATCAAGCTCAGATCATACGTGCTTCATGATTTGGAGAATCATTTCAAATAACCTTAGGTGTCTGATGCAGGAGCATCTCAAGTCCTCGGCAATCCTATGTCACCAAAAACATGTTTGTGTTTTCCTATATTTCTTAGTTCCTTCTTTGACCGAGTTGGTTTGGTGTTTCTCAGTTTCCTTTGTTTATCAGGGTTGGTCAGTTATCTCTCTAGTGCCTAGTGAATTTCCTTGGCGCTCGGTGATGCTTGTCTAGTGCCCAGTTATCATTTCTTACTAAGGTGTTTGTTTTGGTTTCCTATTGAGGAAGACTCTTGCAATTAATTATGGTCATAGATTTAATGATGGAATCTATCATTGGGAAGCATGTGGACCTAGATCTAGTCATTCCTTCTATTGATGGTGGATCTAAAGGCCGAATTTTTCAGTAGCCTCTTTTATATAATGTAATCTTTGTTTGTAGTTTTAGGAGAGGAAGGAAGGCATCAGTAGTAGAAGATAGAAGATTGTAGATTGTTTTAAATCCTCACATGTTGGAGGACTTTTGTACTTGAATTGTAATAGCTGGCCTTATCTGGGAAGGCCTTACAACCTGACATGTATGAATCAATTGAAATAAATATATGAAAGTTATCTGCATTTTCTCTCACTTATGTGTTTGTTTCTTTCGCATGTGATCTCTGCAAGGTGGATCTAGTTAGGGTGTTCCTTTGGCCCCTCTCCCTATCCTCCCTTGCATCAAAAAGACTCCTAAATAAAGCTCAACATCCCAAGATAAAGAAAAGGACAAAGAAAGAGATAATCCCACTAGTTCAAATAATGAAGGGACTAGTTCATCCACATCAAATAAAGGAAAAGAGAAAGTGATTCTCTTAAATGAGGGAAGTTCAAAATCCCCTAGTCAAAATATTTCCAATCAGGGAGAAAAAGAATCAAAAGATACCAAGTTAGAAAAAGGGAAAGAAAAGGAAATTGATGGGGAGGCTAGGATAGACTAGCTTAGTCTATGCCTCTGATCCACTCTAGGATCCAGGTGTTCTTCTAACACCCTTGATGGTCTATAGGCTTCCTTATCTCTCTAAGGACCCCCTAACCTGCCTAACCTACCCACCAAGTCAAACTAGCTCATCTATCAACATATCAAGCTTAGCTCCTAGATACTATCCCTTACATAGGCTCAATAAGGGTCTTTTTGGATTTTAATTCTATCCCACACTCCAATAGTGAATTTCATAGGTTCCAAGATGTTTTCAAGGCATTAGACACCTTTTCATGACATTGGCTTAGTTGGGTCTTTACCCGATTTAGGACTTGCTTTGTATTTTAGGCTACAAGGAAGTGCCAATTAGGCCTCCTTCCGGATTTGTAGAGCCTATAACTCTTCCTCCGTATAGAATGAAAATTCCTATCCTAAAGGAATTCCACTATAAATGCCTCACTCTCAAGGATTTTTGAGGTCTTAGGTGCCCATTTGGCCGTACAGTGGTTTTGGCAATTTAGAGGGTTTCAAGGGTTTGAGGGACTCCTCACTATCCTAGTCTTCAAAATCACCCTTCCATAACTTTCCAAACCTCCTCCTTGACACTAATTCACCTTCTAACACTATTCATCACTTCCCCAAAGGGATTTGACTTGGAACTCCCTTCATTGTCTTGGAGAGTTCTTTCACTGCTGCACATCCCTAGCCGGATTGCTCATAGCTCACCTAGGGCTTCTACAAATAAATGTTTTCACTTCTTTTCAAGGGCCATAAATTTATATACAAACAAATTGGGGTCTATATCTTCAATATCCAAGGTTCCATGGCATTCCCATGGTGGACATGAAAGCTACAAACCTATAAATCCATGCCTCTCCAAACTTGCAGAGAATGGTCTAAACCAAAGGAAATAAAAAAAGAAAACTAACACTCAAACTAAAATGAAAAAACACACACACAAATGAAAATTTAAACACTCAAAATAGTATACACAATAGGGATTCACACAAATTCGATTGTATTCATAGATATTCAGTCCCTCAACAATGACTGTTGCACTCAAAACACCAGCAGACTGATCCTCCCATACTGTAACATACACAATGCAATCCAACCTCGAAATTAGGGTTAGATAGGTCTTAAATAACTTGTCCTTGGAGTGAGTGTTTTGGTTTTAGGGCTTTTAAGCCTCTTAGCATAGTTAGGTAATACAAAGGGAAAATTTTCTTAGCAACTTTTGAGAAACTTTTAGTGCTTGAGAAACCTTTTCTCACTCATTCCAAAAGACCATTGCTAGGCCTCCTAAAGCACACATGTGCTCATATCATAACCAACCACTAACTCCTAGACCTATAACTCATATAAAAACAAAGATCTGAAGATGACAACATTCCTTGAGTCAATGTTCCATACCAAGTAGAAAGACCAGTGAACTTCTAGGACTTAAGCAATGCTTAGACACAACAAAAAATGAGCCAAACTCCTTGTTGACTCTTATTGTAATTACATAGCTTTATCTCTGAAGAGAAACACACCAAAAAATGTGATGGTGAGGGCCCTCATAGGGGTGCTCCTGCACTAGAAACACACTATCAAAAAATGGATACACTAATGAAATGTTTTGATAAGAAATACAAGATCCAACACAAAGAGGTAGGATAATATTCTCTATCCATGGTAAACTTATGCATTTCTCCCAAATCACATGGAAGGCCATATACCTCAAATACTCAAAAGAACAATGACAATTTTGTAAGGGCTAGTACATCAATGGAGATAGACAATGATAATGAAATTCTAAATTGGTTATAAAAAGATGAAGATGAGTTAAATCAAAGGGTTCAACATATTAGCATTCACAAACATCAATATAGGAAAGGATTTCAAATTATGCAAAAAATGAGTTATCAAGGAAAATATACTCTTGGTAGGAGAAAATAAGTATTGTTAGAACCCATACAAACCACTTTAAGGTCTAGCCAAGAAAAAAAATGGATTTGTCTTACCTGAAATGCCTTCACAATTGACTCTTAGATGTCCAGATTTAGAAGACAAACTGAACTAATAGTTGGAAAGGCTATAATGAGATTGATAGCTTTCCTCTGAATTGTGAGGTATAGCTCCCTCTTTGATGATATTCAATAAATTAAATAACTAGTTATGTCTTTTCCCATAAGACATAAAGGCTTTCTATCATTCACCCATCACTATGGGATGAATGTGATTATAAGATTTACATATTGGTGATGAGAGAAAAACCAGCAAACAACCACAAGACTATCTACCATGTCTTTCACATTATAGAGAAAAATAAGAGAATCACATGATCCGTTCTTCAAATTACAAGTTCTTTAATCAACTGATTTATAAACATGCACATACTTGACATAATAGTGCAAGACTATATCCTAGAATCAGAAAGAAATAACCATATGATTGATTTCAATCATAAAAATAAATTTTCAGACCTCAAGATCTGACAAGAAAATATTCCTCTTTCTTTAGAGAAAACATAAAAAAATAACTATAGAATCATTTTGTCCCAGCCATTACAATCAAGTTGTAGAAAAATAAACTAATTCCCCACTCTCTCTCTTACAATCAATCCAAAAAAATACATTCTCCTTCCTCCCTTGTAGCTACAGGACTCATAGAAAAGAAGAAAAAGAGAACCCCCTCACCATCACTACTTCTCTCCTTTAAAAAATAATATGGAGAAGCTCCCTACTTTCCCATAACTTTTAGTTTTAAATAACTGATTCTTTAAAATAGAATCCTTTCTAAAGTTTTAATAAAACTTTAATAAATCCCCTTATAATACTTGGTTATGAAAACCAAACATTACTTTAATACAGTTAGTTTGTAATACATAGGTATTCTTCCACCTGGATTTTAATATTCAAAAAAAATTTCTACATGAGCTTGTGAAATGGAGTTGTCATTTTTAACATATATTCTATCAAAGTAAGAGGTTGCTAGTCTTCTTGATAGGCCTCTACACAGTCATGTGTAACTTTTTAATTCAGCCATATTTCTTTAATCACTCTAGTCAAGATTTAGAAAATTTGATTTTGGAAAACATATCCAAAATCTAGGAAGATCCAATGGTTGATTTGAGAGTTATGGGCCCTTCACCAAGACTGTTCTTTCTGTCATCATAAAAATCTAGAAACATGTCTAGTTTTATAGAGCAATATTCTATTATTCATATATTTCAAACTAGATATAATTATGGAAATATCTCTAGTGAAGACTTAGAAGACTTTATTTCAAACAATATATCTGAAGATGAGAGAAATCCAATAGTGGAGTCAAAAGTTATGGCCCTTGCACCGAGACCTATTTTTCAGCCTGCTAATTTTCTAAACATATCAGACTTTAATTTATGCAAGATGGTTGATATAGCTAGGAAATGAAATCAAATGCTCTAGTTCTAATGTTTCACTAAAAATGACATTTTGAGAGTGTTTTTATCTTAATCTAACCATTAAATTTGGAATCCATCTGTACCATTTTACTAATAAAGCTTAAATCAGCTTGTCTAATATCAGACCCCTAGATAGGCACTATGAGCTGCCAGCTATCTTTCATCATGGCATGTCATGTCTGTGCTCCCCAATCAAATGTGATTCTTTTGGACTTCACATAAAACCCATTTGAAAGCTTGGGTCTAATAATCTTTAAAAGAATTTACCTGTAGAGAGTTAGTTATTTGACCAGAATATTCCATTAATCAAACCTTCGAACTTGAGCTTGAACTTGAACTTAGAAAGGTTCAAGGTTAAAGTTCAAATTTCACATATTACTAACTAAAAGACTAACAACATTAAGGAATACAATCTTCTTGTGATCTTCGACATAAGTTGAACTTGAACTTGAACTTGAACTTAGGAAGGTTCAAGTTCAACTTCAACTAAGACTTTTACCTACACAAAATAATTGACTGTGAGAGAAAAACATAATACAAGTGTAACAACTAGCTCTTGTTGGGGATATGGACTATGAGGGACACAAAGAATCTAGCAATCTCTAGTATGTGGGTAGTACCTTATCCATTGGGCCACATAGTCATTATATCATAGAGGATGGGGAACTTCTTCTAGAGAGGACAACACACCAAAACACCAAAACTACCAGCAAACAAAACTAACTAACTATGTACATGGTCGCAAGACCCTACTGAGGATATGTACAAGATTTATCATGCAACTCCATTAACTGGATGGAAGAAAAAGGTACCTTTTTGGAATAATGGATTATATCCAAGTGATGTGACTTGCAATATTTGCCACCTGATGACTCCCTCTATGCTAAATTTAGAATTTATAGAAAGTAACAATAATATGTAGGCATATTCAGACCCAAATAACCACTTGCCATAAAAAATTTATGAATCTTCTTGAGTCTCCTACAAAGTTTCACTCAAGAAACTTTCTATTCATGGATGAATACAATAATGCCCAACAGCTTCTAGAGGAAGGGTTGCACCATCTTTAAGATTTTCAATGTTAAAATTATTACTTTTACCAAGATTCCCATTATCCCTACCAAGCTTGGAGTATGATGAAATTTCAGTAGGCATAAGATTCATACTAGCTAGAAAAGAATCACTCCTCTTTACTGCAACTAAATCTGAAAGTTCTTTATAAAAAATTGACATATCAGATGAATTAATACTAGAATCTCTTACCTGTGACTCCTCTTGTTCATTGGATGACAAAAATAAGCCTATTATGATGAACTACAACTGATTTAGAACCTGAATGAAGAATTTGTGATTTAAGATCACTAAGGAGTTGCTGATTAGACATTTAAGATGATTAAATCATTATTATATTGTCATTGATGTCAACTAGCTTAACAGTACTTATCTTGTAAGTTACTATATCGAAAAATCTAAAGAAAGGTGAAAGAGATGAAGAACAAAAATATCTATATGAGGAAGATGTATATGTTAGATGGGGATAAGGAATACACTGAGTTACTTGTTGATGAGTCTATGACTTGATGATATCAACTTTGTTATGTTGCATTCATCTATGATGAAGAATAGAGCTAAAAGACACAAAGTAGTGTTGTTGGTAAATGAAGCATTCCAATATACACCGATGGAGTGTAGTGTATACCAAGCGTAGTGTTAACTGAGCTTGTGTTCACCAATGCATTTATTTTTTAACTGAGCAGAACAAAAAGGAATTAAATGATTAGTTTAGCCGATAAATTGATGAGCTAGAAAGTGTATGAAATCGAGGTAACAGATAAGGTTTGTTTATGAAGTTTCATGGATAACATAATTCAAGGAAGATCTAATGGAGCAGATTGAAATATGCTACTAACACATCAGCCGAAGAAGGTTAGAGCGGAAAAATCAATGAATGACATTAAGCGGCAAAATCTGATGGACAAAAAGAAAACAATTTACTCGTCTATATAAGAGACATTGGTTTCATTGTTGAAACAATGCTGGAAGAAGAAGATACTATAGAATTATCATGTGAACAAGTTTTCATGCATTCTGATCATACTGGTTAGTAAGAACCAAACTACAAAATAGTTACCGAGCTATAGAGAGTAATTACCGATGGACAATAAGTTGATATTGTATTGAATCTGAAGTGACATATTGATCAGAAAGATTTGAATGAGCCAAACATTGATCTATAAACTACAATTGAAGTTGTTTCAAGGCATATCATCTACTGTTACATATTTAACCATTATACACAGTCAAATCTCTTAACTGAGTGGACTAAGAAAGTCTTTTTATGTTACATTCATAGAGTGAACATTGTTATCCTATCAACCCTAGAGTGACTGCTGGTTGGACGATTACTTCTGGTCTAAAATCCTCTAACAAGGTCACACCTACCAGTGTGTTTGTACCCTTTAACAGGGTTGGGTCTTCACTGACCTCACTTCAGAAAAGTGAAGATTTTTGGGTTGTTGGTCCTAGGTGGTTTTTCCCTTCATAGGGTTTCCATGTTAAATCTCTTGTGTTATGTGTTGATTGTGATATTTTTTTGTTATCATACTTTGCATATTACATGTTATATTTGATCTGTAACTACTATAATTTTTAGACTAATAATTGGTAAAAGAATAGATAGTGAGAGTATTTTATGTTTACCGAGTAACAGAAGTTGAAGAATTTGTTTTGGATTATACATTTTGTTTTGGGACACTGGATAACTGATTCACCCCCCTCTTAGTTATTCTAACAATTGGTATCAGAGAAGTGGTTTCTTAGAACAAAGTTTTAAGGACTCCAACACAAAGGTCTCAAGATGTATAAGAGGGAAGTGCCAAAGCTAAACAAAGAGAACTTCACAGTATGGCAAAGCTGGATGAAGTTATAGATATCTAGAATTGGGAACGTAGCACTAGAACTAATGCAGAATGGCTACATTGAACTGACACCAGGTCCCCTGACACTTGATCAACTGAAAGACAGGCATGAACATAATATTACTATGATGGAACTTGTTGTTGCCTGTGCCAATGTTGAATTTGAAGACATTAAGGGATGCACTATTGCCAAAGCCAGGTGGGATAAATTGACTCTAATATATAGTGGAGATTTGAATGTTAAGAGAGCCAGAGTAGAAAGCCTAAGAGGTAACTTTGATTATACAAAGATGAAAGAAGGTGATAACATTGTGCAATATGCAAATAGAATAAAAGAGGTAGTACATGCTATTAGAGCATCAGATGAAATTATTGAGGATGAAATAGTGATAAGCAAGATTCTCAAAACTCTACTATCAGTTTATGCAATCAGGATCTCTACAATTCATGAAACAAGAGCTACATCCAACCTTACTCTTGACACACTGATCAGTAAGCTTACAACCTTTGAATTGAATAAATTTGACAATAGTGTTGTACCTTCTGTTGAATCCACTTTCATGTCTTCTTTGAAGATTGGTAAACCTAGTAGTAGGAATAATAAGCATAATGATAGTGATAGTGGTACCGATGAAGAACTTGATAAGCTTGAAGATCTTATGGCTAGAAGATTACCTAAAGGTAAAGGAAGGTATAGAGGTAAGCTACCTTTAGCATGCTTTAATTGTAAAGAAGTTGGCCACATCACTCCTAGATGTCTGAATAAGAAAGATGATGATAGATCCAAAGACTGATCCAAAGAAAGCTTTGGGAGAAGAGTCAACAGAGGCTACTGACACAACAACAGAGATAAACAAGATAGCTATGATAAAGGGAAAAAGGTATGTTACATAGCCAAAGAATTTCAATCTGAATTTGATACTGATGATGATGTAGAAGTAGTATTTGTTGCTATAAAAGATGACTCAGAGGAAGAAGAGAAACATGAAGAAACATCACTGATCTCTAAAGTAAGCAAAAATGATACATGGATCATAGATAGTGGCTATACACATCATATGACTGGTGATATAGAGAAATTTCATCTACTTGATGAATATGATGGAGGATCTATAAGGATGGGAAATGATGCACCCTATATGGTAAGAGGTAAAGGTTCATTGATGATCAATGATAGATTAATATGTGAAAATGCATATTGAGTAGATGGACTAAACTATAATTTTTTAAGTGTGGCAGAGCTAAATAACTTAGGCCACTGACTTTCTTTTGAGAGCAGGAAGGTAAAAATCTATGATGATGGAGGAAGACTTGTCGAAACTGGTACACAATCGAGAGGTAATTTATTTTATCTTGATATTGATCAGTCTTCTTGTTTATTAATGAAGGATGAAGATGCATGGTTGTGGCATAAGAGGTTATGCCATGTGAACTTTGATAACATGATCAAGATTAGTAGGAAGAAAAGAGTTAGAGGGTTCCCTAACTTGTCAAAACCGGATCATGCTATGTGCCATGAATGTCAGAAACATAAGATGACTAAGTATAGTTTTAAAAGAAAAGACTATTCAACAAAGAAGATACTTGAGTTGGTTCATACTAACCTATGTGGTCCTATGAAAACTCAGAGTTATTATGGTGATAGATACTTTATTCTTTTTGTTGATGACTATACTAGATTGATGACAGTTATGTTCTTAAAAGAAAAATCTAAAGCATTTAAGATGTTTAAGTGGTATAAGGCAAAGGTAGAAAAAGAGATTGGAAAAGAATTAAAATGCTTAAGATCTGATAGAGGAGGTGAATTTATCTCTGATGAATTTACTAATTTCTATATTGATCATGGTATCAAAAGATAGGTCTCTTCACCAAGAACACCTCAGTAGAATGGGATTGCTGAAAGAAGAAATCGGTCAATAATTGACTATGCAAGAACACTAATGCTGCAAAAGAATATTTCTCAGACATACTGGAGGGAAGCTATCAGTACAGTTGTATAGGTACTTAACCAAGAACAAGTTGCAAATATCTTTACAAAGCCTCTACTGAAGGACACATTTGAATACTTGAGGACTAGACTTGGGGTCCATCCCTTGTCTATCGGTCACTAATGTGATCTGGATGTTGCATCAACTTAAACTTATCAAAAGATCACACATGTTGATGCATCATAGTTCACACTTTGGATAATGTTCAAGGTTGTGATTAAGTTTGAAGAACTGAAATAGATTGGGATATCAGTATACAAAGATATAGAGACTATATTGGACAATAGAGAGTTACTTAGCTACTACAGAGATGATTATTTATTTGTTTCTTTGGCATTGTCATCAAAGGGAGAGATAAATAATATGAAAAAAAAGTTAAACATGTACCGATGAGAACTATCTAAGGGAGAGACAATCTGACAGAAACAAAACATTGAAGATCAATTATAGAGAACAAAAGCAGGAACCTCAGAGCTGAAAAGGTCATATCTACAAAATGACAAAGCTATATTTTATAATGTTTTTTAGTAATGTAGTGATTAAACATATTAAGCTAGGGAGAGCTTGTACAACATTTGTTTACAAAGTTGTAGAATACATGTTTGGTATGTGTATGGTACACTTCATATTACTTGAGTTGCCATCAATGCCAAAGGGAGAGATTGATGAGCTACAACTGATTTAGAACCTGAATGAAGAATCTATGATTTAAGATCACTGAGGAGTTGCTGGTTAGATATGTAAGATGATTAAATTAGTATTATGTTGTCATTGATGTCAACTATCTTGACAGTACTTATCTTGTAAGTTACTATACCAAAACATCTGAAGAAAGGTGAAAGAGATGAAGAATAGAAATATCTACATGAGGAAGATGTATATGTTAGATGAGGATAAGGAATACACTGAGTTACTTGATGATGAGTCTATGACTTGATGATATTGACTTTATTATGTTGCATTCATCTATGATGAAGAATAGAGCTGAAAGGCACAAAGTAGTGTTGTTGGTAAATGAAGCATTCTAGTATACATCGATGGAGTGTAGTGTATACTGAGCGCAGTGTTAACTAAGCTTGTGTTCACTGATGCATTTCTTTGTTAACCGAGCATAACAAAAATGAATTAAATGATTAGTTTAGCTGATAAATTGATGAGCTGTAATGTGTATGAAATCGAGGTAACAGATAAGGTTTGTTATGAAGATTGATGGCTAACATAATTCAAGGAAGATCTAATGGAGTAGATTGAAACATTTTAATGACACATCAGCTGAAGAAGGTTAGAGTGGAAAAATCAATGAATGAGATTAAGCAGCAAAATCTGATGGACAAAAAGAAAATGATTTACTCATCTATATAAGAGACATTGGTTTCATTGTTGAAAGAATGCTGGAAGAAGAAGATACTACAGAATTATCACATGAACAAGTTTTCATTCATTTTGATCATACTGGTTAGTGAGAACCAAATTGTAGAACAGTTACCAAGCTATAGAGAGAAATTACCGATAGACAGTAAGTTGATATTGTATTGAATTTGAAGTGACATATTGATCAGAAAGATTTTGAATGAGATGAACATTGATCTGTAAACTACAATTGAAGTTTTTTCAAGGAAGATCATCTACTATTACATATTTAACCATTGTACATAGTCAAATCTCTTAACTAAGTGGACTAAGAAAGTCTTTTTATGTTTCATTCATAGAGTGAACATTGTTATCCTGTCAACCCCAAAGTGACTGCTAGTTGGATAATAACTTCAGGTCTAAAATCCCTTAACAAGGTCACACCTAACAATGTTTTTGTAACCTTTAATAGGGTTGGGTCTTCATCGACCTCACTTCAGAAGAGTGAAGATTTTTGGGTTGCCGGTTCTAGGTGGTTTTTACCGTCACAGGGTTTCCACATTAAATCTCTTGTGTTATGTGTTGATTGTGATATTTGTTTGTTATCATACTTTGCATATTACATGTTAGATTTGATTGGTAACTACTATAATTTTTAGATTGATAATCAGTAAAAGAACAAACAGTGAGAGTATTTTATGTTTACTGAGTAACAAAAGTTGAAGAATTTGTTTTGGATTATACATTTTGTTTTGGGACACTGGATAACTAATTCACCCCCCTCCCAGTTATTCTAACATATTATCTACACCTCATAAAGAGAATTGCTATCCAAGTTTTCAAACAATCCTTCCAACTACGACATTTTTGGATTATGATCATCCCTTTGCTCTATATTTATCTCAACAGTTTCTTTTTCGAAAACATTTTTAGATTTAGAAAAATCTTTAATAGAGTGAGGTTCCACTTCATCTTTATTGCGAGCTTCATTAGACAAGTGATCTTCCAGTAGCATTGACGTATCTTTTTCCAATTTATTTTCATCAGAGGAATGAAATGAAATTTCATCAGTCAAATCAAAAAACTCAAAAATAGGATTATCCTTGACCTTTGAGTCTTTATAGAATTCTATTGATGAGTATAATGGATTCAATCTGCCCC
Organism: Chamaecyparis obtusa; assembly: GCA_027943335.1. NCBI lineage: Eukaryota > Viridiplantae > Streptophyta > Pinopsida > Cupressales > Cupressaceae > Chamaecyparis > Chamaecyparis obtusa. The sequence goes on from BSBK01000579.1 coordinate 910,044, forward strand.
AAATAATTTTTCTATCAATTTTTTGTAGTTCTTGTCCAACTACTGAAATATCAATTTTTCTTTCCTCTTGAAACACAAAAGGAGCATTAAAATATAAAGCTTGTTCTTGCAAACCATAGGATAAACCATTGTTGTGATATATAGTCTGAGATGATGGTTTTTGGATACTATTTTTCACTATCATGGTATAAAATTGAAAGGTAAGAGCCTCTTCTTTGTTAACACAATCAAAATCTTCATCCAATGAACTTACAAGCTAGAAATGTGAATTTTTCATACCTTTACTAGCAACAACCGTACACTCCTTTTGTGCAATCATTTTTTTTCTTTCTCATCCTTCATACATGGAGAAACCAATTTGGATTCTTCATTTCCAACTCGATGTGATACTTTTCTTGATTATTGATTGCATCCCTAGGGAATTAATGATTCTTCCACCACTGGTGTAACATCTTGCTCCCCAAGAACCATGAAATTGAAAGACATTGTATCTTTGATTCCTGATCCTTCCTTCAGTATTTTCTCTAAAACAAATGTTTCTTGCTTAAGGTTCTTGAGTTGATGATATCTTGCATGCACACATTTTAGAAGCAGGGAAGATCTATGATCTTTAGTAGGATTTAATCTATTCTTCATAGCTACACAAATTCTTCCTTTGTAGGCATTCCGAAGATATTGCAATAGTGGATCCTTTTCAGCATGTATTTCTTCAATAGTAGGATTCTTGCTAACTTGTTTTCTTGGTTGAACTTCTTTTTCACTCAAGACTGAAAATTTTTGAGAGAAAAAAAAATTTGGAGCAGCAAAAGCATTACCATCACCAACTCTTAATTCATATTTAAGTTGTGATATCCTCTTTTCATGGGCTTCCAGCAAATGTATTCTATCTTCCAGCTATTTCAACTTGTGGAATCTAACGCAAAGACTCTTCCACAACACTACAGACACATGGTCATCTTCTATGCTTATCTTCATCATTAAATCCCTTGAAATACTTTCTTTGTAGTGCTCCTAGAAATCTTGCAACACCTTATCATCCATCTGAAGAATCTCCAAGATGGTGAGATTTGTTCTCTTTCCTATTCTTGACATTTTAATTTTGCCTGTCAAGAACCAGCGGAGTCACCAATAGACGGAGTTGCCAATCTCCTACACACAAAGATAATTTAAAAACCTAGAGCAATAAATCACTAATATTTGATTTTGATTCTCCCCAACAGAGTCACCAAAAACTATTAGTAAACATATTTTTCTTTACTGAAATGCCTTCACAACTACCTCTTAGATTCCCAAATTTAGAAGACAAACTAAACTAACAGTTGGAAAGGCTATCATGAGATTGATAGCTTCCCTCTTAATTGTGAGGTACAAATCCCTCTTCAATGATATTCAATAAATGAAATAACTGGTTATGTCTTTTACCAGAAGACACAAAGGCTTTCTAACATTCACCCATCACTATGGGATGAATGTGATTATAAGATTTACAAATTGGTGATGAGATAAAAACTAGAAAATAGCCACAGGACTATCTACCAAGTCTTTCACATTACAGAGAAAAATAAGGGAATCACATGACCCGTTCTGCAAATTACAAGTTCTCCAATCAACTAATTTATAAACATGCACATACTTGACATAATACTGCAATACTATATCCCAGAATCGGAAAGGAACAACTATATGATTGATTTCAATCAGAAAAATAAATATTCAGACCTCAAGATTTGACATGAAAATATTCCTCTTTATTTCAAGAAAACATAACAAAATAACTATAGAATCATTTTGTCCATGCCATTACAATCAAGTTGCTGAAAAATAAACTAATTCCCCACTCTCTTGGTTACAATCAATCTAGAAAAATACATTCTCCTTCCTCCCTTACAGCCACAGGACTCACAAAAATGAAGAAAAAGAGAACCCCCTCTCCATCACTACTTCCCTCCTTTAAATAATAATCTTCAGAAGCTCTCCACTTTTAACTTTCAGTTTTAAATAACTGATTCTTGAAAACATAATCCTTTCTAAAGTTTTAATAAAACTTTAATAAATCCCCTTATAATATTTGGTTATGAAAACCAAACATTACTTTAATATGGTTAGTTGATAATACATAGGTATTCTTCCACCTGGCTTGTAATCTTCAAACAAAATTTTGACAGGAGCTTGTGAAATGGAGTTTTCATTTTTAATATATATTCTGTCAAAGTAAGAGGTTGTTGGTCTTCTTGATAGGCCTCTACATAGTCATGCATAACTTTTTAACCCAGCCATATTTCTTTAATCTCTCCAGTGAAGATTTAGAAAAGTTGATTTTGGGAAACATATCCAAAATTTAGGAAGATCCAATGGTTGAATTGAAAGTTATGGGCCCTACACCAAGACTATGTTTTATGTCATCATAAAAATCTAGAAACATGTCTAGTTTTATAGACCAATATTCTATTACTCATATATTTCAAACCAGATCTAATTATGGAAATCCCTCAAGTGAAGAGTTAGAATACTTTATTTCAAACAACATATCCAAAGATGAGAGAAATCCAATATTGGAGTCAAACATTATGGCCCTCGCATCAAGACCTATTTTTTATCCTGCTAATTTTCTAAACATATCAGACTTTAATTTATGCAAGATGGTTGATACAGCTAGGAAATGAAATCAAATGTTCTGGTTCTAATGTTTCACTAAAAATGATATGTTGAGAGTTTTTGTATCTTAATCTAACCATTAAATTGGGAATCCATCTTGACCATTTTACTGATAAAGTTTAAACTAGTTTGTCCAATATCAGACCCCTAGATAGGCACTATGAGCTGCTAGCTATCTTTCATCATGGCATGTCATGTCTGTGCTCCCCCATCAAATGTGACAATTTTGGACTTCACATAAAACCCCTTTGAAAGCTCGGGTTTGATAATATTTAAAAGAATTTACTTGTAGAGAGTTAGTTATTTGACCAGAATATTCCATCAATTAGACCTTTGAACTTGAACTTAGAAAGGTTCAAGGTGCAAGTTCAACTTTCACATATTACCGACTGAAAGATTGACAACATTAAGGACTACAATCTTCAACTAAGACTTTTACCTGCACAAAATAATTGACCGTGAGAGAAAAGCATAATATAAGTGTAACAGATACCATGAGAAAGGACATAATGAAAAAAAATTATTTCCCATGTATGAACAAATAGCAAAGGTAGAATCCTATAGTGATGATGATTCAGAAAAATGGGAATGAAATTCCTTATTTGAAGAGTCATGCCAAGACAAGGAAGTTGATGTGATCCATTCTTACATACCTACATCAAAGGAAGTACCAAATTCAAGATATGAATGGGTAGGAGAGCCATACGTACCTACATTAGAGGGACAAATCTATAGGTTTACCATACAAGAGTTAGATTTAGAATGTGTTGAAGAATATTCTAGTGAAGAGGAAACAAACCAAAATTATATGGACAATATTGAAAAATATCATGTAATATACCTTGATGATACAATGTATGAACCAAGTTACAATGAGTTAATGCCATTAACTCCCATAGACTTAAATCCTCCAAATGATACTTTACCTCCTATCCATCCTAAACTTATTGATTGGGATCAAAATGAGCTGAATGAAATAGAGTATTTTCCAAATAACCATTCCCTTTCCATGCACCAAAATGTGGTTGAACCATCTTCCATCTAAGATTCATATGAAGAGGTAGAAAATAGGGGAAGTGTTGAGCTTATTTATCACAAAATTTAAAGAAATAAAAATAAAAATCAGGGATCTAGTGGTGAAAACCACTATGTGGCAATACTAGATCAAGAAAAAGTAAAAATAAAGGATGTATCCCAAGGTGAAAACCTAATTGAGGCACCTAAGATTGAGAATGTTGACACTTGAGAACTATGAAGAAAGGTCATCCATATTGAATGAGCCAAAATAGAAAGTAAATATTAGAACCAAGGAAGAACCAAATATCATCAATTTAGAAAAATCTTTATCAAAAGAGGAAGGACAAAAACTCATAGACTTTTTCAAAGAAAGAAAGATAAATTTTTCATGGTCATATGAGGATATTCCTAGGCTAGATCCAAAATTAATAATGCACCATTTGAACATAGGTCTAGGATTTAAGGTCGTTAAGCTAATGCAACCTTGTTGGTTAGAACATAATTGAAAAAGATCTTGGATACCATATTCATAAGACCTATTACCTATGAAAAATGGATCTCAAACATAGTACCAATTTCAAAACCAAATAAGAGCATAAGAGTTTGTGTAGATTTTAGAGATCTCAACAAAGCATGTCCTAAAGATGACTTTCCTCTACCAAATATTGATACAATAGTGGACCTAACAGAGAGACATTCTATGTTTTCACTTATGGATGGTTTTTTGAGATATAATTAGATTAACGTAGCACTAAAAGATCAAGATAAAACTACTTTCACATGTGCATGTGATACATTTTGTTGGAATGTAATGCCTTTTGGTCTTAAAAATGCTGGAGCAACATACCAAAGATCCATGCCAACTATTTTATGTGACATGATACACACATTCATGGAGGACTATGTAGATGATATTTTAGAAAAATATTTTTTCAAGGGAGGAACATCTACCAATTATTGATAAAATATTCACAAGATTAGAGAAATTCAAAGTAAGATTAAATCCAAAGAAGTGTTCCTTTGGAGTTCAATTAGGAAAATTGCTATGGTATATTTTTTCATCAAAAGGGATACAAGTAGACCTAGAAAAAGTTAAAGCTATCATGGAGATGGGGTCACCTAGAAATATTAGCCAATTAAGGTCCCTAAAAGAAAGGATCCAATGCATAAGAAGATTTATCTCATAATTGGCATAAATTTTTCGTTCATTTACATAATTGTTACATAAAGGCATCATTTTTAAATGGGATGAAAAATGTGAAGAAGTATTTGGTGAATCCTCCTATTCTAATGTCACCAATACAAGGAAAATTTCATGCCCAAAATTTATCAACAAAATGCAACAATTTAAAAAAAAAAACAAGATGTTAGAGCGTGACGATCATGGGTTAAGGACAAGTTGACTACGGTTAGACTAGTCACAACCTAGGATCAAGTTTCAGAGTGTTAATCTTTGAGAGTATCAATGTACCACTGTGGGTCTAGTGGGTTAAAGTTCATAACTAATGTCATAAAAATATGAGTTCAGATAGTGGAACTCTAGTGTCTACTATCCCATTTTAAAGCTTCCATTCAGGATCAATTCATAGATACCTAGGTCATTAAATATTCAATTTATCCCAATTAGACTATACCCATAATTAATATGTCTACCTAGGTTATAGCTTTTGAATAAGGTTTGATCCAACTAATAGATAATTTATCCTATAATAATGGTTCATGGGATAACTACATTTACGATTGAATTTCAATTATAATCCAACAATAAACCTAATGATGTTAACTAGAATCCAAATGCTATCTAAACATTAGAAGTTATAATAGTTACGCTACTATTTCCAATTCATACTAATAACCTACTTATACATTAAATTATTTAAGACACGTCGATTCATTAATTCATAATCCTATTAACCAATAGCAAGTTAACAATTTAACTTAAACCAAATAATCTACTATTAATGCTCTTATGTTAATCATTTAGAAATTTAATAAAATGAACTATCAAAATAACGAATTGATTTATTAACAAATAAGTCTAAACACCTTAATCTTTTAACTAATTAACAATCAAATGACATGCACTATAAAATTCACTAATTAATTTATTAATTAATCTAAACACATTAGCATTAATTCTATTAATTACTAACAAATGAATTTATGAATAAATGTTTTAACCAAAAACAAAAATAATAAAACAAAAAAACCAAAATCAAAAGGGTAAACTATTAATCCAACAACTTGATTTATTATTTCTAATCACATTACCCAAAATCTATAAATTTGTAATAAATTAATTTATTTAACAATAAATTAAATCATAAAATAAAATTAGTATCTAAAAAATAAAATGAATATCTAAAAGGAAAAATCAAATCCCAAAAGTTAGTCTATCCTACTCACCTACTAATTCTAACCTACTAACCCCATCACCCTACTCTATCCTATCTTCCTACCCTACTCATCCCCCATCCCATCACCCACTTTTCCCATGGACTATTTTCCAAGTGGGTGGGGTGGAGATGAAGGGTTGTGAAAATTAACCAAGGAGGATGTGTGCAGGATAAAAGCCAAGGTTTGGGGGGCCACCAAACAAAATGAACATAGCCCAATGCATAAAAATTATGCATGGAAAGGGTAAGAGGTCAAGTTGTCAAAGGGGTAAGTATCTAACATGTCAGCAAGATTAAATACTACACCTTGTCATATTTAATGCGCACGGGAGAGTGGAAGAGGGTGGCGTAAGGGTTGGGAGTGGTGACCAAGCACAATGACAAGTAAGGTTTTTTATTAAATGAAAAGTCAGTCCCCTTACTTCCTGCACATGGTAGTAATAAGGTAAGGAAATATATGGGTGGGGACCATGAGGATTCAAGTTCAAAAGTGATCAGGATTAAAGTGGGAAAATACTGAAATTTAATTTTTCCAAAATTTCATATGTTTTAGTAAATTGCAATTTTGAGGGTCTTCAGTGCATTTCTGGGCAAATATGCTGGGCAAATATGCTGCCCGAAAACATGATGGAACATCGATGTTTTCAAAATTTGGTTCAAGATTATTTGAATACCTTTCCAACATATCAAACAGTTCGTAATTCAGAGCTAGGATGAGAAAGTTATGCCTTCTCCAAGTGGACCTAAATTTTATATTTAGTTTTTTTGATAAATTTTGATAGTTTTAATAGTTTAATTGTAATAAACATTATGATGACTCTTCATTTCAATTCCAAGGGATTTGTCTGACCCTTTGGATCCATCTGACTTGTATAAACTCCAATTTTGAATAGAATGGAGACAGTTTTTGGTTTGCAATCTTCTTGTTCTCAATTTTTGTGTTGAATTCTACAATACTGCAAGTATCACACCAGGTATTGTAATCTAGTTTTCATAAATCAGATCAATGGTATCAGAGCTGGAACACTCCTTTATGCCAATTTACACAAGGTCTTCCTACCAAAGATTAGGATTGGATACACAAGATTTGTCAAAATACCCACCTTTGAGATGCACACTATCGAAGATGTCAGACGATGATGTTAAGAAGTTGGTCAGGGAAGCTTTAAATAAGCAACGAGAGGAGATGATGAGTCAATTTTCATGCCTCCTACAAAAGCAAAAACCCTCTGAATCTGGAACATCATTTCGTGGAAATACCCCTTTCAAAGTGCAGGTCAATTTTGACATCCTGAATTTTGAAGGAAAGGTCGATTTTGAAGCTGTTGATAACTGGTTATCAAAGTTGGATAGGTACTTTTCTATAAATAATTTCTCAGATGTTGAAAAGATAACATTTTCTCTCCTCAAAGCTGAAACCCATGTGAAATTAGCATGGGAATCCAAAGTAGCAAATAAAGAACAAGAATCAGTTGCTGAAGATGGTTTTATACTATCTCTTGATAAGAAGCCCACATGGGGAGAATTTGTGGAATACATAAAAGAAGCTTACCTCCCAGAGGATGTATATGAACAAAAATACATAGAATGGCAACTTCTTCGACAAAAGAGGGATCAGTCTGTGCAAGATTACACCAATACATTCCATTCACTTTCAACAAAACTCAGTATTAATGATTCAGAGAAGCATCAAATTTTGAAATATCAGAGTGGACTTCACAGGTATATTCAAATAGAGATGGAATTTTTAAATATTGAGACATTGGCAACTGCCTATAAATATGCTACAAAAATTGAAGAAAAATCCAACAAAAAAGGTAAGAGGGACTACTTTGCAAACAAAAAGCCAAGGGTTGAAGGTGGCAATAAATTTGCAGGAAAACAAGTGACCAAGGAACTTCATTCAAATTCACCCAAGAACACATGGTGGTCTACTAAAAAGATAGACACAAGCATGTGGTGTGAGATGCATAAGTCCCCAACCCATAATACAAAGGATTGTCGAAGTATTAAAAATTTGATGATAGAAATACGAGGAGAGGAAGCTGAACCTGAATCATCACCAATAGATAATTCTAAGAAAGAGGAGAATGATTCCATCATAGAAGCAAACCCATATGCCATAGTTGGAACTGCAAAAGTATTGCCCTGTGAAGATGAAGAGAGACTTTTTCATTCACAGATGTGGGTTGATGGAAAGCCTCTGCATTTTATTGTTGACAGTGGGAGTCAAAAGAATTTGATCTCTAGGGAGACAGTCAAAAGATTAAATCTAAAAGTGACAAGACACCCACAACCATACTCTATGGGATGGGTAAATGAGGGATAAGATATTCAAATAAATCAACAATGTCATTTTCCATATTCAATCAAGCCTTTCAAGGATGAAGTGATATGTGATGTAGCACCATTGAATGTATGCGATGTCTTGCTGGGGCAACCATACATGTATTAGAGGCATGGGGTGTATGAGTCTAGGCCACGTAGTGTTACAATCAAGCTTGGTGGGAAGAGGTATTGAATACCAGAGGTATGTCCAACACAAACTACTTCTTTAATTAGTGCTAAACAATGTAAACACTTGATTGCTCAAACTGGAGCTTTTGCTATACTCATGATTCACCCTGAACAAACAAAGTTAGTTGTTCTTAATACACATGCTAAGGTAAAAGAGAATCAACAAAATTAGATGGATAAAATTTTGAAAGAATATCACAGTGTGTTTACACCACCAATGGGAGTACCAACACACTGTCAAGTCAAGCACTCTATTGATTTAATCCCAGGCACACCGCTACCACATGAGCCAATATATAGGAGGTCAATTTTGGAAAATGATGAGATTAAGAGACAAATTCAGGAGTTGATTAAGAAAGGACACATTCGTCCAAGTGCTTCACCTTGTGGAAGTCCAATTGTCCTTGCTAAAAAGAAAGATGGGACATGGAGGCTTTGTATTGATTATAGAGCATTAAACAAAATCTCTGTTAAAAATAGATATCCAATCCCTCGAATTGATGATTTGTTGGACCAACTTAGGGGGGCTAAATTCTTTACAAAAGTTGACTTGAAGTCTGGATACCACCAAGTACCAATTGATCCAGTAGATGTGTGGAAGACTACATTTAAATCTAAGGAAGGTTTGTTTGAATGGTTGGTCATGCCTTTTGGCCTAACAAATGCCCCAGCCACATTTATGAGATTGATGAATGATGTGCTTAGACCATTCATTGATTCTTTTGTAGTTGTTTATCTGGATGACATACTCATCTTTAGCAGGACTTGGTCTAAGTATTTGCAGCATGTTGAACAAGTTCTTTCAACTCTACAAAAACACAAACTTTATGCCAACATTGAGAAGTGTTCTTTTGGTATGCAGAGTATTCAATACTTAGGGTATATCATTGACACTGAGGGTGTTCATGTTGATTCAGAAAAGATTCAAATAATCCAAGATTGGCCATCCCTTAAAAATTTCACAGAGCTTCACAGCTTCTTGGGCTTAGCCAACTTCTATCACAGATTTGTGTTTGGTTTCTCACACATATCATGGCCTCTTAATCAATCACTAAGGGGTGGAGCACAAGAAAAATTTTAGTGGACAGAGGCAAAGCAACATGCATTTGAGGAGTTAAAGAAAAGACTATGTTCAGCACCAGTATTGGTCCTTCGAGATCTACACCAAGCATTTGAGATAGAAATAGATGCATCAGATTATGCTCTTGGTGCGGTACTCACACAACATGGGCATCCTGTTGCCTATCACATTGAAAAATTTTCTGATACAATACGTAGGTATCCCACCTATGATAAGGAGTTGTATGCCATTGTTCAGGCTTTCAAACAATGGAAACACTATATACTGGGAAAGGAAATTGTTATACATGCAGACCATAAACCACTCCAATTCTTGCAAACACAAGGGAAGCTACAGAATGATAGACATCAACGATGGTCAGCCTATTTACAACAATTTCACCTCAACATTCATCATAAAAAAGGAAGCAGTAACAAGGTGGCAGATTGTTTGAGTAGGCTTCCAATTGTAGGTTTGACAATAGTGTTGGATTCATGTGGTCATCAATCATCCACTTGGGAACAACTATATAGTACTGACCCTGATTTTGCTAACATCTATAGTAATTTGGTAGAAGGAAAATCTGTCTCTGATTTTCACTTGGAGGATGGGTTTCTTTGCCATAATGGTCACATATGTGTACCCACTAAAGAACAGAAGAAAATGATATGGGAAGCTCACTATAGTCGTGTTGCAGGACATTTTGGTATTGGTAAGACTACTGCTATCCTTCAAAAGTATTTCTATTGGCCAAAAATGAAGCAGGATATCATTTCACATATACAAGCTTGTGCAGCCTGTGCAATTGCAAAGCTAGCAAACCATAAGTTGGGTCTATACTTACCATTACCTATTCCTGATAAGCCATGGCAGTCTTTTTCAATGGATTTTATGTCTGGGCTTCCAACTATCAGGTGGGGGCATGATTGTGTATATGTTGTGGTAGATAGGTTTTCTAAAATGGCTATCATGGTGGCATGTAAAAAGATGATTTCTGCAAAAGATACTGCCAAGCTATTTTTTGAACATGTGTGGGTTCATTTTGGTTTGCCAAAAACCATTATTTTTGATTGGGATAGCAGGTTCATCAGCAAATTTTGGTCTGCACTATGGGCTAAAATGGACACAAAATTGACAAAGTCCACAACATTCCATCCCCAAACAGATGGGCAGACATAAGTGGTGAATCAAATGATTATTCATATTTTATGGATGTATCATTCAAAACATCCTCACACATGGGATGAAAGCTTACCCTATGTGCAAAATAGCTACAACTGTGCACTCCATAGTACTACAGGGCACAGTCCATTTGAGGTTTCTCTTGGGTACCAGCCATTGGCACCTATGGATGTAGCAATACCATCTCTACACTCTAGTAGTCCATTAAATGGTGACAAGGAGGTAGATAAAGTAGAAAAATTCATTAATAACATTAGACACCTACAACAAGAAGTTCATGAGATATTGGAGCAGAGTAATCAGAAGTATAAGGAAAGACATGATAAACATAGAACTCCTCATCAGTTTTAGGTTGGTGACAAGGTATGGTTACATCTTCAAAAAGAGCACCTGCATGGACCAAATAGGAAGCTTCGTCCTCTTCGTTATGGACCATACACTATTGTGAAACAAGTTGGTGAGAATGCTTTTGAACTTAATTTGCCATCTTTTTTGGGACTGCATCCAATTTTCAATGTGGAATTATTGAGACCCTATTTTCCTCCTTTATTGGATATCTCCCAAGCTACTAAACACATTCAAGCTGCAGAGTTAAATCCCTCTACTACTACTCCAGTCTAGTGTGACCATGTTACTGAAGCCATTTTAAAGACTTTGAGAAATTAGAACATTCCTTTGTATCGGGTGGTTCGAGCTAGTCAACATTCTCATCAAGGCAAGTGGTTTACTAAGGAACAAATTGAAGAAAAATTTCCTCTTCTGTTGCAGTAGATTAGTGCAATGGGGCCCATTGCCTCTTAAGGGGGGAGGAATGATCAGGATTAAAGTGGGAAAATACTAAATTTAATTTTTCCAAAATTTCATATGTTTTAGTAAATTGCAATTTTGAGGGTCTTCGGTGCATTTCTGGGCAAATATGCTGCTCAGAAACATGATGGAACATCGATGTTTTCAAATTTTGGTTCAAGATTATTTGAATACCTTTCCAACGCATCAAATGGTTCATAATTCGGAGCTAGGATGAGAAAGTTATGCCTTCTCCAAGTGGACCTAAATTTTATATTTAGTTTTTTTGATAAATTTTGATAGTTTTAATAGTTTAATTGTAATAAACATTATGATGACTCTTCATTTCAATTCCAAGGGATTTGTGTGACCCTTGGGATCCATCCAACTTGTATAAACTCCAATTTTGAATAGAATGGAGATAGTTTTTGGTTTGCAATCTTGTTGTTCTCAATTTTCGTGTTGAATTCTACAATACTGCAGGTATCACACCAGGTATTGTAATCTGGTTTTCATAAATCAGATCAAAAAGTGAGTCATGTTTTTCATTCTTTTATTAATATTATTTTTTTTTAGTTACTAACATTGATTGTATTAGGGGTTAGAATACTAATTTCTATTTAGGAAAAGTATCTTGGGGAGGGAATATTCTCTGTGGTAAAAGAGAATTATTTCCCTTCCCCATACATTTTCTAGAGAGCAATTTTGCTCTCTAAAAATTTGGGAAGTAACATTTCACATTTTGCTTTGTCTATTTTTTTTGTTGGTTGATTGCTTACTTTGATATTTTTTTTTTATTAGAGTCTTAACTTGCTCAATTAACCATTGTTATCATGTTTCATTTTAAAGGAATTTGAGGTTGCAATATTGATTTCAAAGTTAAGTATTGATCCTATTGGGGTGGAAATATAGATAATCAAAGAAGAAGTGGAGTGTATTAACTTGAAAATATATAATCAACTATTGAAGAGATTACAAGCTTTTCATACCAAAAAGACTATACTTTTTTTTGAAACTATTACATTGCCTTCTTATCAACATTGGATATTATTCTACAATGGAAGATTAACTTCATTATTCCAAAAGAATATGATACAAGAAGCATGAAAATAAATATTATTCATTCTACATTATGGTAATCTCTCAAAATACAAATACACATCTTCAAGATAGAAGAACTATACAAATCAAACGGGTAACATACAATGCTCCTTTCCTCAATGAACTATTTCATAATGAATAAGAGAATTTCACATATTACTTGATGTAGGTTTTCAAATGAACATTACAACATTCAACAAGAGATAAATCTCATTACAAAAGATCAACAATGCGACATTATAAGTTGCTTTCACACAACTACACCAAAATAGAGAACTTCTCCAAAGCTTTTTCCACAAGCATCTTGACTTCAAACCTGCAAATACCTAAGGAGAACCATGGGAAGCTCACCTCCCATCCTAGATCTCAAGGAGACCACCCCCGAGCTAGGAGAACCAGTAACCAATGGTGACATTAACACATTCACATAACATGAATACAACAACAAGGAACATCCTCCCAAGGCTTGCACAAATGGATTCACCATGAACCCATAGCAAGGGGTGAATGTGGATTTCCATGTAGGAGAATTATAAAATAATACATTCAATAAACATTCCTCTTCAAGGCTAAAACCACATACTTCTTTTTCCATCCAATCTTCTCCTTATCTCCCCTAAAATTAGGATCATTAACAATGGCATGCAAGGGTCCATACACCTTGCATTTTTTCCCTCTTCTCTCCATGAGAAGAGACTCTACACTATCATGGAATCCAACTGACCCCTTCCCCCATACATGGCCACTTCTTCCCTATCCAAGGGTGATTAATGCCATTACACCCTTCACAAAATCCCTCATTCAAACAAAAATAAAACCATAAGCATGAAATCAAACCAAAATCCCATTCCCTTACAAACAACATCACAAATACATATCACATATGCAAGAGAATGAAATGCATACTAATCTACTTACAAAAAAAAACAAAGAACTTTCATGGCAATGAAGACCAACCTTCACAAAGTGTTATGGTAAAATAAATTTTGAGAAGAGCTCAATTACTTATGCTTTCTTCAATCCAAAACCCTAATGTCTCTAAAAGTGGAGACTGGGTGAAAACCCACTAACTCTACAAAGGGCCTCTAAAAAGACCTCCAACTCCTACCTACCCACCCACCAAAATTCAATTTAGAATTGACCCTTAAGTCCCTAGGCTTTTCCTTGTCCCCTATCATAAATGCGAGATTAGAAAGGAATGTGGGTTTGGGTAAAGGTCAAGACTCAATCCATTTTCGTAGCATGTGGAAAATGGGTCATAAAAGGGTCACCAAGGCCACTAGGGGGTTCTAGATGTGTTAAAAACATTCCTAACCCATACCCCTATCACTAAGGTACATGGATTTTACTAAAATTGATCCTTAGGACCTCTTGTTGGCCTCTAGAAGTGGCTAGAAAAGATTTAAATCTAAATAATCAAATTGGTGGAGCTTTGCAAGTATCTCCAACAAAGGGGGTTTAATTAGGTTCCTAATAAGTCATTTTGGCTTAGGGTTTCATTGTCAACCTTAGTAGACATGTCATTACATAAACACATAACAAGTGTCAAGTGACACATAATACAACATTAACATGTCACTAATTACATAATGAAAACACCTAATACATACATGCAATTTACGGTCACGAATTAAATCTTAACAAGGTTTGAATCTCTTCATTAGATTCAACCTTGGCTTTATAGTTTGCACATATGGTTGGTTACTGATTTTCCGAGTGATTCCATGGTTCTCTTTCCTACACACTAAACTTGAGCATCAGTAGTCCAAGATAATAAAATCACATGCAATATACATATTCAATTCATACTTAGCAACATTAATCAATATGTAGAATTTAATTCCTAATTACAATTTTCATTAAGAAATGTTTAAACATAGTAATTCCATAATCATCATGACATAACATCCATGAAATAATCAAGTCTAATCATGATCCAATCTTCTCATCAATTCACATATCTAAACATGTATAATCAAAATCAACCACATGTTCTAGGTCCTAGTCCACATCTAAATGTAATCCATACAATATAATCATCATCATCAAACATAATATCTCAAGTCTATGTGAGGATAATCAAAAAGTGTATCAATGTATCAAAACATAAAATATCAAAGTGTGAATGAATTAGTAATGCTATGATGGATCGGGGCGAGGCCTCATAGAAAACCTTTGATAATTTATATTTTAGCCATAGAAAAATCATTGGGAGCTTTTCTAGCATAAGAGGATGAATAAGGAAAGGAAAAATCCATTTATTGCATTAGCGGGACCTTGATTAAGTATGATCTTAACTACACATTTATAGAAAGAGCATGTCTAACACTGGTGTTTTCTTACCAAAAACTATGACATTGTATGCTAGCACACAAAATAAAGCTAGTTTCTAAGGAAGATCCATTAAAATATCTACTTAGTAAATCAAATCTCATAGTAAGGTTAGAAAAGTGGGTCATTGTGCTAAGTGAATTTGACATTAAGTATCTAGAACAAAGGGCTATCAAAGGACAATTTATAGCAGACCAATTAGCAGAAACATCAATTTAAAGTAAAGAAACTATAAAAGTATAATTTTTTAATGTACATATTCTCACACTTTTTCCTCAAACATGGAAGATTCACTTTGATGGTTCATATACTCATCTTGGCTTAGGAGAAGGAATTTTGTTCATTACACCTCAAGACTTCACAATACCAAAGTCATATAAGCTATTGTTAGGAATAGTCCCAAGAGATAACTAAGAGGACGGGGGTGAATCAGTTATCTACTAGTTTCAATTCTTTAACCAATTAAGTATACTTAAACTTTAAGCATAAAAAAAATGAATGAACACTTGAACACAACACCAATATTTTGGTTACAAGGAAACCCAAATAGGTAAAAATCCCGGTGGGAATTAACACCTACTAGTAAGATGCACTAGTGTATAATGATCCTTGTTAGAAGATCTTACAACCTTGTTAGGAGTTTATCTTTACAATGTAATAAGTATAGTGACATGGTCAAAGTTTGGACCTTGTTAGGATTCTTTTATGATTGACCCTGTTAGGGGTGAGGATGCATTGTCCGAGAGCTCAGTTCTCAAAGGGGTGAAGGCTACAACCTTTTGAATAACAAATACACACTATATCTAGATCTTGGTGAACTATGAGGTAGACCTATTGTTTTGATCAGTTCCAATGAATAGCACACTCTATCTTCTCTATCACATAGACCTCTTCTTGATGACACAATACTTTGCACTCTCTACTTTTCTCTAATCTTTCATCTCCATGCCATATTTCTAGCGATCACAAATGACTGGCTATAAGTATCTTTCCTCTAAATGATATAATCAAGTCAGCCTATTAGAACCACCTTGAAATCATATTAGAGAAATAATAACACTCTCCAATAACATCTTAGTTAGCTCTACTAAGCACGCAACACAAACAAGGACCTATCCAAATAAGTAAGTGTAGATGCACGCTACACACTGTCGGCTCTACCAAATTAACTGATACTTTATCCTCAAGCTAAATTACATCATGCGCTATTAACCAAATATTCTTAACTCTTATCCAATCATTAATCCAAGCATGCATTACTGAAATGATAGGCACAACTCCTGTACCAATATAATCTCTGTCGGCTCTTCTAGACAAACACATGAAACTGCAACTGGTGAATAGCGATTGCATAAATTCATTTCTATTGCACACTATACTCTACCTCCATGAATGTAACATCACTAACATGTCTCCATCACATATACAAACATGCAAGGCTCCATGATAATTTTACAAACAATCACTCACATAACACTACATGTGACTCTATCAGGAACACTGCTGACACAAGCTACTACATAACTATCTATACTAACAATTAACCTCTGCATCCATGATATCATGCTGATAACATGTAGATGCTACATATACTCAAATCTTACTGCATAAGTCTTCCACACATGCTACTTACCATATGTTGTCATCAATGACAAACATACAATCAACACTGGCTTGCTAGCAAATCTCCAACAATCTCCCCCTTTGGCATTAATGACAACATATGGAATGAAAAACACCACCAATCCAAATGAAAAATTCTTTTATAACATTCTTCATTTCCTCATCAAAGCTCCCCGAAGGACGAATCCTTCATTTGTTGCAATATTCTTCAATATTCTCTATTTCCTCAACTGAACTACTTTCATGACTAAATACTACCCCCCCTTGCTATTATATATTACTCCTCCTTAATTATATATGTAATCCCCCTTTAATACTATTTTTCATGACTATATACTACTCCCCCTTTGACATCAATGGAAAAGGGCACCAACCATTTAAGCTCTGGTACTACTCCTAAAGTAGAGTAGTCAACCATCCATCAGTGATTGAGGGCTGATGCTCTTTCCACTTTCTCTAAGCCAAATCAAGGAAGGGAATTACTCCCAGCTTCTCCCTGAGATACTCAAAAGTATCCTTTGGTAAATGCTTTGTGAATATATCTACTAGCTATTCCTTTGTAGTCACATAATCTAATTTTACTTCTTTCTCTGCCACTTTCTCTCTAAGGAAGTGATACTTAATCTCTATGTGTTTTTTCTTTGCATGCATCACAAAATTCTTTGACATGTTGATAGTGCTAGTGTTATCACAATGAATAACAATAGGATAATCAATCTGAATTCAAAAATCTTTTATCATCTGCTTGATCCAAAAAATTGTAGAACAATTCAAAGTTGTTGCAACTACTCTACTTTTGTTGTTGACTGAGAAATACAATTCTACTTCTTGCTTGTCCAAGTAAAAATTTTGTCACCAAGAAACATTGCTTCTCCTGATTTACTCTTTCTATCATCAATGCATCCTACCCAATCTGCATCTGTATATACATGAAGCTCAACACTCTCTAAGTTAGGATACCATAGACCATAATTTATAGTTCCCCTTAAGTATCTAAATATTCTCTTTACTTCCATGAGGTGACTTTGTTTAGGGTCTGCTACAAATCTTCCAACTATGCCAACTGAATTAGAAATATCAGGTCTAGATTGAGTAAGATATATGAGTTTACCAATCATAGACTTGTACAATGTTATATCTATTTCTAGAGAATCATCTTCTTTTGTAAGTTTTCATCCTATTATTATAGGTGTACCCATTGGCTTGCAATCATCCATCTTGAACTTCTTCAATATATCTTTCACATACTTAGACTAATTAATGAATATACCTTTCTCTACCTACTACACATTTAATCCCAAAAAGTATTTGATAGGTCCAATCATGCTCATCTCAAACTCACTCTGCATTTCCTTAGCAAATTCTGTAGTAAGTTTGTCATTACCCCCAAAGATAATGTCATCAACAAATATAGCTACAAGTAGTAAACCTTCATATGTCTCTCTTATAAATAGATTACAATCTATTGCTCCTTTCTTGAATCCAATTTTTGTTAGATATCCATCAAGTCTCTCATACCATCCTCTAGGGGCTTGCTTAAGTCCATAGAGGGCTTTCTTCAATCTACATACCATATCAAGTTTGTCTGATAAGGTGAATCCTTCTGGCTTCTCAATGTATACTTCTTCCTTTAGCTCTCCATTCAAGAATTCTCACTTAACATCCATCTAATAAACTTTGAAGTTTTTGAATGTTGCATAAGCTAGAAACAACTTAATGGCTTCTAATATTCTCACAGGTGCAAATGTGTCTGAATAATCAATACCTTCTCTTTTTGCATATCCCTTACATACTAACCTTACTTTATTCCTTAATAATGTACCATCTTCATTCATCTTGTTTCTAAATATCCACTTTGTTCCAATCACATTCTTATCACTAGGTCTTGGGACCAGCTCCCAAGTATCATTCTTGATAATCTGATCTAGTTCTTCTTTCATATCATCATGCCAATCTGAATCATTACATGCATCTTCAACACTTAAAGGTTCAATTTGAGATAGTAAACTTACTGCTTCATTGTCTACTGAACTCTTTTCTTTTGATCTTGTTGTGACTTTTCTACTTTGATCTCCAATGATGTCATCCTTAGAGTGATATCTAGATGTAAAATTTGGAACTTTAGGTGATACTATCTTATCTTCCTTCTGAGTTTCTTCTTCACTTGTTTTAGGGTCATTGATTAATATATTAATACTATCAAACATCTCTTCAACAACTATCTCACTAGTGGAAGGACTAGGTTCTTCTTCAATCATAGGTGCATAATCATGATATCTTTCTTGAACCATAAAATTTTCATCAATCTTAACATGAGCACTTTCAATGATCTTCTTCAATCTCAAATTGAAACATCTATAAGCTTTTCTTTTAGTAGAGTAACCAAGGAAGATACCTTCATCGCTTCTTGCATCATACTTGCCTATTGCTTCATCCCTCTTGATGTAGCACTTGATTCCAAAGATTCTAAAGTATTTCATTATGGGAACATTACCAAACCATAGCTCATAAGGTGTCTTGTTTGCATTAGGCCTCAATTGTATTCTATTGATGGTATAGACTATTGTATTGACTGCATCTCTCCAATAGGTGTGTGCAAATTTTCCTTCAATCATGATGTTGTGCACTATATCAAGGATGATCCTATTCCTTCTCTCTGCAATCCCATTCTAATGAGGGGTTATAGGTGTACTCAACTATCTCTTTATGCCATGTTCTTTGCAGTACTCATAGAATCTGTCAGAGGTGAATTCTCCTCCTCTATCTGATCTTAGACATTTTATCTTAAGTCCAGATTCATTCTCAACCTTAGCTTTGAATATTTTGAACTTCTCAAATGCTTCTGACTTATCTTTCAAGAACACAACCCACATCATTCGAGAATAATCATCAAAAAACAAAATGAAATACCTTTCACCATAGTATGATCTTGTTTGAGTTGGTTCACATAGGTCTATATGAATCAGATCCAACTTGTTCTCCACTGAATTATGCTTGCTTCTGAATGAATTCCTCACATACTTTCCCATCACATATTCCCTGCAAATAGTATCAACTAGCCTTGCTATGCTAGGTAGATCTCTTACTACCTTTACATTGCTTATCTTTACTATGTTATCAAAATTGATATGACATAGTCTTTTATGCCATAGCCAACTATCATCAACTTTAGCAACAAAACAACTTGCTTATGAATTAAGATGAAAAAAATTACCTTTAGTCTTTGAACCTAATGCAATCATAACACCATCCTTGTTGTTAATGATGCACTTATTGTCTTTGAACTCCAACTGATAAACTTTTTTAAGCAACTGCCCAACACTAAGAAGGTTATGCTACAAACCATCTACATAAAGAACATCATCAGTGTTGTTCTTTCCATCCAATGTGATAACTGCTCTACCAATGATAGGTTTAGGAGTGTTATCTCCAAATATAACCATGCCACCTTTGTATTTGTCAACATGAAAAAATCTATCTTTATCACCTGTCATGTGATGTGAACAACCGCTATCTATAATCCAATATATCCTTATGTCTACTTGTGGAATCAATGCTAGTGTTAGTGCTCAAATCTGTAGATTATCAAATACTCATATAATCCTAATGGACATAATCTAGCAAACTGCAAACACTAAGTTATTAAAGTTAGAGAACCTTCTTCACTTTGAGTATGGATACTCAGGTGGGTATACCTATATCAATTCACTATTTAACTAAGCTCTAAATTGTGAACTAAATCCTTCACTACTTTTTTATTTCTTTCAAACATCAACTTAGTAAGATGATAACACTTTGAGTACGGCCCAAATTATCCTGATACACAAAACTATGATGGAAATCATGAAAGCAGCAACATGAAACAATGGTTTAAGGATATTCATCCTTCTTCTTTTTAGAGTTAAACTCAAGGAAGGTTAACCTTATTCAGTGCTTCTACAAAGCATTACAAAACACATCCATGAACTTTTCATGGAATGATTTAGATTATGATTGTGCCGGTAAGGTAAAATGAAAGAATTATTTATATTTTGGGTGGCGAACAAATGTAAATGGATCTAGAACCAGTGCCTTATCCACTTAGGCATCAGAGTCAAACCCTACCTCCACATATATCTATCAAAAAAAAAATAATGAAACTCAAATGACATGCCTAACATACCATCCTTTTGATTTCTACAACTATCATCAAATTCATACATGGATTATTAATTCCCAGAGACCTCCCTTAAGATTTTACTCTTTCCTTGAAAGAAACTTAAGCTTAACCCCTATATTCACCTTGTGAATAATGTATTCAAAATGCCTTGCAATCTAAATACATAAGAAAACTAAAACACTCCATACATAAAGACAATAAAATGGTAGTAACAGAGCTCCAATATTTTCTATTAATGGTCAAAATGTGTTGATACAGTATTTTCTCATTTAAAGAAAATAAGGTTTTGTATTCAGAACCTCTCTTACAGAGTATTTTTTCCACCCTTGAAATGAGCAGAGACTTGCTACATATACTGATCAGCCATCTTGGAATCCTTGAAAGGATGTGACAAGCTTCAGATGGCTTTTAAAAGATCTTGCACTAAAAACAAGATTACAAACTGACAAAGTTGTTTGTAACAATAGATTACAAATATCTATTTCCAACAATCTTGCAGGTGGCACCTTTGTTTAAGGATATTTTAGAGCAGTTGCTAAATTTGTTTCATGAATGATGACTGCCATCCGGCTAACTTACATCATTCTCTATTTGAAACCATTCTTCCTCAAATTCTAGATCAGGTTCCATGTGTACTCTCTTCTTCTTCCTCATTTTCTTGCTACAAATCTTCAAAATGGATTGTTAGGAAGAGCATCAAAATCTTGTAACAACTCCCAAGGGTAATTCAACTTTGGCCAGGTGTCACATTCATGCCTATGATAACTTGCTTGACATCTTTGTCCCTTTTTACTTTGATCTTCAAGGGTTTGGAGTACTAACACCTACCCCTTCTTCATCTGATGCCTTTTCTTCTAAATCTTTTGAAAGATATGTTGATTCCCAAGTCATGTAGGTTTCTTCACTTGGATAATGAAAGGCAAGGACCTCATCTTTCTTTGGGGAGAACTTGTCCCACTCAGCAACCAACTGGTGAACCTCTATTCTTACATTTGCAAAGTATATCCTAGCATCCTGAAGGAGTTCAATAAATTGTATGAATGGGGTATTATCATCTGTACATAAAATGGAATCTACTTTAGATAGTACTTGTCTATCTATTTTCTCCATCCATTGATCTTTATCTTTGATTACCCCATCTGCCTTAATAAGACCAGGAAAAATTTGGAAATCATCCTAGAAATATCTTACCCTTAGGATTTCTGACCTTCTTCTTATACTCCCCCTATTTACCTCAAAGTCAAAAAGATCCTTGACAAACCTGTAAGTATTTATTAGCTCTATATTTGCAACACATTTATCCTTATTTTGATCAAACCATGACCTCAGACTATCTTTTCTTGCAGACCACCTTTCCAAAATTTTGTCCACAATAGCCACCTCTTTCTAAAAAATTGCTAAGACATCTGCCAATTGTTTTGCAGATTTGTATATTTCTTTAGGCCTCACCTTTGCAACAAAATGTGACACAACATCTTTTATCTTCTCACCTAACCTATCCTTTACTTTTTGATCAATATCCTCCTCATCTATGGAAGGAGGAAAAGGGGAGGGGGGAAGCTCAATAATAGGGCTTGATGAGGAAGGCCCAATAGGGGAGGAAGCTATCTAAATTTTCTTTGATAATTGTATTGGGCCATGTTCTCCCAATTTCTTTCTTAAGTCTACAATTAGAATATCTCTCTCAAGAATCCACTGTTTCATCTCAACATAAATCTTCAAAATTGTTTCCAATTTTGCAGTGACCTCTTCCTTCTCTTTAGCTTCCTTTTCTGCCACTTTTGTTGTTAATTGTGTCATGGCCATTACCATACCTGATGCTTCCACCAAAGAAGTATCAGTAACTCTTCTTACAATTAGACTCCCTGAGAGGTAATCTTTGACAATTTTTTTTCCCTTGTTACTTTCATTCTTTCTTAAAGACCACATTACAAATGCTTGATGATTATCACTGAAAGTGACTCCTTTAACAGCCTGTTCTACTTCCTCTAGAGTTCTATGGAGAGGGGTTGTCTATTTTCTGACCACATCAAACACTACTGCATCAACTATATCCCATTCTGGGAGGATTAGTACTCCTGACACCTTTACCATATCTCTTCCCTATTCTGGAGTGATTTTCTTAAATTTTGTAGTCATCTCTATTTTCACTTCTTCCTTATGACTTGTAAATCCTTCTCTAGATTCTCTTCATGTCTCTTCTCACAAATTTCTTGAAATTGTTTGATGTTTAATTTCCAAAGAAATTACATAAAGGCCCTAGTTTTAACAAAAGTATCATCAACCAAAAATTCTTCACAAGCTTTCTTGATTACAGGGTCCAATTCTGTACCTGCCAATTCCCCTGCTATTAATTCCAACTTGGGTTCTTCTGGTAGCTCTGGCACTCCCTCATTTACTTCTTCATAAGTCATAAAGATTTGACCTAGAGAATCTACTTTTTGTACTTGTTCTGCAACTTCTTGGTCATCAAAAATTCTTAGAGGGGACTATGATGGGGAGTACTCCTTTTCAACATGAGCAGGTCTTTCTTCCAATCTTTTCCTTTTTGATGGGGGTGGAGAATCAATTATATCCTCAAAATTTTGAGGATGAGGAGAATCAGGGATCTCCATAATCTCCTTTTGTTTTCCAACTTGTTGTGAGGTTGATGGGATATCCCTTTTATCTATTTTCTTTTGCTGGCTTTGTTCTGGTATCACCACATTGTAACCAGTCTTCTTTTGCACCATGTACCTCCTCGGGGGTAACCTTTTTGCAAACACAGGCTTGCTCAACAATTGTCTAGCCTTTTCTGGATCATCCTTCTTAACCTTTTCCTTCTTCTCATTTAGGGTCTGAAAAATATCTTGAAAACAATTCATAAGAGTATCTATTTTCTTCCCCATTGGACTTATGCTTTTCAGGGGATCCCATCCCGAATCAAATTGCTGGATAAAATCTAGTGTCTTCTTGTATACCAACCATTTTTCTTTCATAGCCTCTTGTTCCTACATCTTTTCTACATTCCTAACAATATCTTCAAGGAAATTAAAAATATGGTTAATCATGGCAAACTTGGCTCTCTTTTCAAACATTTCATTATAGAAACCTTCTGGATCTACTATTCTAGCAATTGCAGTAGCCATATTCTATGGAGCTATAATTTTATCCATGTAAACCCATCCACCCTTGGTAATTATGAATTAATGGGAAATGGTAACATTTGGGAATAAAGTTCCCTTGCCTTTCCCAGTGAGGGCACACTCTTCAATATCTCCTAATTGCCTCAAGAACTCTGCAATTCCAATCCTAAGGGGTACCTGATAGGGCGATATAAAAGGGGTCCCCCTAAAACCATACAACCTAATGATAGTTGATACATTGTAGAAAATAACATGTCCCCAATTGTGTATGATGTTTAGATTCTTAGCAAACTGGTTTGGCCTAATAAGCTGTGCCAATACTATTCGGATTCTTGGGTTGTCTAAGACAAATAGCTTCCTGAGTCTAGCTGCAAAACGTTTATCAAAATTAATGAAACTATGATCCTTCTTATCCCAGGTCATTGTGAGGCTCCATAGTTGGACTGGCATATCTTCACCATCCTTCTTTCTCACTAATTCCATTTCTTGTTCAAAATAACTTGCTCCTTTAAACAGAAACATGTACATTATGAAAGAGAATCAGCAAAAGGGCCTATCACCTTCATTCTTTTGAATCTTCACTAATCCATTATGGATTAATTGAGCAATAAAAGGAGCAAAATAAAAAGTAATAGATACGTGTGCATGTAAAATTTGGATCATCATGCACATCAAGTGTATTGGCATCCTTTCACTAACATCTTCTCCAAAAATCTGACATAATGACCAATATGTACCCTTAGCTCTGAGATCAAAATATTCTATTTTAAAAGGCTCCTGAGTGTTCTGTCCCACAATAACCATTTTTCCAATTTTGGTGCAAAAATCCTTCAACAACTTGCTTCTGAAATAGTTCCTTTGTGCATTATACACTTGCCTTAGTTCTTCAAAATCAACACTCTCCAAACTATCTGAGGGTTCACTTAACTTGAACACCTTCCTGATTTCTTCATTAGAAATTTTAATCAATAATACTCCCTTTGCATCCCTAACTTCTTTAGTGATTGGATCATAACTCTTTGCAACCTGGGTCATCAAATCTACATCTAAAAAGACATCGGGCATGACAAGTTTTCCTAGGTTAGACTGCCATATATTGCTTGTAGGGTGAGGGGCATTTCTCTAACTAAAACCTACTTTGAATAATTCCAATCCTGTGATATCAGAGTCACCTCTTGTATTGATTGTACCAATTTTCGCCTCTCTAATAAAACTTGCTATGTCATATAAACCCTCCGCTATTTTTACCCTAAAAAGACACCGGGCATGACTAGTTTTCCTAGGTCAGACTACCATATATTGCTTGCAGGGTGAGTGGCATTTCTCTAACTAAAACCTACTTTGAATAATTCCAATCCTATGATATCAGAGTCACCTCTTGCGTTGATTGTACCAATTTTGGCCTCTCTAATAAAACTTGATGTGTCATATAAACCCTCCGCTATTTTTACCCTAGGATCTTTGGGAATCAAACTCTTGGTTTTCACCGGGGTAGTGGAAGAGCCAGGAAGTAATTGCAATAAATCCTCATGCAAACCTCTTTCACTATACTCAATTTTACCTGACAATTCTTTCCTTGGTGCCATTTTAAGGTTTTTCTTTAAAAGAAATCTTTGCAAGATAGAAAAAATACAGAACTATGATTCTTTTAGTAAGGAAGAAATTCGCACAAGTATTTCACCAACCTTTTTTCTCAGAAACCACCGGGGAATAGCAGCCAGTCCTCATAATTCTTCACGCTTGAGTGTCTACAAATTTTTGATCTCTTTGTGCTTCTGAGAGTGCGCAAAATTCTAATATATGAGCCATTAAAGAAATCATGTCAAAAATTAATTTAGCACGATTGAAACAATTACTCCTCCGAAAGAGCGAACTGTCACTTCTCAACGGGAAACTTCAAATTTGCATCACTTTATCTCTAGTTTAAATTAGAATCGTCGATCCTCATTAGCAGATGATCTAACGGCCTATCGCATGATGGAAAAGCATGAAAATCACTCATGCGAACAAGTGACTAACTGTCATGTTACCTCTCTATTTTTGGCAGTCTCTTGTAACTTCCACCATTAAGACAAAATGTTATTTGCATGATCGCATAGCTTAAAAAAAGCTTATGCGAACATGCAAAAACTTGTTAGCACTTATCACCATCATTGTCTTCCTTCAAATCGCTGGTCCCGCCTCACCTTTGTCAATAAAGAAAATCCACTCTTGCAACACCTGGCAAATTGTCAGGTACTTTCTTTCTTTCTGAGCACTGGTGTCTGCTGATACTAGCCAATGAGAAAACATTATTCATGCACATCTGTCAAAAGTTCCACCTAAGAATCGCACTTGGTTTAATGCAAGATCAACAGCTTGTCACATGATTGCATAGGCTTCTTAGATCCCATGCGATTATATGACAGCCGTCTGATCTTCCTCTTATTGCTTTTCAAACTTTGGAGATTCCTCTATCACCGGCCCCACTGTCCTTTACAAATAAAGGCCACCACTTGTGAAATACTTGTCAGTAGTCCCACCTTGTTTCCACATCAAGATTCATTATAAAATCAATGGTTATTTCACATGTTCGCATGGGTTGGAAATATTCCATGTGAACATGCAATCGCCGTTAGATCTTCTTTAAAGATTCACAGTTGAATGAAACTCGAAACATTAGAATACAAGGTAATTAAGACATAGGATATGTTATTTATATCACCGGGGTCCTAGACTTAGGAAAAGATATAACCCCCATGTGAAAAATAAATGCATGTGCTCTTTAATGAACTTAAGTGACTTAAAAAGTAACACTCGAAAAGAAATGAGGAGAATGACTTAGGGTTTATTTGAAAATGGCAAACATTTTAGGGTTTTTGACATGAATTCAAAATTCTTCAAAGACAAGACCTAGGGTAAGGATTTTTGAACCGGGCTATGACAATTTTTTGAAGAAATTCTGACACCTGGACGTAGGAAAACTTCACAAACCAGAGGACTAAACCAACTTTTGGACAAAAGCCTCAAAAAATTAAGAATATACCCAACAATGGCTCTATTTGAGGATGCTTGATTGCAAAATCATAGCAAGAACTTACGAATCTCTGGGAGGAAGACCAAAAAACCTTAACCTAAAATAGGAAACAAACACACAATAGAAAAAAACACACCTATACATATATACAAACCTACTATGCATGGAAAATAATTAGCTGAAGAAAATTTTCAGGAACTGCCCATGCACTGGCAATTCTTGCTTTTCACCATCCAAAATTTTCAGAAAGTATGAATCCTTGCCATGGGTTTGATGAACAATATAAGGTCCCATCCACAAAGACTCAATTTTTTTGTGTTTCCCTTTATCTTCAGCCCTGGCATTCCATTGAAGAACCATATCACTAGGCTGGAATTTCCTCATAGTTTCTCTCTTATCAAAAAGATACTTCATTTTTTGCTGCAACTTCACATTTTCTCTTTGTCCTTCCCTCCTAATCTCATCCAATTCAATCAGCTGAACCATTCTGTCCTGTAGTGGATCACTGATTTCCATATCCTCTTCTTGCATAAACTTATAGATTGGAAGGAAATTATTTACTGGCAACCTTGATTTTGCACCATATACCATCTCAAAAGGGGACTTACTAGTAGCCCTCTTCTCAAAAATTCTATCAGCCCATAGTGCTAACTTTAATTTTACATGCCAACTTCTCTTATTCTTTTCCAGGGTTTTCTTCAGAATCTGCAAAATACTCTTGTTGCTGGATTCAGCCTGTCCATTGGCCTATGGATGATAAGGGGACAAATAAGACAATACTATGCCCATTTCTGAGAAAAAATTAGTGATCTCCTGTGACCTGAAGCTCATAGCATTGTCAACAACCAATTTAATAGGGACACCAAATTTAGTAATTATATTGTTCATCAAAAATTCAATTACAACAACACTGGTTGCACTTTTGGTTGGAATGGCTTCAATCCATTTGGTGAAATAATTAGTAGCCACTAAAATGTGATTATGTCCCCCACTAGACCTCTCAGAGAACTCTCCAATAAAATCCATACCCCACATTGCAAAAGGAGCTTCTGCAACAACAGGATTCAATAATAGTGCACCTGAGAACTTCAATTTTTTAGAAAAACTTTGACAAGGTTCACATTTTCTCACATAAGAATGAGTGTCTTTGAACAATATAGGCCAATAGTATCCTGCCCTTAATATTTTATGAGCTATTGACCGGGCAGAATGATGTGCTCCACATAGTCCAGAGTGCATTTCCTTCAGCACTTTCTCTGATTGGTACTTATCTAGACAAAAAAGTAGAATGCCATCATTATCTTTCCAGTACAAATCACCCTGGATCAGCACATATCTCTGAGCTTGCAATCTCAGACTCCTTTGATTGTCATTTAATTCAGGTGGACACTTGGCATTTTTAATAAAATAAATGACATCCTTGTACTATGGTTGCATTTCAATACTAGTAATCATATCAACATTAGCAACAACATTATTTACCTGGACAAGGTCCATATTTTCCTCAATCATTAACTTAGCAAGTCTCAATCCTCTTATCAATTTGGTAATATGAATTTCAAGGTCAAACTCTTGAATCCTCTTTATCCATTTACACATCTTTCCTGTGACTTCACTCTATGTTAGGATATCCTTTACCGCAGCATGAGGCACATAAGCACTAACCTTTGCACAGACCAGATATGGTCTAAAAGCTTTGACTGCCTTTACAAGGGCATAAGCTTACTTCTCCATTAGTTCATAATTTAATTCAGCAGATTGTAATGACTTGCTGAAAAAGGCTATAGGATGCTCATATCCTTCTTGATCCTTTTGTAACAGGATAGTTGCAATAGTATGAAAAGATGAAAAAGAAAATAGAAAAAATGGTTTTAAATAATCAGGTGATACCAAAACTAGGGCCTCTTGAATTGCTTTTTTGATTCTTACAAAAGCTTGCTGAGCTTCAAGGTTTCATTCAAACTTCACTTCCTTCTTTAGGAACTTCACTATGGGCTTGACCAATTCTGCAAAGTTAGCAATAAATCTTCTTACAAAATTAATCTGTCCCAAGAATGATTGCACACCTTTTATGTTCTTTGGTGGAGGGACCTTTTTAATTACCTCTACTCTTTCAGGATCAATCCTGACTCCTTCTTTTGACACTATGTGTCCAAGTAACTTCCCTTCTGTCATAGAAAACTGACACTTTTTGGGATTCAAAGACACACCAAATTCTAAGGCCTTAAGAATGACCTTCTCCAAATGGGAACAATGATCATCAGCTTTCTTGGAATAAGTAGTGAGATCATCCTGATAAACAACCATTAAAACATTTATCAACTCCTCAAATGCAACATCCATGGCTCTCTAAAATGTTGCTCTAGCATTTTTTAGACCAAAAGGCATGCGAACATATACATATGTTCCCCATGGGGTTGTAAAGGCTATCTTAAATTGCTCTGATTCTTTGACCAGCACTTGATTATACCCTGAGAAACCATCCATCATTGACAAGAGTTCACATCCGGTCACCCTATGTAGCATGGCCTCCATATTTGGCAATCCATAATTGTCCTTGAGCGAAGCCACATTCAGGTTCCTAAAATCAACACAGAGCCTAATGTCACCATTCTTTTTCCTTACTGGCACAAGATTAGAAACCCATGTAGAATGCCTAATTGGCTCAATGATACCAGCATCCCTCAATTTTGTCAACTCAACTTGCATCTTAGTGGCTAGTAAAGGGTTAATGGGCCTCTGCTTCTGTCTAAAAGGCTTAGCTTCTTCTTTTAAAGGAATTTCATGCTGAAATAGATCAACCCTATAAGCTTTAAGGTCATCATAAGACCAAGCAAACATAGATTTATATTTTTTCAAAAGTCTAATCAGGTTTCCTCTAATCTCTTTGCTTAGTTTCTTGCCAATGTATACCATTTGTGGGGATTTTTCTGAACCCAATTTTATTTCCTCTAAGTCCTCCATTTTAGCATTAGACTTCTAAGACAAAAAACCATCATTTATTTTGAACATTCCTTCCAATTCTACTAACCCTTTAGGTATGTGGTTGGATGTCAGTTGCACTCTCTCATTCCCCATGATGCATTCTTTTCCCTCGACACACTGTTGTATCTCATTGAAATCTATTTTCTGACCATCATATTGATCAAGGCCTTGAATGAACCTAAGGATATCAAGGTCATCCTCAAAAACTTGCCAATTGTATACATTATCAGGCACAACAGGCCTAGTTTTGACCTCTAACATAGACACACCAGTGAGGGTTATGTCTTCACTCTTAAGGGAAACATTTGCAAGAAAATTTGCCATGATATTATTGGATCTTTCTACCCCAAGCAGATTGAAAGCAACAAAAAACTCTAGTCTATCCCAAACAGCATGTTTATACAGTTTCAACTTTTCATCTTTAGAAGCATACTGAGATCTCACTTAGGCTATAATCAAGTGGGAATCACCATGAACTTTTAAAGATTTAATACCATGTTTTATGGCCACATCTAATCCTAATATCAGAGCCTCATACTCAGCAGTGTTATTTGTACACTCAAAAGTTAATAAGAAAGAGTATTTAAATGTAATATCTGATGGGGAAATGAATACAACACCAGCTCCTGATCCTTCCTTGGAGCATCCACCATCAAAGAAAATTTTCCAAAGCCCATCTTGCTACAAAACCAGCTCATCCACAATTGGATCTAAGTTTTTCATTTTAGGTACTACCTCTTCAATCATAAAATTGCTCATGTCAATATCTACAAAATAGTTTAGATCCTCCGGAGCAACCACTTCAATCATGACTGAAGAATGGGGCTCCCTGTACAACTTTACCTCAGTTCCATTTATTGGGATGGTAGCATATGACAAATCTAGTTTCAACTTTCCACCCACTACTGCAGCCCATTGTCTTGACAGTAACATGCCATAATGAGGTTTTGTATCAACAACAACCACATCCATTTTATATGTGGCTTCTGGGAATGCAACAATCTTTACTTCAATTCCAATTAGGGTCCCTACAATAGGTACTACCCTATTGTCCATGGCATAACACCTTCCACTAGATGTATTGACCTGTAACCCTAACTCCTTCATCACTTGATAAGGCATTACAGTTGTAGCAGCGCCAGAATCAATCATACAATTTTTTAGCAAACAATTATTTACAAGCAAAGTAACGTAGAAAGGATTGATAGAAGAGGGTTCTTGTGTCACAATAGTCCCAACACATACATCAGAGATGTCATTAATTGCAATTGGCTTTTCCATGGATTTCCCTTCCTCTTGTAAAATAGGAGTAGTTCTCTACTCACTTATGAGAGCCAAAGCTGCTGCTTTGTGCTCCTCTATTTTAAGCATCTCAAGCAAAGGGATGTAAACCTTCATTTGGGATAAGGCATGTCTCATATCAAAAGTAGGGGAGTCAGCACAAAAATTAGGGTGATCCTTTGACCTACCAAATTTCTTCTTCACCTTGTCAGCAATAACTTCTTGTTTCCTTTTCTTTTCAGCTTCAAACCCTTCATCTTTACTATTTACAACATTGGGCTTTGGGGAATCCCTATCTTGAGGACTATTCTTAACAAACACTAATCTAGGAACTCCCTGCTCATTATCCACCTTTCTGTTCCTCAAATTGTATGAGGATTTTACTTGAGTAATAGCAGCCATAGTTAAACTCTTGATCTCTTCTTCACTAGGCTTTCTCCATTATCTTTCATCTGACCTAGATTCTACCATATGAGTCTTGCAATCATCATTATCAAACTCTTCCTGGTTAGATTGAGTAAAAATTTGTTGTTCATAGTCAAAAAAAATCTTCCTCTTATGATCAACATCAGGGAAAATAAATTCATCATCTGAAGACTCAATATCCCCCATTAATTTAGTAGTAAACATGTTAATAGTAGGCTTTTCAGATCCTTCATAATCTCTTGCATATGAATCATTAGCCTCTTCTCCCAAGGCCTGAACAACAATGCATTGGAATGGTGAGTGGGGCATACTACAAGCCACACACCAATGGGTACTTTCCACATTATGTGCTATGTTTTTCTTCAAAGGGTCTAGTGTATCTCTTCCCTTTTGGGGTTCATTATTATCAAGAATAGGCCTCCCATCTTTCCAATTTGTTTTGTAAGGCATATCTCTTAAGTTAGGGGCCTTGTCCTACCTTTGATAAGGCAGTCTTGTATCTTGAAAAATTCTACTACCTTTATCAAACCTTGCTGGGAAGTCTTTGTTATTACTAGGTCCTTTTTCCATTCTATCCTCCTCTTTGGATAGCCTTGCAGGTTGTGGCCTAGTTTCTTTCCACAGTCTACCTTCATCCCTTTTGTACATTTGGCTAGATGCCTTTCGGTTACTCTCAATATTTATGGCCAATTTAAAAGAATCTCTAAGGGTATAGGGATTCTTGTCTCTCAAAAGGTAAGACATCTTACCATCCATAGAATTGAAATAAGTTGTGATGAAAATTGCATCATCTAACCTCAATACTTGGAACAGTTTATACATAGCCTTTTGGAATCAGCTATTAAACTCTGACATGCTCTCATTGTAATGTTTCTTGATATTATTGAACTCATTGAGCATGTAGCTAAAGTTCACATGTTCTGCATATTTCTCTTTAAAACATCTGACAAATTCTTCCCAAGATGCAATACTGTTCTTAGGTAGCCCCCTATACCAATCCCTGGCATCCTCAATCAATGATTGAACAAAGAGCTTCATTATGACATCTTCATGTTCAATCTCATAATCATTTACCTTATCTATGAAAAACTTCAGATGCTCTTCACAGGTGATAACATTATTCCTAGTAAATAATGGGATCTTCTTTCTAATTTCATTGGGGACAACATTAGGTTGACTAGCAATACCATAAAAAAATAGAGGCCTATATCTATCCAAGTGAACTGGTCTTCTTTGGATATTTGGTTGATTCAGGGGGGTAGTTGCAACATTTTGATAGGGTACAGTTCCCACTGTACCACTAGCTAGAAGGGGAACTTGATTAGGAACTGGTCCAGGTAAAATTTGTCCAGGGTGATAGGCTTGAGCATTTGGAAGTGAAGTATTGGGCTGGCTGAATGGAGTTGTTCCTATGGTGATAGCGATAGAAGTACTAGTGGATGTGTTCATGTTAGCATGTAGGAAGGAAATCTTCCTCTTCATTTCATCAGCAGTAGCCTCCAACTCAAGTTTCTCCAACTGAATAGCCAAATCTTCCTTTGCTTTTCTAGCCTTCTCCAAGTCTATACTCGTTGAGAAGGTACATTAGGAGGAGCCATAATTTTCTTAGGCTTATTAATATTTATACCCACCAATTTTTGTTTTCCCTTATCAGGGATTTCTTTGGGAGCAGTTATAATCTCCTTGTTTCTCTGGATTTCAGAGGGATTCAATTACCTTAAGACATGGCCTTTTCCCTCAAATTCACCTTGTTTAAGCTTAGTATCCTGAGCTTGCTTTCTCAAATCTTCCATGTCACCAAATAAGTCCTTATTTAAACCTTGAACATCTTGATTTAAATCACTAACTTGGGTCTCATTTTTCTTGGTTCTTTTGAGAAGTTCATGCCTCTCTATGAGAAAATCACAAATTTGTTGTTCCCTCACTTTTACCCTATTTGCAATCTCAACAAGTTGTTCACTCTCCTTTTTTCTTAAAGAAATCACCTCTTCTCTCAACTTCTCAAAATCATAGGAGGTGGTCTTAGTAGTAGAGGTTTCTTCTGGTTGTTCCAGAGTTTCTCTCGTAGGGAAATAACCTACTTTTGTGACCTCTATGATTACTTCTTTCTGCATATGCACACTTGGCGTAACCCTCTTGACATGTTCGGGATCATCTGAAGAGGATGAAGATTCATGAGGAAGTGAGACACGAGATCTTTCTCGAGAAGGGCCTTGGGAACTAGCAGTATTCTGACCTCTTCTAGACCATTATTTCCTACTTGGTGTATGGAGCTCATCACCCATATTATCTTCTGGGTGATCCTTGTAGTAAGACCTAGTGTATCTTGGTTGAATCATGGTATAACACGACAATTTTAGCAAAATTTGCAACAATTAGCAACTGGTAACATAGATTTTAGAGTCTCCACCCACTATTAGGTAGGAAATGCAATTATTTTATGTTGGTCTACAAATGTGCAATAGACAGGATTTGCACTAACCTATTGCAAGCTATTCAAAAGTCCCCAGTAGAGTCACCATTTTTGTTAGTGCTCAAATCTACAGATTATCAAATACTCATATAATCCCAATGGACATAATCTAGCAAAATGCAAACACTAAGGTATAAAGGTTAGAAAACCTTCTTCACTTTGAGTATGGATACTCAGGTGCATATACCTATATCAATTCACTATTTAACTGAGCTCTGAATTGTGAACTAGCTCCTTCATTGCTTTGTTATTGCTTTCGAACATCAACTTAGTAAGATGATAACACTCTGAGTATGGCCCAAATTATCCTAATACACAAAACTATGATGGAAATCATGAAAGCAGCAACATGAAACAATGGTTTAAGGATATTCATCCTTCTTCTTTTTAGAGTTAAACTCAAGGAAGGTTAACCTCATTCAGTGCTTCTACAAAGCATTACAAAACACATCCATGAAATTTTCATGGAATGATTCAGATTATGATTGTGCCGGTAAAGTAAAATGAAAGAATTATTTATATTTTGGGTGGTGAACAAATGTAAATGGATCTAGAACCAGTGCCTTATCCACTTGGGCATCAGAGTCAAACCCTACCTCCACATATATCTATCAAAACAAAAATACTGAAACTCAAATGACATGCCTAACATACCATCCTTTTAATTTCTACAACTATCATCAAATTCATACATGGATTATTAATTCCCAGAGACCTCCCTTAAAATTTTACTCTTTCCTTGAAAGAAACTTAAGCTTAACCCCTATATTCATCTTGTTAATAATGTATTCAAAATGCCTTGCAATCTAAATACATAAGAAAACTAAAACACTCCATACATAAAGACAATAAAATGGTAGTAACAGAGCTCCAATATTTTTTATTAATGGTCAAAATGTGTTGATATAGTATCTTCTCATTTAAATAAAATAAGGTTTTGTATTCAGAACCTCTCTTACAGAGTATTTTTTCCACCCTTGAAATGAGCGGAGACTTGCTACATATACTGATCAGCCGTCTTGGAATCCTTGAAAGGATGTGAAAAGCTTCAGATGGCTGTTAAAAGATCTTGCACTAAAAACAAGATTACAAACTAACAAAGTTGTTTGTAACAACATATTACAAATATATATTTCCAACAATCTTGCAGGTGGCACCTTTGTCTAAGGAAATTTCAGAGCAGTTTCTAAATTTGTTGCATGAATGATGACTTCCATCTAGCTAACTTACATCATCCTCTATTTGAAACTGTTCTTCCTCAAATTCTGGATCAGGTTCCATGTGTACTCTATTCTTCTTCCTCCTTTTCTTGCTAAAAATCTTCAAAATGGATTGTTAGGAAGAGCATCAAAATCTTGTAACAGCTCCCAAGGGTAATTCAACTTTGGCCAGGTGTCACATTCGTGCCTATGATAACTTTCTTGACATCTTTGTCCTTTTTTACTTTGATCTGCAAGGGTTTGGAGTACTAACACCTACCGCTTCTTCATCTGATGCCTTTTCTTCTAAATCTTCTGAAAGATATGTCGATTCCCAAGTCATGTAGGTTTCTTCACTTGGCCAATGAAAGGCAAGGACCTCATCTTTCTTTGGGGACAACTTGTCCCACTCAGCAACCAACTGGTGAACCTCTATTCTTACATTTGCAAATTATATCCTAGCATCCTGAAGGAGTTCAATAAATTGTATGAATGGGGTATTATCATCTGTACATAAAATGGAATCTACTTTATATAGTACTTTTCTATCTATTTTCTCCATCCATTGATCTTTAGCTTTGATTACCCCATCTACCTTAATAAGACCAGGAAAAATTTGGAAATCATCCTAGAAATATCTTGCCCTTAGGATTTCTGACCTTCTTCTTATACTCCCCCTATTTACCTCAAAGTCAAAAAGATCCTTGACAAACCTATAAGTATTTATTAGCTCTATATTTACAACACATTTATCATTATTTTGATCAAACCATGACCTCAGACTATCTTTTCTTGCAGACCACCTTTCCAAAATTATGTCCACAGTAGCCACCTCTTTCTAAAAAATTGCTAAGACATCTGCCAATTGTTTTGCAGATTTGTATATTTCTTTAGGCCTCAACTTTGCAACAAAATATGACACAACATCTTTTATCTTCTCACCTAACCTATCCTTTACTTTTTGATCAATATCCTCCTCATCTATGGAAGGAGGAAAAGGGGAAGGGGGAAGTTCAATAATAGGGCTTGATGAGGAAGGCCCAGCAGGGGAGGAAGCTATCTAAATTTTCTCTGATAATTGTATTGGGCCATGTTCTCCCAATTTCTTTCTTAAGTCTACAATTAGAATATCTCTCTCAAGAATCCCCTGTTTCATCTCACCATAAATCTTCAAAACTGTTTCCAATTTTGGAGTGAGCTCTTCCTTCTCTTTAGCTTCCTTTTCTACCACTTTTGTTATTAATTGTGTCATGGCCATTACCATACCTGATGCTTCCACCAAAGAAGTATCAGTAACTCTTCTTACAATTAGACTCCCTGAGCGGTCATCTTTGACAATTTGTTTTCCCTTGTTACTTTCATTCTCTCTTAAAGACCACATTACCAACGCTTGATGATTATCACTGAAAGTGACTCCTTTAACAACCTGTTTTGCTTCCTCTAGAGTTCTATGGAGAGGGGTGGTCTATTTTTTGACTACATCAAACACTACTGCATCAGCTATATCCCATTCTGGGAGGATTAGTACTCCTGACACCTTTACCATATCTCTTCCCTGTTCTGTAGTGATTCATTTAAATTTTGCAGTCATCTCTATTTTCACTTCTTCCTCTATGACTTGTAAATCCTTCTCCAGATTCTCTTCATGTCTCTTCTCATAGATTTCTTGAAATTGTTTGATGTTTAATTTCCAAAGAAATTGCATAAAGGCCCTAGTTTTATCAAAAGTATCATCAACCAAAAACTCTTCACAAGCTTGCTTGATTACAGGGTCCAATTTTGTACCTACCAATTTCCCTGCTATTAAAGTCAACTTGGGTTCTTCTGGTAGCTCTGGCACTCCCTCATTTACTTCTTCATAAGTCATAAAGTTTTGACCTAGAGCATCTACTTGCTGTACTTGTTCTACAATCTCTTGGTCATCAAAAATTCTTAGAGGAGACTGTGATGGGGAGTACTCCCTTTCAACATGAGCAGGTCTTCTTTCCAATCTTTGCCTTTTTGATGGGGGTGGAGAATCAATTATATCCTCAGAAGTTTGAGGATGAGGAGAATCAAGGATCTCCACAATCTCCTTTTGTTTTCCAACCTGTTGTGAGGTTGATGGGATATCCCTTTTATCTATTTGCTTTTGCTATCTTTGTTCTAGTATCACCACATTGTAACTAGTCTTCTTTTGCACCATGTACCTCCTTGGGTGTAACCTTTTTGCAAACATGGGCTTGCTCAACAATTTTCTAGCCTTTTCTGGATCATCCTTCGTAACCTTTTCCTTCTTCTCATTTAGGGTCTGAAAAATATCTTGAAAACAATTCATAAGAGTATCTATTTTCTTTCCCATTGGAGTTATGCTTTTCAGGGGATCCCATCCCGAATCAAATTGCTGGATAAAATCTAGTGTCTTCCTATATACCAACCATTTTTCTTTCGTAACCTCTTTTTCCTACATCTTTGCTACATTCCTAACAATATCTTCAGGGAAATTAAAAATATGGTTAATCATGGGACACTTGGCTCTTTTTTTAAACATTTCATTATAGAAACCTTCTAGATCTATTGTTCTTGCAATTGCAGTAGCCATATGGTATGGAGCCAAAATTTTATCCATGTAAACCCATCCACCCTTGGTAATTATGAATTGATGGGCAATGGTAACATTTTGGAATAAAGTTCCCTTGCCTTTTCCAGTGAGGGCACACTCTTGAATATCTCCTAATTGCCTCAAGAACTCTGCAATTCCAATCCTAAGGGGTACTTGATAGGGCAATATAAAAGGGTTCCCCCTAAAACCATACAACCTGATGATAGTTGATACATTGTAGAAAATAACATCTCCCCAATTGTGTACGACGTTTAGATTCTTAGCAAACTTGTTTGGCCTAATAAGTTGTGCCAATACTATTGGGATTCTTGGGTTGTCTAAGACAAACAGCTTCCTGAGTCTAGCTGCAAAACATTTATCAAAATTAATGAAACTATGATCCTTCTTATCCCAGGTCATTGTGAGGCTCCATAGTTGGACTGGCATATCTTCACCATCCTTCTTTCTCACTAATTCCATTTCTTGTTCAAAATAACTTTCTCCTTTAAACATAAACATGTACATTATGAAAGAGTACCAGCAAAAGGGCTTGTCACCTTCATTCTTTTGAATCTTCACTAATCCATTATGGATTAATTCAGTAATAAAAGGAGGAAAATCAAAAGTAATAGATATATGTGCATGTAAAATTTGGATCATCATGCACATCAAGTGTATTGGCATCCTTTCACTAACATCTTCTCCAAAAATTTGACATAGTGACCAATATGCACCCTTAGCTCTGAGATCAAAATATTCTATTTTAAAAGGCTCCTGAGTGTTCTGTCCCACAATAACCATTTTTCCAATTCTGGTGCAGAAATCCTTCAACAACTTGCCTCTGAAATAGTTCCTTTGTGCATTATACACTTGCCTTAGTTCTTCAAAATCAACACTCTCCAAACTATCTGAGGGTTCACTTAACCTGAACACCTTCCTGATTTCTTCATTATACTCCCTTTGCATCCCTAACTTCTTTAGTGATTGGATCATAACTCTTTGCAACCTGGGTCATCAAATCTACATCTAAAAAGACATCGGGCATGACAAGTTTTCCTAGGTCAGACTTCCATATATTGCTTGTAGGGTGAGGGGCATTTCTCTAACTAAAACCTACTTTGAATAATTCCAATCCTGTGATATTAGAGTCACCTCTTGCATTGATTGTACCAATTTTGGCCTCTCTAATAAAAGTTGCTGTGTCATATAAACCCTCCGCTATTTTTACCCTAGGATCTTTGGGAATCAAACTCTTGGTTTTCACCGGGGTAGTGGAAGAGCCGAGAAGTAATTGCAATAAATCCTCGTGCAAACCTCTTTCACTATACTCAATTTTACTTGACAATTCTTTCCTTCGTGCCATTTTAAGGTTTATCTTTAAAATAAATCTTTGCAAGATAGACAAAATACAGAACTGTGATTCTTTTAGTAAGGAAGCAATTTGCACAAGTATTTCACCAACCTTTTTTCTCGGAAACCACCAGGGAATAGTAGCCAGTCCTCGTAATTCTTCACGCCTGAGTCTCTACAAATTTTTGATCTCTTTGTGCTTCTGAGAGTGTGCAAAATTCTGATATATGAGCCATTAAAGCAATCATGTCAATAGTTAATTTAGCATGATTGAAACAGTTACTCCTCCGGAAGAGTGAACTGTCACTTCTCAATGAGAAACTTCAAATTTTCATCACTTTATCGCCAATTTAAATTAGAATCATCGATCCTCATTAGCAGATGATCTAACGGCCTCTCGCATGATCACAAAGTATGAAAATCACTCATGTGAACATGTGACTAACCGTCACGTTACCTCTCTATTTTTGGCAGTTTCTTGTAACTTCCACCTTTAAGACAAAATGTTATTCTCATGATCGCATAGCTTAAAAGAAGCTTATGCGAACATGCAAAAACCTGTTAGCACTTATCACCGTCATTGTCTTCCTTCAAATCACTGGTCCCACCTCACCTTTTTCAATAAAGAAAATCCACGCTTGCAACACCTGGCAAATTGTTAGGTACTTTCTTTCTTTTCGAGCACTAGTATCTGCTGATACTAGCCAATGAGAAAACATTATTCATGCACATATGTCAAAAGTTCCACCTGAGAATCACGCTTGGTTTAATGCAAGATCAATGGCTTGTCACATGATCACATAGGCTTCTTATATCCCATGCAATTATATGACAACCATCCGATCTTCCCCTTATTGCTTTTCAAACTTTGGAGATTCCTCTATCACTGGCCCCACTGTCCTTTACAAATAAAAGGCCGCCACTTGTGAAATACTTGTCAGTGGTCCCACCTTGTTTCCGCATCAAGCTTCATTATAAAATCAATGATTATTTCACATGTTCGCATGGCTTGGAAATATTTCATGCGAACACGTGACCCCCGTTAGATCTTCTTTAAAGATTCACAGTTGAATGAAACTAGAAACATTAGAATACAAGGTAATTAAGACATAGGATATGTTATTTATATCACCGGGGTCCTAGACTTAGGAAAAGTTATAACCCCCATGTGAAAAATAAATGCATGTTCTCTTTAATGAGCTTAAGTGACTTAAAAAGTAACACTCAAAAAGAAATGAGGAGAATGACTTAGGGTTTATTTGAAAATGGCAAACATTTTAGGGTTTTTGACATGAATTCAAAATTCTTCAAAGACAAGACCTAGGGTAGGGATTTTTTAACTGGGCTATGACAATTTTTTGAAGAAATTTCGACACCTAGACCTACGAAAACTTCACAGACCAGAGGACTAAACCAACATTTGGACAAAAACCTCAGAAAATTAAGAATATACCCAATAGCTAGCTCTTGTTCCTTTTTCTCATCTTCATGATCCATCTCAGCATACATCTTCTCCATAATAGCAATGAATCCAATTTCATCTTCAATTGAATCATCATCAGAAACTCCATCACCTGCATAGTAACATTCTTTTGGATACTTAGGCTTGTAGTTAGTTTTGAATTTCTTAACTCTTGTAGGAAACTTAGATGCAAAGTGACCAATCTTATTACATGAGAAATATTTGAATGGTAGCTGACCTTCATACTTTCCTTTTCCTTTTCTTTCTTTGTTAGAAATCATGTAAATAATATCATTTATCTCTTTATCTTCATCTTCATCATCAAAATTACTAGAAGTGTTTAAGGATTTCTTACCATGGACTGATGCTTTGAAGGTTGTCTCACTTTTAGGCTCTATCTTAAATCTTGAAATCTCAAAAGCTAAAATTTTTTTGATCAAGGTCTCTCTCTCAAATTTTTTTGTAGGCTACATGGTCTCATCAAGGATGTTGATATTGTTTTCATACTTTGCTGTAAGAGTAGTCATCAACTTATCCATAATGTCTTCCTCCAAGATCTCTCCACCATTGTTCCTGATTTGAGCAATTGCTTCATTAATCCTTTGGTTGTAAGCTTTGATGTCTTCTTTAGGTAGCATCTCTAATGAATTGTATCTTTTCTTCCATGTCTTTCTATGTGCATTCTTTTCTTGTGTATCTCCTTCAAACATGTCTTCTAGGTGTTTCCATATCTTGTAAGTTGTGTCTACTTTCTTTATCTCTAAAAAATCACTATCAGATAGGGCGTTGATAAGGGCTTCTTTGGCTATTGCATTCTGATGGAATAAATCCTTTTTCTTTCCAATAGTATCTTCCTTTGCAAGATCTGCTAGAGAGGGGATCTTAACTTCTTTGATAGCCACTTCAAAAACTTCAAAAGCAATGCATTATAAATGTGTCACCATTTTTTTCTTCCAATCAGGATAGTTCTCTCTATTAAACTTATGACTATCTTTTCTAAAGAATGTCATCTGATCAACCTCAAGTTGTTAAAATTTCTCTCCATGTCACTTGGCTCTAATACCAATTGTAAGGAATAGTCCCAATAGATAACTCAGAGGGGGGGGGCGGGGGGGGGGGGGGGGGGTGGTGAATCCGTTATCTACAAGTTTCAATTCTTTATCCAATTAAGTATACTTAAACTTTAAGCATAAACACAATGAAAGAACACTTGAACACAACACCAATATTTTGGTTACAGGGAAACCAAAATAGGTAAAAACTCTGGTGGGAATTAACACCCACTAATAAGCTGCACTAGTGTATAATGATCCTTGTTAAAAGATCTTACAACCCTATTAGGAGTTGATCTTTACAATGCAATAAGTACAGTGACTTGGTCAAAGGTCAAACCCTATTAGGAGTCTTTTATGATTGATCCTATTAGGGGTGAGGATGCAATGTTCGAGAGCTCACTTCTCAAAGGGGTGAAGGCTGCAACCTTCTGAATAATAGATTCACACTATATCTAGATCTTGGTAAACTATGAGGTAGATCTGTTGTCTTGATCAGTTCCAATGAATAGCACACTCTATCTTCTCTATCACATAGACCTCTTCTTGATGACACAATACTTTGCACTCTCTACCTTTCTCTAATCTTCATCTCCATGCCATACTTCTAGTGATCACAAATGACCACCTATAAGTATCTTTCCTCTAAATGATATAATCAAGTCAGCCTATTAGAACCACCTTGAAATCATATTAGAGAAATAATAACACTCTTTAATAACATCTCAGTCAGCTCTACTAAGCACACAACACAAATTGGGACCTAGCCAAATAAGTAAGTGTAGATGCATGCTACACACTATCAGCTCTACCAAATTAACTGATACTTTCTCCTCAAGCTAGATTACATCATGCACTCTTAACTCTTCTCCAATAATTAATCCAATCATGCATACCAAAATGATAGGTGCAACTTCTGTACCAATATAATCTTTGTTAGCTCTTCTACACAAACACTAGAAACTACAACTGGTGAATAGCGACTACATAACTTCACTTCTAATACACATCAGACTCTACATCCATGAATGTAACATCACTAACATGTCTCCATCACATATCCAAATGCACAAGGCTCCATGATAACTGTATAGACAATCACTCACATAACACTACATGTAACTCTGTCAGGAACACTGCTGACACAAGCTGCTACATAACTGTCTGCACTAACAATTAACCTTTGCATCCATGATATCATGTTGATAACATGTCCATGCTACATATACTCAAAGTTTATTGCATAAGTCTTCCACACATGCTACTTACCATATTTGTCATCAATGACAAACATACAGTCAGCACTGGATTGCTGGCAAATGTCCAACAGCTATTATTCCCATAAATAAATAATATAGAAGAATATGAAGCCCTTGTGATTGGAATCAATATCACATTAGAATGGATAATTACAAATTGAAATCTATGGTGACTTCCAATTAATCATTAATCAAATTAATGATGAGTATCAAACTAAAGATGAAAAAATGATTCCTTACAAGATAATGGTAGATGATTTTAAGAAATATTTTTTGATGATCACCTTTGAAAAAATACCAAGAGGTGAAAATAAATTTGCATATGCCATGAAAATATTATCTTTATTACTACAATTACATGATTAGATTGAACAATATGAATTCTTGGTGGAAGAATTGGTAAAACCTGCAAATGACTATAACCTGATTCTAAAATTATATGCCCACTTGTTGGTCCTGAATCCCCATGGTATGGTTCTATCTACACATACTTAAAAGATAATATCTAATCCTTCAATCAATCCCATAATTAAAAAAGGAACTTTATATGCCAAACCTCCTGTAATGTCCTTGTACCTGATGCATTATATCATAAAGGTCATGATGGAACA
This sequence comes from Chamaecyparis obtusa, assembly GCA_027943335.1. Lineage (NCBI taxonomy): Eukaryota > Viridiplantae > Streptophyta > Pinopsida > Cupressales > Cupressaceae > Chamaecyparis > Chamaecyparis obtusa. Next base: position 953,691 of record BSBK01000579.1, read on the forward strand.
TAGCTTAGATGTCTAGAGGGTGAGGAATCTAGGACCACTTTACAAGATGTTCTTGAAGGTATTTGTGGGTCTCAATATATTGGGGTTACTTTAGCTAGAAAAACTCATTAGGATGTGATACTATTGGTAAACAATGGAGAAATATGCATGCCAATTTGTAAAGATTTGTCAAAAATACCAATTCCATGGGAACTTTATACATGTACCAGCATAAGAGCTACATCCTTTTACCACACACTGGAATTTATATCAAGTGCAATAGGAAAATAGATTTCCATGTTGATACTGAATCAAATCATTGATAGATATGGTATTCATCATTCCGTAATAAAAAACAATGGAAAGTAGTTTAAAAATAAGGATGTGAAAGAGTTATATGAAAAGTCCCACTTTATCTAATATTTCTCTTCTATTTACTATCCAGAAGGAAATGGACAAGCCAAAGATTCAAAAAAAAAATCCTTAAGATTCTTACACAAATAGTTGATGATTCAACTAGGGATTAACATATTTAATTGAACCCAACATTGTGATCCTATAGAACCATCATTAAAACACCTACTAGAGCTACAACATTTTCACTGGTGTATGAAACTGAAGAAGTTTTACCTCTAGAGGTTGACATACAATCACTTAGAGTCACTTTACATGGTCTATTAACCAATAAAGAATATAGGGTATCTAGGCTACAAGAATTAGAACTCCTTGAATAATGTCAAAATCAAGCCTATGATCATCTCAAAGTATACCAAAAGAGGATGTCAAGAAAATGAAACAAAAGGATAAAACCTAGAGAGTTTCAAATTGGAGATCTATTCCTAAGAGAAAATCCAAAGAATCAGAAAGAAAGAGAAAAGAAAGGAAAATTTGAGGTAAATTGGTTAGGACCGTTTGTGATCACATCATCCTATGGAACACGAACCTATAAACTAGCCACATGTGATGGAGAAGAATGTGAGAAACCTATCAATAGTATCCATATTAAGAGGTTATATACCTGAATAGATGAAAGATTATCAGTTGAAAGAATATAATATGAAAGAGCATCAATTTTTATAGGAGAAAGTGAACCTAAAAAAATCCAAAAATATCAAAAAGTTGAAAAAGCATAAAACATTGAAATATGGATCCTGAATAAAGAAAAAATAATGGAAAAATTCATGAAGAAATCCTAAAAAGTATAAAAGGTCCTAAATAAATTATTATCTTAGTGAACACTTGACAAACAGACACTTTGATAATAAAAAACATAAAAAAAAAGAAAAAAAGAAAAAAAATGTGCCTTGGTGAAGACCTAGAAATGTTAGAAAGTAAAGTCCACCAATATAACTTAGAGGAGGGGGGGGGGGATCAGTTATCAGATAAAAAAATATTTTACCACCATTATCATATTTCAACCATGTAATCAATATAAGCAACAACCATAGAAAGATAAACATACACAACACAATAACACAAGATATATTGATTAGGGAACCTCTTCATCAGAGAGTAAACCCCAGTGGGAATGATGCCCACAAAAGATGTACTAATATGAAAATTCATTGTGAGAGGATGGAATTTGTTAGGAGCCTTATGAAATACATTTAGTACATACGAGTCCCTGTTAGGAGACTTTGAATCCCTGTTAAAATTTTCTAACACAGTTAAGAGTTATGGAAGACAGAAGGACCCACTATCCAAATAGCTTCAAGGGAAAGATCACTAAACACACTATCCAATTGATCTCTATATTATCTGAATAGAATAATACCAACAATTACTGATCTCAGAAACTTATCTTTTCTCCTCTGCCTGTGCCAAATCTCACCAACTGCTTCACCAGATCTTAATACCAGATCTCTGCAATTTGCATATCCTCTTACAATATCAACATCAACATAAATCTCATATATCATATTAAAATCAAGGAAAACAATGCTTCCTTTATACCACACTCAAATAATTAAAAATGAGTCATCCAACAAGGCTTAACCAATTACAAAATTTAAAACTTCACACGTTACATAATATTTCATAATCACATAAAACTGTCAGCTTCAAAATAAAATAAATCTTCACTCATGTGACCTCAGACCATGCTTCCTTATCTAGGTCACCACTAAAATATCTTCATCAATTGTATAACTCTGCATGCCAAGATTCTATCTTGGTTAGGAGATATAATCCAGTTATCACAAGCCACTTCTCAGGAACACTGTCATAATACTACTTCCACTAAATTACACATAACTGACATGAATAATTGAATTTTTATAAGTGCTCCTAACCAAAATCTTAGGACACAATATAGAATAAATCCTCAACTTCACATTTCTTTATCTTCAATACTCCACGTGCGCTAATTCAAACCATGTCTGCTTCTTTGCTAATCTCTAGTAGATAACTGTGTTGACATCAATGACAATCATGGTCATGAATGAAACATACAACTACTACAAAATGAATCTGAATACACCCCCATAGGACATATTAAACATTCATTTCTAATAGGAAATAGGTGCCTTGGTTGTAAAAAAAAGAAGACAAAAATGCAATAAACTCAACTATTGAAAACTTGGTAAATAGGCCCTGCTTCCCCTAAGTTAAGTCCTCTATCCATCAAGCCTAGTTGCATTGCATTTTCATCTACATTTCCACCATCCTTGTACTTATTCACTTTCATTCCATTAGTTGTACATAGCCATAATAAACCCTCAAAGCTACATTTCCTAACAAAGCTTTCATCATGGTTTGGAAATTTTTCTAAATCCATCATCATGGTTAAATCAAATTGGGTGCACAATATCCAAATCTAATGAGCTTATAAAAATAGACACAAGGTAACACAAATAAATGAATCAAATGAAAGATCATAACATTTGAAAATTTTAGTCAATCTATATCAACAAAAACTTCAATCTTTAAACATCCAAAAATTTGATCAAGATCCAAACGACTGACACATCCAAAATCAACATCAAAACATGACCAACATAAACAAGATTAGTAATGAATAAAGATCAAAGATGGATGAAGTTTTTTAAAATATGGATTCACAAAAAAAGGCAAATATATTTGAATGTTGTTCTTGATTTGTGGAATCATGTCTTTTTTAGCAAATCAATGATATATTTGACTAGATAAGCAATGATGGAGGCATGGCATTTTATTGATTCCTTCTTGTAGGTTTGATTCATAGAAGTATAAAAGATTGTGTAACGACATCATCATCAAAGAATCATTGAGGAAATTTTCATATGGAAAGGATTAAAGATTTGTCTATTTACACAAAATAATACCTTAGCCATTTATATTGATCATATCTTAATGCCAAAATCCACTTGCAACATTGAATATGATGAAAGTGGTATTCAGAGCACCATGTTTGAAAATCTAACCAGTGAGTGTTGTACCAATTTCATGATCCAAAAGTCTCAATGATGAAAATAGAAAAATAGATCAATCTAATGACAATGACAAGTGACAATTTAGTTGCATCTTTCAGTCATTTTAGATTAATTTTGCATTATAGTGGTAATGGGATTTCTCAAAGGGGGGTGAAAGAAAGGTTACATTATCAAAATTATCCTTGAGATGGAGTATGTTGGACTTAAACAAAAAATAAATCCTTTTCACTTTGGGAATTTCATCTCATTTTTATTAATTCCATTTAGTTGCATTCATATAATTAGGATTGCATTAATTATTATCATTACTCATTAAGTTAGTTCATTTTGCATGTTAATATCCTTTAGTTACATGTTATTTGTTATTAAGCATTATCATATCATCAATCATTTCATTTCATTAGGTACATTTTCATTCACTTAGAGTCATTATTAATATCATTAAGCATTAATCATTAAGGTGAATTATCATGAAATTTAGAATCATCACTAATAATCATTAATCATTTAGTACTTAACCATTGCATTTAGACTCATGAATCATGCATATCCTTAAAAAGTTCATCTAGGAACTCATCAAGATACATACCATTAATCATTTAATGGCATTTACTTAGGTTTATTTAAATCTATTAGTGTCATTATTAATTATTAATATCATCTAAACATGTCATAAACATATATATATATATATATATATATATATATATATATGTATATATATATACGTATATATATATATGTATATATATATATAGATATGTATATATATATATATATATGTATATATATGTATATGTATATCTATATGTATATATATATCTATATGTATATGTATATATATGTATATGATGCAGGAGCATCCTGGGTGTAAGAGCAATCTTGCATCACCCAAAAAAATATTTCTATTTTTATATTCAATAAGGGCTATTTTGTGCAGAGCTGCTATTTATGGAAAGTTACTATTTTTGATAATTTTTGTATGTGCTCAAAATGATCTGATTTCTTTCTTGGAGGTTCATTTTGGTCATATAAGTCTACCAGTAAAGTTTCATTGCCAGATCAAGTGTATATTGGAAGATATTGAAGATTTTCGGTATTGGCAGCAGGGTACAGAAACTTTGAACTCAGTTTTGAAGGCTTTAGAGGCCCCAGATGAGGTCAAAAATTTGGGTGACGAGCGCTTGCATAGATCAAGCCCATAGAGAACTTCGTGGCATTTTTGAAATGGGGTTATAATAGCCGATCGGGTCAACTGGTGATGACTTATGGTCTTCAGAAGTTGGGCCACCTGAAATGGCAGAAAATAATTTTTTTCAAAATTTCTGTTTGGGTTTCAAAGGTTATCTTGAGCCGACTATGATGTAATAAAATATAAAATAAAATAATTCTAAGTTTGGTCGGCCTTATTGGCTAAAATTCTGGAACCTTCCCAGGCGGTGGAAAATTGCCTATATAAGGAAGGCTGTATTATTGTCTTAGGCAATTCAGAATAGTTCTGGGTAGTAGATCTTGGTAATAGTTCGAGGCTTTGTCCTACAGAATATTGTAAGGGAATGCCCATGTGGCTTTGCATATTGTAATTCTGAAAGTTTGTAATTCCACATTTGTGGAGATAATAAGAAGCCAATTTTCTGTTCTTGCATATTGTTGTTGTTTCTCTATTTCTGTTATGTGTTTGTGGATTAAGGGGAGCACCCTTCACCAAGTGGTATCAGAGCTAGGTTTTCCTGAGTGTGTAAATAGATCACTGACTATGAGGCAGTTTGCACCAGGACCATGGTTAGGGTTTCAGCGTGCATCGCAAAAATGCCTCCACGAAGGGAACGTGGTGGAAGAGCTGGTGTTGTAACACCTGAGGTTAGGGCACTGAAGAGACAAGTGCGAGCATTGCAAGAAGAGATTCATAGAGAAATGAATTTTAATGTCAGAGATGAAAGTGAGGATGAAGCTGAAGAAGAATATCAAGAAGGAGAAGTCAAAATTGTGAACCGGGAGGAAGAAAGACTTTTTTGGGCCATTTCTAAGATTGGCAAAAGACCTAAGAGTGAGGTTCCTACATTTTCTAGAAATCTTAACCCAGAAGAATTGATCGACTGGATCAATGAATGTGAGGAATATTTTGAGTATGAAGATGTTGAGGATCCTGATAGGGTCAAATTTGTGAAGGCCAGACTGAAAGGTCATGCGAAGATATGGTGGCAAGAGATTTAGTTGGAGTGAAATAGAAGGGGAAAGGAGAAAATCACAAGATGGGATCGGATGGTGGATAAATTGAAGCGACAGTTCATTCTTGTTGATTATGAGCTTGACCAACTGAAGAAAATGTAGAGTTTGAAGAAAGCAGGAAGATCTGTTCAGGAGTATACAGAGGAGTTCTATCGACTTCTCATCAGAACAGGCCATGCAGAAGTTGATAAGGAGAAAGTTGCCCGATACCTTAATGGGTTAAGGCCAAGCATTCAGGAGGAGCTGAATCTAGTTCGAATGAACAGTATTGAAGAGGCATACCAGTTTTCCCTAAAAGTAGAGGAAAAGATGAACAAGAAGTTTGAGAGCAGATAAAATAGAAGAGGTTGCGATGGATGATCTGGTGGACAATCATATGGTGGCCGAAATGAAGATCTGAAAAAGAAGGATGAGGCCAGTAGCAGTCAGAATCAGCGAGGAAATAATTCCAATCGCTTCTAGGATCAAAATAATAGAGATCAGAGAGGAAGAGGAAGAGGAAGAGGATAAGGATCTGGAAGAGGTGGCTTCTGTGGAACATGTTTTTACTGTGGAGAAGAAGGTCATAGGGCATTTGAATATCCTCAGTACCAAGGCAGAACAGATAGGAGAAATGAAGGCCAGGCCAGAGTTGCACATGTAGATGAAGATGTGAGATCATCAAATTCTGAAGATGCTGAAAGAGGAAAAATGTTGATTAACAGAAGAGTCCTATTGAGTGGTGAGAATGAACCTGAGCAAAGGAGGAGCCTATTTCGCACCAGGTGCAAGTGTGAAGGTAAATGTTGTGATGTGATTATTGATAGTGGAAGCACTGAAAATTTGGTGTCAGAAAAGATGGTGACAAAGTTGAAGCTCAAGAGACAGAAATACTCACATCCATATCAAATTGCCTAGGTACTAGATGACCACAAGGTCATGGTCAATGAACAATGCCTGGTGAAGTTCAAGATTGACAGATACCAAGATGAGGTATTGTGTGATATCATATCTATGGATGCATGTCATATGTTGTTGGGTAGACCATGGCAGTTTGATAGATGTGTTGTACATGATGGTTGTGTGAATACCTATTCCTTGACAAAGGATGGAGTGCGACATAAGCTAAAACCATTAAAAGAGACTAAAGAAAAGGTATGTGGTAATGCAAGGATAACTTTTGTTGATGGAAAAAATTTCCTAGATGGTATGAGGCATGAGCATGTATGTTTTCCTTTAATTCCAAAAGCTGGTAAAGAGGAAGTAGAAGATGTTCATGTAGAAGTTGTAGATTTGTTGAATGAGTTTCAGGATATTGTATCTGATAACATGCTTGATGGATTACCACCAGTCAGGAAGATCAGTCATTAGATGGACTTCATCCTAGGAGTGAGTTTTTTGAATAAGGCAGCACACAGAATGACACTTGCAGAAAGTGAGGAGTTGAACAGACAAGTACATAAACTATTACAGAAAGGATTGATTCGTGAGAGTCTGAGTCCTTTTACTGTACCAGCAGTATTAGCACCAAAGAAGAATGGAGAATGGAGGATGTGTATAAATTCTAGGGCAATAAACAAGATCACAATCAAGTACAGGTTTCCATTGCCATGAATGGATGATATTATGGACTGTTTGAGTGGAGCTGTGTATTTTTCAAAGATAGATCTGAAGAGTGGATATCATCAGATTTGGATCAGAGAAGGAGATGAATGGAAAGCTACCTTCAAGACAAAGGAAGGACTATATGAGTGGTTAGTCATGCCTTTTGGGCTAACCAATGCATCGAGCACTTTCATGCGGCTCATGAATGAGGTTTTGAAAGAATTTCTGGGTAAGTTTGTCATTGTTTACCTAGATGATATTTTGATCTTTAGTAAGACATTGGATGAGCATATGATGCATATTCATATGGTATTTGAGAAGTTGAGAGAAGAGAAATTGTTGATTAATTTGAAGAAGTGCAGTTTTGTGAAGAAAGAGTTGGTGTATTTGAGGTTTGTAGTTTCAGGAGAAGGTCTAAAAATGGACCCAGAGAAGGTACAGGCTATCCTTGAATGGCCTACTCCAAGGAGTGCTACTGAGGTAAGATCTTTTCATGGTCTAGTTAGCTTTAACAGAAAGTTTATCAGAAATTTTAGTAGTATTTGTGGACCCTTGACTGAAACAATGAGAGGGGATAGAAAAGAGTTTAAGTGGACTAATGGGGCAGAAAAGAGTTTTTAATTGTTGAAACAAAAAGTTACAGAACAACCTATTTTAGCACTTCCGAATTTTAATAAGGTGTTTCAAGTAGATTGTGATGCTAGTGGTACTGCAATAGGAGCTATTATGAGCCAAGAAGGTAAACTTGTTGCTTATTTCAGTGAGAAGTTAAATGATGCCAAGAGGAAATATTCTGTTTATGATCAAGAATTTTATGCTATAGTTTAGGCATTAAAGAAGTGGAGAAATTATCTACTTCCTAAGGAGTTTGTTTTGTATACTGATCATCAAGCTTTGCAATATTTGAATAGTCAAGGAAAATTGAATCAAAGGCATTTGAAATGGGTTGAGTTTTTGCAGAGTTATACATTTGTTTTGAAACACAGGAGTGGAAAGTCTAATAGAGTTGCAGATGCTCTTAGTAGAAGGCAACTATTGCTGACAAAAATACAAATTGAAGTGGTTGGGTTCAAGGAACTCAAGAATTTGTATCCAGAGGATCCTGATTTTGGTGAAGCTTGGAAAGCTTGTACAGAACCTGTTACTCTAGACAAGATGAAATGGTTGAATTTCATCATCCAGGATGATATGCTATTCAGAGGGAGTCAGTTGTGCATTCCACAAAGTTCTATGAGGGAGAATCTCATCAAGGAGAAGCATAGCAGAGGATTAGCTGGACATTTTGGTCGTGATAAAACCCTTGGTTTGGTTAGTGAGAATTATTATTGGCCATAGTTGCAGCAAGATGTGAAGAAGTTTGTACAGAGTTGTAGAGTATGTCAGATGGCAAAAGGAGTGAAGCAGAATACAGGGTTGTATCAACCATTACCCGTACCAAAGAAGCCTTGGGAGGATATCAGCATGGACTTTGTTCTTAGTTTACCATGGACTCAGCGGGGATATGATTCAATTTTTGTGGTGGTTGACAAATTTTCAAAGATGGCACATTTCATTCCCTGCAAGAAGACTAATGATGTTGTTCATGTAGCAGAATTATTTTTCAGAGAAGTAGTGAGACTTCATGGTTTACCAAAGACCATAGTTTCAGATCAGGACACTAAGTTTGTTTGATATTTCTGGCATACATTGTGGAAGAAGTTGAAGATAGATTTGAAGTTCAATTCATCACATCATCCACAGACTGATGGATAGACAGAGGTGGTGAATAGGAGTTTGGGAAATTTGCTGAGATGTTTGGTTGGAGATAAGCCAACAGGATGGGATTTAATTTTACCACAAGCGGAATTTTCATACAATAATTCTGTCAACAGGAGCACTGGTAAATCACCATTCTAGATTGTATATGGAAGTAGTCCAAGAAATGCATCTGAATTGAGGAAGATAGATAAAGGAGAAATAAGTAGTGCTGAAGCTGAGGATTTTGTAGAACACTTGAAGAACATCCATGGGGAGGTGAGGAAGCATATTACCAAGATGAATGCATAGTATAAGGCTAAGGTAGATGAGAAAAGGAGGTATAAGGAATTTCAGGTTGGTGATGAAGTCATGGTTCATTTGCGGAAGGAGTGGTTTCCAATTGGTACATATAACAAGCTGAAAATGAAGAAGTTTGGACCATGTAGGATACTAAAGAAACATGATTCACGAAATGCATATGAGGTAGAATTGCCTACTGAGCTAAATATTTCACTAGTGTTTAACATTTCAGATCTGACAGAGTATCATGAAGGAGGTGTTGAAGATGAGATCACAACAGCACAGTGGAGTATTTCAGCAACTAGTTCAGACACTAAGGAGATCGAAGATATACTAGATAGTCGTGTTGGCAGAAGCACAAGGAACAAGACATATGAAGAATATCTAGTCAAGTGGAAAGGATGACCTGTTGAAGATTCATCATGGCTGACAAAGGAGGAGGTTAGCTGTCTTGGTTTTTCTCTGCACACCTGAGTCGTGACAGGGTCACTTCTCAAATTACCCTAGGTGTCTGATGCAGGAGCATCCTGGGTGTAAGAGCAATCTTGTATCACCCAAAAAAATATTTCTATTTTTATATTCAATAAGAGCTATTTTGTGTAGAGCTATTATTTATGGAAAGTTACTATTTTTTGTAATTTTTGTATGTGCTGAGAATGATCTAATTTCTTTCTTGGAGGTTTATTTTGGTCATATAAGTCTACTAGTAAAGTTTCATTGTCAGATCAAGTGTATATTGGAAGATATTGAAGATTTTTGGTATTGGCAGTAGGGTACAAAAACTTTGAACTCAATTTTGAAAGTTTTAGAGGCCCTGGATGAGGTCAAAAATTTGGGTGATGGGTGCTTGCGCAAGTCAAGCCCGTAGAGCACTTTGTGGCATTTCTGAAATGGGGTTATAATAGCGGATCGGGTCAACTGGTGATGACTTATGGTCTTCGAAAGTTGGGCCACCTGAAATGACAGAAAATAATTTTCTTCAAAATTTCTATTCGAGTTTCAAAGGTTATCTTGAGCTGACTATGATGTAATAAAATGTAAAATAAAATAATTCTAAATTTGGTCGGCCTTATTGGCTAAAATTTTGGAACCTTCCCAGGCGGTGGAAAATTACCTATATAAGGAAGGGTGTATTATTGTCTTAGGCAGTTCAGAATAGTTCTGGGTAGTAGATCTGGGTAATAGTTCGAGGCTTTGTCTTACAGAATATTGTAAGGGAATGCCCATTTAGCTTTGCATATTGTAATTCTGAAAGTTTGTAATTCCACATTTGTGGAGATAATAAGAAGTGAATTTTCTGTTCTTGCATATTGTTGTTGTTTCTCTATTTCTGTTATGTGTTTGTGGTATTAAGGAGAGCACCCTTCACCAGTATATATGTATATATATATATATATATATATATATATATATGTATGTATGTATGTATGTATATAGATATATACATATATATATATATATATATGTATATATATATATATATATATGTATATATCTATATACATACATACATACATATATATATATATATATATATATATATATATATATATGTAGATATATATATATATATATATATATATATATATATATATATATATATATATATATGTATGTATATATCTATATATATGTATATATATATATATATCTATATATATATATATGTATATATGTAGATATATATATATATATATGTACATATATATATATATATATGTATATGTATATATATATATATATGTATGTATGTATGTATATATATGTATATGTATATGTATATATACATATATATACATATATATACATACACACACACACACACATATGGATATATATATATATATTTATATATATATGTATGTATGTATGTATGTATGTATGTATGTATAGACACACATACATATAGATAGATAGATATATATATATATATATATATATATATATATATGTATGTATGTATGTATGTGTATCTATATATGTATGTGTATATATGTATGTATGTATGTATATTACATTGCATTAATAATCATTTAGGTAATGTCATTCATCTAAGAATTCATCTAAACATACAATTCGTGTAAATGCACACATCTCATTTACATAGGAAACCACATAAAAATAAGCATATAGATAGGAAAAAATATAATCATGTAGAACTGATAGACTAAAATTGATTGAATATCTTAAGGAAGAGTTTGAAAAATGATTGGACACTTCAAAAGATAGTGATTGATGATCACCGAGCTACTAAGATATATGTGACACATTAAACCAGTTATTGTATTGTCACTGATGTCAAGTAGTTTTGACTATACTTATCATGATAGTTACAAACATTTGAAGAAGGAAATAATGATGAAGAAATGAGATATCTACATCAAGATGAGATGTATGAGAAAGATATGGATATGGTATTCAATGGGTCACTTATTCATGAGTCTATGAAATTAAGTTAGTGATTTGATTGTATTACATAATTCTGTTATGGATTGAAGATCAAGAATGAACAATTTTATGTGGTCAGTAAATGAAGAAGTTAGTATACACTGAGTTGAAAATAGTATACACCAATCAAGTGTAGTGTATACCAAGTATAGTGTTAACTGAGTAAGAAGTCACCGACACATCAAGGTATTGACCGAGTGAAAGAAATAAATGGAACATATGACTATCGACTAAAAATGATGAGCTAGACAATTATGGATGATTCTAAGGTTAAAGATAAAAGTTTGTTATAATGATCAAATGATTGAAAAAACTCAAGGGTGATCAGATGATGGAGAATGAAATGTTTTACAAACACAAGTTCTGATGAAGGTTAAAGTGGAAAAATCAACGGTGAAGATTGAGAGGCAAAAATATAGTAGGAAAGAAAATGGTTTATGATGTCTATAAAAGGAGATAAGAGATTCATTATTAATCTTGGAATGCACATGAGAAGATTTCATTCATGCAAAGCTAGTCAAACAAGTTGAAGATAGAATTGAGAAAATATAAAGACAACACCAAGTGTTAAATAAATAAATTAATCGAGAAGAATAGAGTTAGAGGATACAAAGGAATTGAATTGAGTATATTGGCTAGAGGTATTTTGAGCTTAGCATAGATCTGATGATGACCTACAACTGATTGAATATCTTGATGAACTGAAGAGACAGTGATTAGAGATCACCGAGCTATTAAAGTGATATGCAAGATAATTAAATAAGTCAATATGTTGTCATTGGTGTCAACTATTTTTGACTATACTTATCATGATAGTTACAAACATCTAAATATCTGTAGAAGGAAGAAATGGTGAATAAATGAGACATCTACATAAGGAAAAGATAGATATGACAAATAAGGATAAGGTATACATTGGGTAACTTATTGGTGAGTCTATGGAATTATATTGTTGACTTGAGAATGTTACATTATTCTATTATTCTATTATGTATACACCGAGCCAGTCTTGTGTATACTGAGTGATAGTAATAATTGAGTTAGTTATCACCGATGCATTCAATATTAACTGAGCATGGATGAAAACATTAAATGCTATAACAGATGACAGAAATTGATGAGATAGAAATTGCTTATGATTCTGAGGTAACAGATGAAGATTTTTATAAGATCCATAGCTAAAAAAAATTCAAAGATAATCTAAGGGAAGAGATTGAAATGTGTTATTGACACATCTTCTAAGGAAGGTTGAAGCAGAAAAATGGACGATGAGGATTAAGAGGCAAAATCTAATGGCTAATATGAAAACGGTTTACTTGTCTATTTAAGAGACATGAGTTTCATTGTTGAAACATGCTGAATAAAAATATAGACTGCATAAGATTTTTCATGAAGACATTTTTCATGCATTCCTGGTCAAACTGGTTACAAATAGAACCGATTTGTAGATATAACTGAGTGTCAGAGATATATACACCGATTGAAGTAAGTTGAAGGATATGAGGAATTGAATTGGTTATTGATCAGAAGAGTTTTTATGAGCTTAGCATAGATCTGAATATTTGCAAATAAATTTGTATTTGAATTAGATCAGTACTATATTATTTTAACCATTGTTACAACAAAATCTCTTAACCGAGTGGACTTAACAGTCTTTTGTATTCCCATATGACATTCAAGGAATGTTAATTTTTATCTTGTTGACCCCATAGTGAATGTTGGTCAAGAGTTAACTGTTAGTGATAAATCCTTTAACCAAGTCACACCTGACAATGTACATTGTAACCTTTAATAGGGTTGGCTCCTAACCAAGCTCACTTCATAAGAGTGAAATATTTTTGGGTTACCAGTCCCAGGTGGTTTTTCTCTTAGCAGGGTTTCCACGTTAAATAATTGTGTTATGTGTGAGTTGTTAAGATTGTTTTTCTATCATACTTTACATGTTTCATATTTGATTAATCAGTAATCACACTTTGGATAATTAATGGTATTCAATAAATGATCAGAAAGATAGTTATTTTATCTTACCAAGCTGTTTGAATTGTTGATTAAGTTTGAAAAAGTACATCTGGGGGTTTGGAACTGTAGGATAACTGATTTAACGGATTCACCCCTCTCTCTATTATCTAACAATTGGTATTAGAGCATATTGGTTGCTTGGAGGAAAGTTTCAAGGACTTGAGAAAAACATCACAAGATGTATAAGAGGGAAGTTCCTAAGCTGAACAAAGAAAACTTCTCGACATGGAAAAGAAGGATGAAGCTGCACATATCTCGAATTGGAGAATCTACTTTACATCTCCTAAACAATGGCTACTTACAACCAACTATTGGACCTTTGACAATTGATCAGTTGAGAGACAGATATGAACACAATATAACTATTATAGAGATTTTTTCTGCTCTATCTGATGCTAAATTTTAAGATATCAAAGGATAAACTATAGTGAAATAAATGTGGGACAAACTTGCACTAGTTCATGGTGGTGATGTAAATGTAATGAGAGCCAAAGCTAAAATCCTAAGAGGCAAATTTGGTGATATAAAGGTGAAAAAAGGTGAGAACATCACACAATACTCTAATTGAATCAAAGAGGTAGTCAATGCTATCTGAGGAGTAGGAGATATTATTTATGATGACGTTGTTGTAACTAAAATACTAAGAACCTTGTTTCCTATCTATGCTATTAGAATCTCTACTATTCATGAAATGAGATGTTGACCTGGTAGTACTCTTACACTTTATAGTTTGATTGGAAAGATGACTACTTTTGAGCTAAATAATTATGACAATAGTATTGTACCAAGTGTTGAGTTTTCTTTTATGTTCTCCCTGAAGATTGGTAAATCTAGCAGTAAGCATAACATACAGAATGAAAGTGGCAGTGACAATGAAGATGAGGTTGATGAGCTTGAAGTACTTATGGCTAGGAGACTTTAGAAAGGTAAAGGAAGGTATAAAGGAAAATTACATTTATCTTGTTTTAATTGTAAAGAAATTGGCCATATTGTTGCTAGATGTCCTAACATGAAAGAAGAAGATAAAGACAATGACTGATCTGGTGATGGAAAGTTTGGCAGAAGAGATAATATAGGAAACTGACACTATGATAGAATAAATAACCAAGACTACAAATGCAAAGGTAAGAATGCATGCTACCTTGTTGGAGAAGATGATAATGACACCGACACCAACATTGATGATAAAATTGAAGTGGTATTTATTGCAATGAAAGATGATTCAGAAGAAGAGGAAAGGTATGTATAAATAGCCCTTATATCTAAAGTTAGCAAGAATGATACTTAGATTATTGATAGTGGTTGTACACATCACATGACTGGTGATGAAGATAAATTTGAATATGTTGAACACTACAATGGAGGATCAGTTAAAATGGGAAATGATACACCTTGTCAAGTGAAAGGAAAAGGGTCTATCTTATTGAATGATAGGATTAGATGTGATAATGCATATTAGGTGAAATGACTTAACTATATTCTATTGAGTGTAGCACAACTGAATAATTTAGGTCACCAAGTTGCATTTGAAAGTAAGAAGGTGAAAATCTATGATGAAACCAGAAAGCTGGTCAGTACTGGAGGTCAATCCAAAGGTTTCCCGAGTCTAACTAAACCTGATCATGTTATGTGCAATTAATGTCAGAAAGGAAAGATGACTAAATCTAGTTTTAAAAGAAAATACTATTCATCTAAAGGTATTTTGGAGTTGGTACATACCGAATTATGTGGTCCTATGAGAACTCAGAGTTATTATGGTGACAAATACTTCATTTTATTTGTTGATGACTACTCTAGGATGATGACAATTATATTCTTAAAAGAGAAATTTGAAGCTTTCAAATTGTTTAAGTGGTATAAGGCTGAAGTTGAAAGGGAAACTAGGAAAAAATTAAAATGCTTAAGATTTGATAGAGGAGGTGAGTTTATTTCTGATGAATTCACTAAATTCTATAATGAGCATGGAATTAAAAGACAGGTTTCTGCATTGACGACACCACAACATAATGGAATTAATGAAAGAAGGAACTGATCTATAGTTGACTATGCCAAAAAATTGATGATTGAGGAAGATGTTGCACAAATGTACTAGAAAGAAGCTTTTAGCACTTCTGTATACACCTTGAACAGAGTTCAATTGAAGAAAGACACAAATAAGATACCTTATGAGTTATGGTTTGGCTATACACCGAATGTAAGTTATTTCAAAAATTTTGGTAGTAGATGCTACATTTTGAAAGATGATAGAAATGGTAAATTGGACTCTAAAGGTGATGAAGGAATATTTATAGGATATTCTACTAAATTAAAGCATACAAATGTTTGAACAAGGCTACTAATAAAATGGTTCAAAGTGCCAATGTGAAAATTGATGAGTTTTCTTAAAAGAATGATGAAGAAAGCACGTAGGAACCAGAAGACTATGGTAGGTTTACATATGTTGAGCATCTAGAATATCTACCCAAGCCATAGGATGAGTCTAACGAGCAATAGGAAAATGCTACCAAGAATCAGTAAATGCAAACTGAGAACTAGGATGAAGCTACCGAGGGAGAAAATGAACCTGAATTGAATGCTGAGAAAAGAAGAGAACAAGTGCTAGCGAGATTTGTTAGAAGAAACCATCCACAAAACCAAATCATTGGAGACAAGCAAGATGGAATGATGATTCAAAGTAATTTGAGACAGTTGACATGCTTAGTTTGTGAATTTGAGCCTAAGAATGTTACAGATGCACTTGAAAATGAGAAATGGATTAAGGGTTTAATGAAGAAATTGAATAGATTGAGAAAAAAATGACATGGACATTGGTACCGAGACCGAGTGATAAAAATATAATTGGTACTAAGTGCATTTTAGAAACAAGTTAAATGATAATGGTGAGGTAACTAGGAACAAAGAAAGACTTGTATACAAGGGATATGCACCAGAAGAAGGAATTGACTATGGTGAAAATTTTGCACCAGTAAAAAGACTTGAAGGAGTCTGAATATTATTTGCATATGCTGCACATAAGGGATTCAAAGTATATCAAATGGATGTGAAATAAGCATTTCTGAATGGAATTCTTGAGGAGGACATCTACATAGAACAACTTGAAGGTTTTGTTGATCTAAATTAGAATAACATGGTATGTAGATTACACAAAGCATTGTATGGATTGAAGCAAGCACCAAGAGCATGGTATGAAAGATTGCATGCTTGTCTTATCAGTATTGGCTTTGTAAGGACAATTGACAATAGTAATTTGTACATGATTGGAAAACTGATGTATGTGGTAAATAGTAGGCCTGATATAGCACATGCAGTTGGGATTGTATCAAGATTATCTGCTAATCCTAAAGATTCACATATGGTTGTTGTTAAAAGGATTTTGAGATATTTGAAGAAGACTAAAGACTATGGTTTATGGTACACAAAGGAAGGAAAATTTGAACTCTGAGTTTACATTGATGCAAATTGGGCTAGAAACATTGATGATTAGAAGAGCACAACTGGTGGAGAATTCTTTTTGGGAGAAAGGCTTGTGACATAGATAAGAAAGAAACAAGCATGCATTTCTTAGTCTAATGCTAAAGAAGAGTATGCTACTACTGCTGAAAATTGTTCAAATATTGCTTGGATAAAACAAGTGTTGGAAGGAATGAATGAGGTGATCATTGATCCAGTGATTATATATTGTGACAACACTAGTGCTATAAACATTTCCAAGAATCTAGCGATGCATTAAAAAAAGGCACATATCTATTAAGTATCACTATTTGAGGGAACAAGTACCAGAAAAGAAAGTGAAACTAGAATTTGTGAAGTCTAAAAAACAACTTACTAATAGTTTTACCAAGCCCTTATTGAAGGATACTTTTGAGTACTTGAGGACTAGACCAAGGGTCTATCCCCTGTCTATCAATCACTAAGGTGATCAGGAGGTTTCATCAACCTATACTTTATCAAAAAATCATTCATGTTGTGTTGGCAATTTGGCTGAGTAGGATATCAAGTTGTTGTTGTTATGGAAACATATAATTAGTATGAAGATCACACTATTATAGAAAGCATTTATGTTAGAGTGCAAGTAAAATTGTCTGAGTGTAAGTAGTATTTTCCAGTCTAACCAGAGACAGTTTTGGATAAAGATGTTGATAAAAGTAGGTTCAGTGCATGTGCACTTGAACATGGATAATACTATGTATGACAAAGACACATCTAGAAGTGCAAGTATGTATGACATGTACTGAAGGAGTTATTGCAAGTTTATCAAGATAGAGTCGAAGCTGACTAAGCAGAGTAAGAAGATAGAAAAAGTATAATAGTTAAGGGATTATTTTTTTTATCAAAATAATGACTTAACCATACAAGGGACGACATCCTAGATATTAACTCTTGGGAAGCAGAAATTATTTTTATATTTTGGAAAGAGTTTATGTTGTGTAAGCCGACTGTAAATTTATTATTCTTAATAACTTGTATATATGTAAGAAGCATGTAATGCAAAGATATGCTCGATGTGATAAGATATTGTAATGATATGATGTGAAGATATATGTTGTAAAAGAAAAGTAAGAAGACTTTGTATATGAAAGTGAAGAAGCTAGAAAACTAAATCAGAATAGGAAAGCTATTTGATAGCAGTGAAAGGTTATGTACTTTACCTTTTGTAATTAGATATCATTACATATTACATGTTTGGGAAGTGAGCTCATCTTGTAACCATTGTATTCTATAATACCAACTCTTAGTAGGGTTGAGGCTTCTAACAGGACCTAGAGTTCTTTAATCAGGATAGAGACACTATATGTATGTAATAGACTCCTAACAGGGTCAACATCCTTAACCAAATACTTTTGAATAGTGGATTAGTTGTGGGTATCATCCCCACCAGGGTTTTCCCTTAGCCAGGGTTTCCTTGAGAACAAACATGGTGTTATGAGTTCATTTACTTTATTGCTTTGTATGTTATTTAGTTTACTTTTTTTTGCAAGCATCAAGTTAATCTGTTATATCCATAATTGGGAAAAAGAAAAAGTTTGTAGAATACTAATTCAGCCCCCCCTCTCAATATTCCCTATTTCTAACAATTGGTATAAGAGATTAGTTAATTAGAAGAAAATTATTTAAAGAAAGCCTAGCAACTTGAGTAAGATCTCTATGGATATGGATCAATTATAGAAAAATCTTGAAGAATCTCTTGAACAGATTGATATTCTTACTAAAGAAAGAGATACTGTGAAAGGAAAATATGATGATGCAAAGAACTTCATTGAGAAGCTAAAAGAAAAATTTGAAGAACTGAAATCAAAGAAATAATCTACAATTTAAATCAAAGATTGTGATGAAATTTCAAATCTGAAGAAAGAAAATGAGATCCTTAAACATGAATTAAAGATTGTAGATCTAAAGTTAAGTTTGAAAGATGGAAATAAGAATGAATGAAATCTGTAACCTGAAAATGAAGATCTAAAGTCTAAACTTTGTAAAGTGAGATCTGAACTTGAGAAAACCAAATTGCAATATGCTGGACTTGAAAAGTATAATACAATTGTGAAAGGTGAATTGACTCGGTCTAAACAACATCTTGAGAAACTGTATTCCGGCAGTGAGAAGATTGATGAACAAATGTCTTATCAAAAGCCATTTTATGACAAAGTTGGTCTTGGATTTAACTCATCTAAGATAAGTGAAGAAAGAAAGGAACCATATTTGAAAGTCTCTGAGAACAAAGATGAAAAGAAACTTGATGAAGCTAACAAATTTGAAGACATACCTAATCCACCTAAAGAAGATGAACCACCTAAAGATACACAAAGAAAATTCAAAGGTAGATGTTTTGTATGTAATACTTTTGGACATATGAAGAAAGATTACACAGGTAAGAAATTCAAACCTCTCAATGGTTACTATTATAATTGTCATGATTTTGCACATAGAGCTATTGATTGTAAGAAACCTAGATCTAATGATAATAATAGTAGTAGAATGTCTAGAGATACTAACCATGCAGATAAGAGACCTACTGAAGATACGAATAGAAGAAATGGAGTTGTATGTTATATATGCAACAAGATTGGACACATTGCTAGAAATTGTAGATCACAAATCAACCATATAGGACCGAGATATGGAAACAATGGAGTAGTTTGCCAGATATGTAACAAATTTAGTCATACAACAAGATTTTGTAGAATGAACAACATGAGAAACCCTAATCCTATAAAATACACAAGGAGAAATGAAAATGCAAGCAATAGTTAGAAAGGATGTTGTAGTGATTTAGAAGAAGTGAAATTTTTTAAAGCCACAGATTAAGAAGACATACTCAGTACACAAGGTAATCAGACAGGTGAAGTATCTGATAATAAGCGTGAATCTCTTCCTAACCCATCTCTAAGTACTTAATTCATATAGAATGCACTAGAATGGGAACTTAGGATAGTGTAGAAGTTAGAGTAAAATGAATTGAGTCTTGCATAGTTAATGTAAGGCATTATATGATGTAATGATGCTATGGTTAAGAGTGCATGAGCTAATATGAATGTATGCGAGTTCATGAGAAGTGTGAATTTTTGCTGGTAATAGGAACAACTTTTTGGAAAGAAGTGGAAAAGGAATTGAATGTGATGTCAGAATTTGAAAGATTGAAAGGTTAAAAGCTTATGATCAATATTATTTGATCATTCAAGAAACTACAAGTGATAAGGAGATCAATACAGTGGTGATTGAGAGAAGTTTGGAGGATTTGGTAAAGAATTTTATGTTCGATCTACACAAAGCCCTAAAACATGAATTTAAGGTATTTTACTAAGAAAATATATCAAGCAGTTAAAGATTTTGTAGAAGGCATGGATGTATCACTTATTCACCATGTAAGGGATACTATTAGACCTAGAGTTAAAAGGGAACCATTAGAACCCTTGGAAGAAGACCTTACTCTTCCATTGTCATCCGTACTAGATGGAGTTTTACATCTAGAGGATGTAAGAGGTTATTTGAAATGAAAATTTGAAACCCTTGGTGATAGTAATATGATTAAGGAATATGAGAAGTTGTATAATTAGGATATGTCATTGGAAGTAGGGTTTGAGCATTTGCAGGAAAATGAAATTGTGAAGTATTCACTGCAATATGAATTTGAAGATGTAGAATGCACTAAGATCATTTTAAGTAGAATTAAAAATAGGAAATTTTGAAGAATCTTAGTACTCATTTAAGAGTGAAGAGATGAAAAATTTTGATAATGGGAGGAAACTATGAGGAAGTTAATAAAGAAACTGAACAGGTAGTTATAAAGGTAATGACCTCCGACCCTAGTGAGCACACAAGTGCATCAGATCAAGTATTGGAAGCTAAGCATTAGAAAATTCCTACACCATCACTACCACCATCAATCAATATTGAAGATGAAACCATGAATGTGGAAGGAACAAATATCACTTTGGATAGTGAAGATAACCCAATTAGCAATCTTGAAAACATTGTTGACAATTTGGCTCCTAAGCAATATGATATGATAGTCGATGTGGAAGAACGAAAGGAAAAAAGGAAATAAAAAGAAGAAAAATAGACACAAGCAAAAACACAAGTTAATTAAGAGGTAGCAGGACATGAAGGAACAAAAGAACAAGAAGCAATCAGTCCCACACCCAAGGTAGCAGCAAAGAAGCCACAGATTAAATCCATCTTTGCTAGTCTTGGACAGGAAGTTGTTGATGATGATCAAATAGAGTTGATCTCATCCTTGAACAAAATCATTGGAAAGAATAAGAAGGTAGAAAACTGATGAAGGGTGCTCCCCTTAATACCACAAGCACATAACAGAAATAGAGAAACAACAACAATAATATGCAAGAACAGAAAATTGGCTTCTTATTATCTCCACAAATGTGGAATTACAAACTTTCAGAATTACAATATGCAAAGCCACATGGGCATTCCCTTACAATATTCTATAGGACAAAGCTTTGAATCAAAACCCAGATCTACTACCCAGAACTGCCCTAGACAACACTACGGGCCTTCTTTATATAGGCAATTTCCACCGCCCGAGAAGGTTCTAGAAATTTAGCCCTTAGGGCCGACCAAACTTAGAATTATTTTATTTTACAATTTATTACATCAAAGTCAGCTCAAAATGAGTTTTGAAACCCAAACAGAAATTTTGAAAAAAAATTATTTTCCACCATTTCAGGTGACCCAACTTTCGAAGACCATAAGTCATCGCCCGTTGACCCGATTGGCTATTATAACCCCATTCTGGAAATGCCACCAAAGTGCTCTACAGGCTTGACTTGTGCAAAGCACTCATCACCCAAATTTTCAACCTCATCTGAGGCCTCTAAAGCCTTCAAAACTGAGTTCAAAGTTTCTATACCCTGCTGCCAATACCGAAAATCTTCAATATCTTCAAAACTACTCCTGATCTAGCCATGAAACTTTGCTGGCAGGCTGATATGACTGAGATGAACCTCCATATGTAAAATTAGACATTCCGAGATCGTAAGACCAAATTACTAAAAATAGCAAGTTTCCATAAATAGCAACTCTGCACAAGATAGCCCTTATTGAATACAAAAACAAAAATATTTTTGGGTGATGCAAGATTGCTCTTACACCCAGGATGCTCCTACATCAGACACCTAGGGTAATTTGAGAAGTGACCTTGTCATGACTCAGGTGTGTAGAGGAAAACCAAGATGGTTAACCTCCTCCTTTGTTAGCCATGATGAATCTTCAACAGGTCATCCTTTCCATTTGACAAAATACTCTTCATATGTCATGTTCCTTATGCTTCTACCAACACGACTGTCCAGTATGTCTTCAATCTCCTTGATATCTGAACTGGTTGTTGGAATACTCCACTGTGCTGCTACAACCTCATCTTCAACACCTCCTTCATGATACTCTGTCAAATTTGAAATGTTAAACACTGGTGAAATATTCAGCTTAGTAGGCAATCCTACCTCATATGCATTTCTTGAATCATGCTTCTTCAGTATCTTACATGGTCCAAACTTCTTCATTTTCAACTTGTTATATATACCAACTGGAAACCACTCCTTCCGCAAATGAACCATGACTTCATCCCCAACCTAAAATTCTTTATGCCTCTTTTTCTCATCTGCCTTAGTCTTATACTACACATTCATCTTGGTAATATGCTTCCTCACCTCCTCATGGATGTTCTTCAAATGTTCTACAAAATCTTCAGCTTCAACACTACTTATTTCTCCTTTATCTATCTTTCTCAACTCAAATGCATTTCTTGGACTACTTCCATATACAATC
This sequence comes from Chamaecyparis obtusa, assembly GCA_027943335.1. Lineage (NCBI taxonomy): Eukaryota > Viridiplantae > Streptophyta > Pinopsida > Cupressales > Cupressaceae > Chamaecyparis > Chamaecyparis obtusa. Next base: position 976,676 of record BSBK01000579.1, read on the forward strand.
TAGAATGGTGATTTACCAGTGCTCCTGTTGACAGAATTATTGTATGCAAATTCTATCTGTGGTAAAATTAAATCCCATCCTATTGGCTTATCTCCAACCAAACATCTCAGCAGATTTCCCAAACTTCTATTCACCACCTCTATCTGTCCATCAGTTTGTGGATGATGTGATGAACTGAACTTCAAATCTATCTTCAACTTCTTCCACAATGTCCACCAGAAATATCCAACAAACTTAGTATCTCGATCTAAAACTATGGTCTTTGGCAAACCATGTAGCCTCACCACTTCTTTGAAAAATAATTCTGCTACATGAACAGCATCATTAGTCTTCTTGCAGGGAATGAAATGTGTCATCTTCAAAAATCTGTAAACTACTTCAAAAATTGGATTATGTCCCCACTGTGTCCTTGGTAAACCAAGAACAAAGTCCATAGTGATATCCTCCCAAGGCTTCTCTAGTATAGGTAATGGCTAATACAACCCTGTATTTTGCTTCACTCCTTTTACCATCTGACATACTCTGCAACTCTGTACAAACTTCTTCACATCTTGCTACAATTGTAGCCAATAATAATTCTCACCAACCAAAGCAAGGGTTTTATCATGACCAAAATGTCTAGCCAATCCTCCACTATGCTTCTCCTTGATGAGATTCTCCCTCATAGAACTTCATGGAATGCACAACTGACTCTCTCTGAATAGTATATCATCTTGGATGATAAAATCCAGCCATTTCGTCCTATCTAGAGTAATAGGTTCTATACAAGCTTTCCAAGCTTCACCAAAATCAAGATCCTTTGGATATAAATTCTTGAGTTCCTTGAACCCAGCCACTTCAATCTGCATCTCTATCAGCAATAGTTGCCTTTTGCTAAGAGCATCCACAACCCTATTAGACTTTCCACTCCTGTGTTTCAAAACAAATGTATAACTCTGCAAAAACTCAACCCATTTCAAATGCATCTGATTCAACTTTCCTTGACTATTCAAATATTGCAACACTTGATGATCATTATACAAAACAAACTCCTTAGGAAGCAGATAATGTCTCCACTTCTTTAATACCTGAACTATAGCATAAAATTCTTGATCATAGACATAATATTTTCTCTTGGCATCATTTAACTTCTCACTGAAATAAGCAACAAGTTTACCTTCTTGGCTCATAACAGCTCCTATTGCAGTACCACTAGCATAACAATCTATTTGAAACACCTTATTAAAATTTGGAAGTGCTAAAACAGGTTGTTCTATAACTTTTTGTTTCAACAATTGAAAACTCTTTTCTGCCCCATTAGTCCACTTAAACTCTTTTCTATCCCCTCTCATTGTTTTAGTCAAGGGTCCACAAATACTGCTAAAATTTTTGATAAACTTTCTGTAAAAGCTAGCCAAACCATGAAAAGATCTTACCGCAGTAGCACTCCTTGGAGTAGGCCATTCAAAGATAGCCTGTACCTTCTTTGGGTCCATTTTTAGACCTTCTGCTGAAACTACAAATCCCAAATACACTAACTCTTTCTTCACAAAACTCCACTTCTTCAAATTAATCAACAATTTCTCATCTCTCAACTTCTCAAACACCATATGAATATGCATCATATGTTCCTCCAATGTCTTGCTAAAAATCAAAATATCATCTAGGTAAACAATGACAAACTTACCCAGAAATTCTTTCAGAACCTCGTTCATGAGCCGCATGAAAGTGCTCGGTGCATTGGATAGCCCAAAAGGCATGACTAACCACTCATATAGTCCTGCCTTTGTCTTGAAGGTAGTCTTCCATTCATCTCCTTCTCTGATATGAATCTAGTGATATCCACTCTTCAGATCTATCTTTGAGAAATACATAGCCCCACTCAAACAATCCATAATATCATCTATTCATGGCAATGGAAACCTATACTTGATTGTGATCTTGTTTATTGCTCTAAAATCTATACACATCCTCCACTCTCCATTTTTCTTTGGTGCTAATACCGTTGGTATAGCACAGGGACTCAGACTCTCTCAAACCAACCCCTTCTGCAATAACTCATGTACTTATTTGTTCAACTCTTCACTTTCTGCTGGTGTCATTCTGTGTGCTGCGTTGTTTGGCAAACTAGCTCCTAGAATCAAATCCATCTGATGATTGATCTTCCTTATCAGTGGTAATCCATTAGGTACATTATCAAATACAATATCCTGAAAGTCATTCAACAAATCTGCAACCTCTACAGGTACATCCTCTACTTCTTCTTTACCAACTTTTGGAATTAAAGCAAAATACACATGCTCATGCCTCATACCATCTAGGAATTTTCTTCCATCAACAAATGTTATTCTTGCATTACCACATACCTTTTCTTCAGTCTCCTTCAATGGCTTTAGCTTATGTTGCACTCCATCCTTTGTCAGGGAATAGGTATTCACACGACCATTGTGTATAGCACATCTATCAAACTACCATGGTCTACCCAACAACATATGACATGCATCCATAGAGATGATATCATATAGTACCTCATCTTGGTACCCACCGATCTTGAACTTTACCAGACACTGTTCACTGACCATGACCTTGTGGTCATCCTGCACCTAGGCAATCTGATATGGATGTGGGTGTTTCTATCTCATGAGCTTCAACTTTGTCACCATCTTTTCTGACACTAAATTGTCAATGCTTCCACTATTGATAATCACATCATAGCATTTACCCTCACACTTGCATCTAGTGCAAAATAGGCTCCTCCTTTGTTCAGGTTCATTCTCACCACTCAGCAAGACTTTTCTGTTAATTAGCATTTCTCCTCTTTCAGCATCTTCAGAATTTGATGATCTAGCATCTTCATCTACATGTGCAACTCTGGCTTGGCCTTCATTTCTCCTGTCTGTTCTGCCTTGGTGCTGAGGACATTCAAATGCACTATGACCTTCTTCTCCACAGTGAAAACATGTTCCACGGAAGCCTCCTCTTCTAGATCCTTGTCCTCTTCCTCTTCCTCTCTGATCTCTATTACTCTAATCCTGGAAATGATTGGAATTATTTCTTCTCTAATTCTGACTACTACTGGCCTCATCCTTCTTTTTTGGATCTTCATTTTGGCCACCATATGACCGTCCACTAGATCTTCCACCACGACCTCTTCCATTTTGTCTGCTCTCAAACTTCTTGTTCAACTTTTCCTCTACTTTTAGGGAAAACTAGTATGCCTCCTCAATACTATTCATTCAAACTAGATTCAACTCCTCCTGAATGCTTGGCCTTAACCCATTGAGGTATCAAACAACTTTCTCCTTATCAGCTTCTGCATGGCCTGTTCTGATGAGGAGTCAATAGAACTCCTCTGTATACTCCTGAACAGATCTTCCTGCTTGCTTCAAACTTTGCATTTTCTTTAGTAGGTCAAGCTTATAATCAACAGGAATGAACTGTCGCTTCAATTTATCCACCATCCGATCCCATCTTGTGATTTTATCTTTCCCTCTTCTATTTCACTCCAATTGAATTTCTTACCACCAGATCTTCGCATGACCTTTCAATCTGGCCTTCGCAAATTTGACCCTATTAGGATCCTCAACATCTTCATACTCAAAATATTCCTCACATTCATTGATCCAGTCAATCAATTCCTCTGGGTTAAGATTTCTAGAAAATGTAGGAACCTCAATCTTAGGTCTTTTTCCAATCTTGGAAATCGCCCGAAAAAGTCTTTCTTCCTCCTGGTTCACAATTTCATCTTCTCCTTCTTGATATTCTTCTTTGGCTTCATCCTTGATTTCATCTCTAACATTAAGATTCATTCCTCTGTGAATCTCTTCTTGTAATGCTCACACTTGTCTCTGCAGCTCTCTAAGCTTAGGTGTCACAGTACTAGCTCTTCCGCCACATTCTCTTCGTGGAGGCATTTTTGCAATGCGCACTGAAACCCTAACCACGGTCCTGGTGAAAACTACCTCATAGTCGGCAATTTTTTTACACACTCAAGAAATCCTCCTCTAATACCACTTGATGAAGGGTGCTTCCCTTAGTACCACAAGCACATAACAGAAATAGAGAAACAACAACAATAATATGCAAGAACAGAAAATTGGCTTCTTATTATCTCCACAAATGTGGAATTACAAACTTTCAGAATTACAATATGCAAAGCCACATGGGCATTCCCTTACAATATTCTGTAGGACAAAGCCTCGAATCAATACCTAGATCTACTACCCAGAACTGCCCTAGACAACACTATGGGCCTTCTTTATATAGGCAATTTCCACCACCCAAGAAGGTTCTAGAAATTTAGCCCTTAGGGCTGACCAAACTTAAAATTATTTTATTTTACAATTTATTACATCGAATTCGGCTCAAAATGAGTTTTGAAACCCAAACAAAAATTTTGAAGAAAAATTATTTTCCGCCATTTCAGGTGACCCAACTTCTGAAGATCATAAGTCATCACCCGTTGACCTGATTGGCTATTATAGCCTCATTCTGGAAACGCCACGAAGTGCTCTACAGGCTTGACTTGTGCAAAGCGCTTGTCACTCAAATTTTCAACCTCATTCGGGGCCTCTAAAGCCTTCAAAACTGAGTTTGAAGTTTCTATACCCTGCTGCCAATACTAAAAATTTTCAATATCTTCAAAACTACACCTGATCTAGCAATGAAAATTTGCTAGTAGGCTGATATGACTAAGATGAACCTCCATATGTAAAATCAGACATTTTGAGATCGTAAGACCAACTTACTAAAAATAGCAAGTTTCCATAAATAGCAACTCTGCACAAGATAGCCCTTATTGAATACAAAAACAAAAATATTTTTGGGTGATGCAAGATTGCTCTTACACCCAGGATGCTCCTGCATCAAAAACCTTGAAGGATCTTTTCTTGAAGTAACAAAGAAAGTATAGAATATTATAACCAGTTAGATCAATGAAGTAGATCCACAAGTCAAAGTAAAAGAAGTTGTGAAAGCATTTGACAATGAATTCATAAACTTATCAGACATGGCTACAGTGAAAGCACAAGTAGCCTATGAAGAAAAGGTATTTCAGGATATATGTCAGAATATCAAAAATGATATTGATAATTTGAATGTTTGCATAAAGGAATTGAGAAGAAGCTTGGAAAGAGGAAAATCTTTGTACATGCAGTGTACAAAATTTGAGGATCATGTATCTAAAATTACAGAGAAGATGAAAGCAAAAGAGGCAGAAATTCAAACAACAACAAATCTCTTATCAAGTCTGAATGTGAAGATCTCTGATATTGAGAAGAACATAAGTAAATTGTATGATGAAATAAGGATTCCATGTGATGAAAAGGAAAAGAAATTAAGGAGGTTTGCTCTATTAAGAGAGCATGTTTCAGTTAAGATAAGTATTGTTGAAAGTTAGTTGGAGGAATGTCTTACCTCTAAGACATCTTATGAGAAATTTTACTATGCAAATCTTCAGGCATGTGAAATAGAATCTTATGGTTTATTTTCACTCCTTAGTGTCTCATATGCCATTAAGAAATCATTGGAGAAGGAGATTGAGAGCATAAAGATAAACTTTGCAGATTGTGTTGCAAGCCTACCAGCCTTCCAATTTTGAATTCAAAGGTAAACTTTTTTTTTAATAGTTTTGACACTATTTTTTTGTCATTGTTGTCAAAGGGGGAGTGATAGAAAAAAATTGTATATTGTATAGATAGTATGGAGGCATACTCCTAGGGGGAGTATAGATATTCAGTAGATATTCAGAGATATAAGTATATTGAAAAATTTTTGTTATGGCCACAATTTTGAAGTTTTGAAAGACTTAGCCAATTTTATTATATGTTGCCACCAATGACAAAGGGGGAGATTGTTGGAAATTTGGCTGAGTAGGATATCAAGTTGTTGTCATTATGGAAACATATAATCAATATGAAGATCACACTATGATAGAAAACATTTATGTTAGAGCGCAAGTAAAATTGTCTAAGTGTAAGTCATATTTTCCAATCTAACCAGAGACAGTTTTGGATAGCGATGTTGATAGAAGCAAGTTTAGTGCATGAGCACTTGAACATGGATAATTCTATGTATGAAAAAGACACATCTGGAAGTGCAAGTCTATACGGCATGTATAGAAGGAGTTATTGCAAGTTTACTGAGACAAAGTTGAAGCCAACTGAGCAGAGTAAGAAGACAGAACAAGGAAAATAGCTAAGGGATTATTTTGTTTATCAAAATAATGACTTAAACATACAAGGGATGACATCCTAGATGTTAAATCTTGGGAAGAAGAAGTTAGTTTTATATTTTGGAAAGAGTTTATGTTGTGTAAGTCGACTATAAAGTTATTATTCTTAATAACTTGTATATATGTAAGAAGCATGTAATGCGAAGATATGCTCGATGTGATAAGATATTGTAATGATATGATGCAAAGATATATGTTGTAAAATAAAAGCAAGTAGACTTTGTATATGAAAGTGAAGAAGCTAGAAAGCTAAATCAGAATAGGAAAGCTATTCAACAGCAGTGAAAGGTTATGTACTTTACCTTTTGTAATCAAATATCATTTCATATTACATGTTTGGGTAGTGATCTCATCTTGTAATCATTCTATTCTATAATACCAACTCTTAGCAAGGTCAAGGCTTCTAATAGGGCCTAGAGTTCTTTAATTAGGACAAAGATACTATATGTATGTAATAGACTCCTAACAAGGTCAACATCCTTAACCGGATACTTTTGATTAGTGGATTAGTTGTGGGTATCATCCCCACTGGGGTTTTCCCTTGGCTAGGGTTTCCTTGAGAACAAACATGGTGGTATGAGTTCATTTTATTTATTGCTTTGCATGTTATTTAGTTTACTTTATTTTGCAATCATCAAGTTAATATGTTATATCCATAATTGGGTAAAAGTAAAAGTTTGTATAATACTGATTCACCCCCCCTCTCAGTATTCTCTATTTATAACATGTTGATGCACATAGCTCACACTTTAGGATTCCTAAGGTTGTGAAATATTGTAGAATCTAGAACAAAGAATTGTTTATCAATACATGAAGGTACTTGATCTGGACCAAACAACCAAGAACAAATTGGCTGCTGAAGAGCTATTTATTTTCTTTTGCATTGGTGTCAAAGGGAGAGAGATTTATATAAAATATCTATTGATGAGAACATGAGAAATAATTAGAGAACTAAAAAAGATCAAATCCGTCGGGAGAGTCTACACGGAATGTTGTTTGTAGTGATTGAACATATTAAATATCAAGCTAGGGAGAGATTACCGAGCTACAACATTTATCTGTATAGTTGTAGAATAGATGTTTGGTATGTGTATGGCCTATTTCATATTGTTTATGTTGCCATCAATTCCAAAGGGAGAGATTGATGACCTACAACTGATTGAATATCTTGATGAACTGAAGAGATAGTGATTAGAGATCACCGAGCTATTAAAGTAATATGTAAGATAATTAAATTAGTCAATATGTTGTCATTGATGTCAACTAGTTTTGACTATATTTATCATGATAGTTACAAACATCTGAATATTTGTCGAAGGAAGAAATGGTGAAGAAATGAGACATCTACATAAGGAAAAAATGGATGTGATAGATAAGGATAAGGTATACATTGGGTAACTTATTGGTGAGTCTATGGCATTATATTGTTGACTTGAGCATGTTACATTACCTATTATGAAGATGAGATCAGAATTGAACAAGTTAATGTGTCTGCTAATTAAAGATTTTTGTATACACCGAGTCAGTCTTGTGTATACCAAGTGATAGTAATAACCGAGTTAGTTATCACCGATGCATTCAATATTAATCAAATATGGATGAAAACATTAAATTTTATAATAGCTGACATAATTTTATGAGTTGGAAATTGCTTTTGATTCTAAGGTAACAGATAAAGTTTTCTATAAGATCCATGACTGGCAAAATTCAAAGATAATTTAAGAGAAGAGATTGAAACATGTTATTGACACATTTGCCGAGGAAGTTTGAAGTGACAAAATGGACGATGAGGATAAAGAGGTAAATTCCAATGGCTGATATGAAAGTGATTTACTTGTCTATTTAAGAGACATGAGTTTCATTGTTGAAACATGCTGGATAAAAATATAGACTGCAGAAGATTTTGTGTGAAGACATTTTTCATGCATTCCTGATCAAACTAGTTATAGACATAACCAAGCTGCAGGCATAATCGAGCGTCAGATATATATACACTGAGTGAAGTAAGTTGAAGGATATGAGGAATTGAATTGGTTATTGATTAGAAGAGTTTTTATGAGCTTAGCATAGATATGAATATTTGCAAATAAACTTTTATTTGAATCAGATAAGTAATGTATCAGTTTAACCATTTTTACAACAAAATTTATTAACCAAGTGGACTTAACAATCTTTTTTATTTCCATATGAAATTCAAAGAATGTTAATTGTTATCTTGTTGACCCCATAGTGAATGCTGGTCAAGAGTTAACTATTAGTGATAAATCCTTTAACTAGGTCACACCTGACAGTGTGCATTGTAACCTTTAATAGGGTTGGCTCCTAACCGGGCTCACTTCAGAAGAGTGGAATATTTTTGGGTTACCGGTCCCAGGTGGTTTTTCCCTTAGCAGGGTTTCCACGTTAAATCATTTTGTTATGTGTTAGTTGTTATTAATGTTTTTCTACCATACTTTACATGTTGCATATTTTATTAATCGGTAATCATAGTTTGGATAATTACTAGTATTCAGTAAATGATTAGAAAGATAGTTATTTTATCTTACCGAGCTGTTTGAATTGTTGATTAAGTTTGAAGAAGTACATCTAGGAGTTTGGGACTATAGGATAACTTATTTAACTAATTTACCCCTCCTCTTAGCTATCTAACATCTCAAAATATACAAATCAAAGTTGTATTTGAATTAGATCATTATTGTTTCATCCTAACCATTGCTACAAATAAACCAAGTGGGATTTAAAAATCTTTTATATTTCAATATGACATTCAATGAATGTTGATTATTTTCTTGTTGACCCCATAGTGAATATTTGATCATGGAGAACTATTAGTGATAAATCTTCTAACCAGGTCACACCTTACAATATGTTATTATAACCTTTAACATGGTTGGCTCTTAACCAAACTCACTTTAAAAGAGTGAAATTATTTTGGGTTACTGGTCCCTGGTGTTTTTTCCCCTAATAGGGTTTATACATTAAAAATAAAAGTTTTATATGTGTATGGATGTGTTGAATTGTTATTTTACTTTATACATTAATATAACTGGTTTGATTGGTATATGTACTAGATAATTTACTAGTATTTGGTAATTGAATAGAAATGCACAGTTAAAGTTTTATAGAGTTGATTAAATTATTTTAAAGATTTATTTTATACATCAAGGAGTGTTTGGGACTATAGGATAATTAGACTTAATTGATTCACCCCCTCTCATTTATCTAACAATTGGTATCCGAGAAAGAGTTCTTGAAAGAAAAGTTTGAAGGACTTAAGTAAAAGATCACAAGATGTATAAGAAAGAGGTGCCAAAGCTAAACAAAGACAACTTCTCAACATTGAAAATCACAATGAAGTTAAATCTATCAGGGATTAAAGATTCTATACTGTACTACTTGAAAAATGATTTTATCTTACCCACTAGTCCTTTGACTATCGATTAGTTGAAAGAAAGACAAAAACATAATGCTATGATGATTGAGATTACTTCTTCTTTATCAGGTGCTGAATTTGAAGATATTAAGACATCTACAATTGCAAAATGGATGTGGGACAAGCTTGCACTAGTTCATGGAGGAGAAGTGAATGTGCTAAGGGTGGCTAAAGCTAAAAGTCTAAGAGGAAAGTTTAATGCCATGAAAATGAAACAAGGTGAAAACCTCAATCAGTACAACAACTGAGTCAAGGATGTTGTGAATGATATCTGAGGAGTGGGTGGAACTATTGGTGAAGACACTGTGGTAAGAAAAATTCTTAGAACCTTGTTACCTACCTGTCCTATAAGAGTTTCTGTAGTTCATGAAATGAGAGAAGCTCTTGGTAATAATATTTCATTTGATAGTCTAATCAGTAGATTGACTACATTTGAGCTTAACAAATATGACAATAGTATTGTTCCTACTATTGAATCTGCATTTATGTCATCTCTAAAAATTGGAAAATCAAGTAGCAAACATAAGATAAGAAATGAAAGTGATAGTGAAAGTGAAGAGGATGAACTTGATGAACTTGAAGCATTAATGGCTAGAATATTACAAAAGGATAAAGGAAGATATAGAGGTAAATGTTGGCAATTTGGCTGAGTTGATTACATAGATGTTTTCATTATGGAAACATATGATCCACATGAAGCTCACATAAGTTAGAGAGAAAGTATGACATAGCGCATTGCAAATTTGTCTAAGTGTGAGACAGTGTTTTACCAGTGAACTTGGATACAATTTTTGTTTGTGACATTTACTGGAGTAAGTTCAATGTGTGCGCACTTGAACATAGACTCTATGATGACTATTGATCACCCATCTTAGAGTGCAAGTCAGTATGGCATGTACGGAAGAAGTTATGATAGTTTTACCGAAGACAGTGTGAAGCCGACAAGACAGAATATGAAGAGATAACTAGTAAAGAGTTAAGGGATTATTTTGTTTATCAAAATAATGACTTAACAATATAAAGGGATGACATACTAGATGTTAACTCTTGGATAAAGCTATTGGTATAAATGTAAATGCAAATGTAATTGTAAACAAACAAGCAGCAAGTAATTGTAGTAGTATTATGCAAAGTATATGAAGCATATGTAATAGCGATAGTGAAAGAGCAGCGAAGTGATATTGATGCAAGTAGTATAAGTTTATGTACCTTAACCTATTTTTTAATCAGTGTATATTATACATTACTTGTTTGGATAGTGGACTCATCTGGTAATCACATTTTATACTAAAACTCCTAACAGGGTTGAGGCTTCTAAAAAGGCCTATAGTCCCTTAATCAGAACTGATACACTATATGCTTGTAATAGACTCCTAACAGGGTCAACATCCTTAACATGATACTTTTGATTAGTGGATCTTTGTGGGTACCATCCCCACCAGGGTTTTCCCTTGGCCAGGGTTTCCTTGAGAATAAATAATGTGTTATGAGTTCTTTATTTTTATGCATGTTGTTTAGCTTCTTATGTTATGCATGTATAAAGATAATCTGTTATATCCATAATTGGGCAAATGATAAATTTTGTAGAATACTAATTCACCCCCCCTCTCAGTATTCGCTATTTCTAACAATTGGTATCAGAGCTTAGTTACTCAGAAAAGAATCATTCAAGGAAAGCCTAGTAGCTTGAGTAAGATCTCTATGAATATGGATCAACTATAGAAGAATCTTGAAGAAGCTCTTGAACAGATTGACTTTCTTATTATTGAAAAAGATACTTTGAAAAGAAAGTATGATGATGCAAAGAACCTCATTGAGAAAATGAAAAACAAATTGGAAGATCTGAGATCTGAAAAGGAATCTGAAGTTTTTATTGAAGATTGTGATGACAATGTGGAAAAATAAAATGAGATCCTTAAGCATGAATTAAAGATAGAAAATTTGAAGCTTAGTTTGAAAGATGGAAATGGTAAGAATGAAGAAAATCTGAAATCTGAGAATGAAAGTCTAAAGACTGAAAATGAAGGACTAAAATCTAAACTTGAGAAAGTCAATTTGTAGTATGATGAACTTGAGAAATACAATAAGATTGTGAAAGGTGAACTGACTCAATCCAAACAACAACTTGAAAGGCTATATTCAACTAGTGAGAAGATTGATGAACAAATATCTTATTAGAAACCATTCTATGATAAGACTAGTCTTGGATTCAACACTTTCAAAGCAAATGATAAAGGCAAGGAACCAGATTTAAAGATATCTGAAAGCATGGATGAGAAGAAGACTGATGAGATCAACAAATCTGAAGATACACCTAAAGAAGAAGAATCATTGAAGTAAGAGGAATCACCCAAAGGTATGCAAAGAGAATTCAAAGGTAGATGTTTTGCTTGTAATACTATTGGTCATATGAAGAGAGATTGCACAGGTAAACAATTTAAACCTCTTAATGGTTATTGTTACAATTTTCATGGTTTTGGACATAGAGCTATTTATTGTAGGAAACCTAAATTTATTGAGAATAATGATGGTAGTAGAATGTTTAGGAATACTAACAATGTAGATAAGAAACCTACTGAAGATATGAATAGAAGAAGTGGAGTAGTATGTTATAGATGCAACAAGGTTGGACACATTGCTAGAAACTACAAATCACAAATCAATCAACCTAGACCAAGATATGGAAACAATGGAATTATTTGTCAGATATGCAACAAGATTGGACATACAACAAGGTTTTGCAGAATGAACAATAGAGTTTTTCATCCTAATCCTAACCCCAAGAATCATGCAAGAAGAAATGAAGATGCTAGTAACAGTCACAAAAGATGTTGTAGTAATTCAGATGAAGTGAAGTTTATCAAAAGCATAGATCAAGGAGACATATTCAACATTGAAGGTAATTAGAAAGGTGAAGTATTGAAAGGTAAGAATGAATCTTTACCTGACCTATCTCAAAGTACTTAATTCATGTAAATTGTAGTAGAATAGGAACTTAGATTTAGTATAGAAGTAGATATATGATGAATTGAGTCTTGCACAATTAATGAAAGGTATTTTATGATATTCTAATGCTATGGTTAAGAGTGCAAAGAAAAATATTATGTTTTGCGAGATCGCAAGAAGTTTTAAGTTTTGCACGTTAGCAGAGATAGCTTTTTGGAAAGAAGCGGCAAAAGAATTGAATGTGATGTCAGATCTAAGTGAGATTGAATTAATAAAAGGTTATGATTAGTATTATTTGATCATAAAAGTGAATTCAAGTGTCAAGGAGATCAAAGAGTAGTGATAGAAAGCATTTTGCAAGGATTTGGAGAAGAATTGTGTGCCGAATCTACACAAGCCCTAAAATTGCAAAATTGAGGTATTTTACTTGACAAATCTTTGAATCAGTAAAGGCATTTGAAGAAATCATGGATGTTTCCTTAATACACAATGTTAGAGATAAGAATAGACCTAAATTGAAAAGGGAACCAATAGAACCATTGGAAGAAGACCCTAGGTTTGCATTATCATCCGTACTGGATAGAGTTTTACATTTAGAAAATGTCAGAAGTTATCTTGGATGAAAACTAGAGACAGTAAATGATAGTGATTTAACAGATGAATATCATAAGATTTATAATCAGGATATGACACTAAAACAAGGTTTTGAATACTTGCAACATAATGAAATTGTCAAATATGGATTACAATATGAATTTGATAATGAAGAATGCACTAAGATTATTTTGAGTAGAATTCATAATGGAAAGTTTTGGCTAGAGGATAGACTGATAGATATTATAGCTGATTTGATTCATGAAGTCACTGGATTATCTAAGACTGGAGCTATTCCTTGTAATGAGAAAAACATGAGAAAAATAGTCATTGACAATAGAAATTCATCCTATAATGTTAGAGGAATTGTGATTAGCAAGATCAAACAAGATGATGTGAGATACATATGCAAGATCCTAACTACTAAGTTTTGTGCAAATTCAAGAGAAGATGACATGGCAGCTAGAATGGTACATGCAGCTTATCTTATGTGTGTTGACAGGGTACCAGTTGATATGTGTGAAATTCTTAGAATTCAATTGTTTGAGAACTTGGAGAAGATCAAGAAAACTAAGTATACACAATTTAGGTTCTCATCCCTAATCACATACATGTTCTTTCATCTTTTGAGGAGATTTCCTCACACCATAGGAAATGATTGGAATGATGGACACACTACAATGGAAAGGATTAATGTAGTATACAGAAGGCATGTTATTGATAGTGTTAATGAGAGTGCGGTACTTGTTATTAAGACATTTCAGACTATAGTGTCTAGTAGATCAAGGATCCCTAAGTCTCTTGTTTAGAAATATAAAGATGATATATGTTTTATGGTGGATACTAACCTTACCTATATTGAAGTATTAGAGCCTAGAATAGAGTTCATAGACCCTCTTGGCTATGAAATATATGAGGTAGAAACTGAAGAGTATGTTAGCAGACTATTGAAGTGTAAGTTGGACACTCAGTGTAATAGGTTTGGAACCTTTGAGGAGAACTTCAACTCCACAAAGATTCTAATTAAAGAGTAGTCTAAGAAGAGAGTTGAGAGCACCATTAAGAAAATCTTAAAGGATACAAGAATGACAGAGAGAGAGTTTTCGGTAGCAAAGCAGACAGTAGCAGCAATCAAAGAGAGTGGATAAAAGGAAGTTTTGTCTATCCCTCCTTTATCATCAATTTCAATTCCATAGGAAGAACCACAAGTAAAGGTGAAAGTGGAAGTACTTGAGAAGGACATAGAAATAAAGATGTCTACTAGATCTACTTCCTCCACACCTAGCAAAAGAGTTAAGGAAAGTGCCACTGGACCAGGAAAGAGGCATAAAACTCTAGTGCAACCTATTCCAAGAAAGATTGTAGAAGCTAAAGATGATGTCACTACAAAGAAGAAATCTTGGAAACCAAAAGTTGAAAATCTTAATGAGTAGATTATTGAGAATGGTGACTTTGCAAGAATGAACAAATATTATGATCTTTATGATTATACTTGTTGGTGTTTGAAAACAATTATGCCACTTAGGGCTGCCAATATGCCTTGAGACTAATGTTAGGAGTGGTTAGCTCCAAGTGTGAAAGCTCTGCAAGACAACTGGACCAACTATAGGGACAAGACTACCCTCTTCACTTTTGGCTCTACAAAACCATGGCGGGTGCACCTAATCCAGTAACTTATGGCATTTTAGGACTTTGGACTGGATTAAACAAAGCAGATGATAGCAAGAGACTACTAAATGTTAACCAGACATTCATTGAATCTCAATTGCTATTGGGTATAAAATGGCCTTGTGACCTCAAGACTATGAGGGATTGCAGGATTGGAGATATTAAATATAATTGGGTTTCTTGCAGGATGCAAACAACCATGCAACACTTTGCATCAGCATAGGGATACTAGCTTAAGATCAGTGCCTTATCCATTGGGCATCATACCTGAAGTGAACATAGAACACAAGGACAACTACTAGATTCATCTGAGAATCCAAGCCATAAACATAGTTAAACATCTCTTACACTACTTACAAGTATCCTTACTGATTGAACCAAATGAATCTATGCTTCACTCAGAGACTTTTAACCTGATTCTAAATCAAGGCTGAGAGATGAAACATATACACAAGCAACCAAATGCAATGAGCCAAAAAACTTAGAATTCATTAAGAACAACTAAAGGAGAGATCCAAGAATGAGAAACTATATTAAGTATGTGGATTCAAATCCCTGTATTACAAGTTGATTCAAAAAACACCATAGACAATATGAAAAAGATACATGAGGTTTTTCCCTAATGTTGATACAACCAGGATGAAAATGTTTACATGAAGAAACCACTCATGGAACTAGAAATTGGAACCACTGGAACTGACAAAATTTAGAACCATTGTTTAGTCAAAAAATCAAAAATTTATACCACTAGCCACCTTGGGAATCTCAAAGAGATTGCAGGAAGCTTAGGGTGACTAGGGTTAGGGTTTCACCCACCCAACCAACTAGAAATACATCAAAATTAAAAAAATCCTAGAGGGAAAACCAATCACATGTCTATCAAACCAAGGATCATCTTCGCACTTGAGAAGAATCTCTGAGAAGGACAGGAAGATCATAAATTTACCATGCAAACCATACTAATTAGACCATCAAAACAAATTAAGCCAACAAAAATTGTCCTCCCCCACATGGAAAAACATCTACAAGAAATCACCCAACTCACTGGACCACACTACAACAATCGATGCCACCAACTAGATCAAGAAACGGCTAGAAAACCATAAATTCTGGGTACCTCCTATCACAGGAAAATCCCTTGCAAATTTGAATTCAAATGCAATAGCTAATCAGAAAAATTTAAAACATGGCCATCAATCCACCTTCTTCTTGACAAATCAGGTGGTCATACTTAATTCACAATAGTTGCAGGCCCCTTTGGAAAGTCAACAGCCCCATCAGCAGTTATCAACCAATCAAAACTGAACAACTCGGCAACACTAGCACTGTGGACCTGCCCTAACTCTGCAACCGCGATGTCCAAATAGTTGTCACATGATCGCATAGCCAGGAGACAAGCTATGCAAACATGTGACAAGCCTCCACATCAGCTCCATGTCACCACTCCCCACCAATGTGGCACCCTTGTCACATGATCGTATGGCTGAAAGATGGCCCTTGTGATCATGCGACAAGGCTACAAGACTGCCACCTTGTCACCCGCTAGCCAATCAAGAACAACCTTGTTATGGAGACTGATCAACTAGACCCCTTTAAACATTGCAACCCTTGGCCCCACTGACAAAAAACCAAGTCACTACTCCCCGACCAATGAAAAGTGCACTCGTCGCAACAAACTGAGAACCAGACCCATCACATTGTTGCCCTTGTGAATCTCTGGAAGATCGAATGGTTGTCACATGATCACAAGGGGAAAGAATATTCCTTATGGTCATGTGACAGTTGTAAGATCAAAGGGATCTAACAACTAGGCCCATGACCAGCAACTTCACCACATCACTGCTCTACATCCAATAGAACTCTACCACTTCAGCATCCTCTGACAGCGGTCCCACGGTCCATTGCATCACCGAAGAAGATCGACGGTTGTCACTATACCGCGATCTTAAAAAATGAATAGCTTTCCCTAGTGGTATAATGACAACTGTGAGATCTTACTGAAGTTTAACCCCTTGGGAAGGAAAAGGTCCCACCAACCGATCTCACTTGCGCAGTTAGGACTAACAAACAAGGAGTGCTGGCAAGAGGAAAGAAATGTGAGGTCAAAAACACATAGGGTTTTTGGTGAAAGATCAAAAACACACAGGGTTTTCAGTGAAAGATTGAAAACATCTAGGATTTTCACACAGACCCAAAGGTAGCAGGGAGACTGAAAACATCATGGGTTTTCAAAAACATTGTGGGTTTTTGACACTTAGGCAGATTTTGAAATTGTTTCCTGCAGACCTTAAAACTTGAATATCTCCTTGGGTTTTGTAATTTAGGAGGTGCGATTTGAACTGGAGCAAGGTGACAACATGAAGCACACAAGGCTAAGGGCACACACCATGAAACATTATGGATTTTCATTGCAAGTTAAAACTATGTAGCAGGGTGGCATAACTTCAAAATTTGCAAGGAAGAGGCCATTTTCATTAGATTTTTTCATTAACTGGAAAATGGACTGAGTTGTTGGCATTAAGCAGAATTGCCACTAGTGACAACACTTATTTGCATTCTGGATATAAACCGAGTAGACAGTGCATACCGAGCAGACAGTGCAAACGGAGCAGACAGTGCAAACTGAGCAGACAGTGCATACCGAGCAGACAGTGCAAACTGAGCAGACAGTGCAAACCGAGCAGACAATGCATACCGAGCAGACAGTGCAAACTGAGCAGACAGTGCAAACCGAGCAGACACTGCAAACTGAGCAGACAGTGCAAACTGAGCAAACAGTGCAAACCGAGCAGACAGTGCAAACCGAGTAAATAGTGGAAACCGAGCAAGTTAGTACAAACCGATCAGGACAATGTAAACCGAGTAACATCTTGTCTACCGAGTCACCAGTACTTACCGAGTTCAATACCTACCGAGTGATCAGTATGAACCGTGCCTTCACTTCTACCGAGTGCATGACGATGCCGAGTAATGCAGTGGACGCCGAGTATCAGAAAGTCACCGAGTCAGTTTGAAGGAACCGAGTAACTATTTGGGCCGACTTAGTAGCACTTATGTTTATTTGTCAAGCCGACTGTGTAATTGTAATTGTAATTAATTTTTTGAGACTTGTATATAAACAATGTCATAAAAATAAAAAGATGTAATGAAATAATATGAAGTAGAATATATGTGAAAGAAAAAGAAAGGCAGAGATAAGCGAATTGCAGAAGGCTTCAGAAGTATAAGGTACAGCAAAGACAAATTCATCACAGAAGGTGATCAGTACATCAGAGAATCTCAATCAGCAATCCAGTTGCAAAACAGAGATCTACTGTTTCATTCTAACAGGTGAATCAGTACTAAATCCTTTAACCGGGTAGACTTAACAGTCTTTGTAAAAATCTCTTTACCGAGTGCATACTTCACTGTATGTTTGTAAATCCTTTAACAGGGTGGATTTAGCAATCCTTATTGCTCCTAACAGGGCAGATCATCAGAAGTGATCAAATTGTAAGCCTTAACCGGCCAACTTTATTCTGTAGTATTAAAGCTTTGTGGGTTTCATCCCCACCCCAGTTTTACTTTCTTTTGGAAGGTTTCTGGGTAACCAAATCTATGTGTCATTATTGTGAATGCTTTCAAGTTTCATGCTTTCTGTATGCAAAGGTTAAAAAGTAAAATACATGTTAAAATTAGAAGAAAATTTGGAGTTACTGATTCACCCCTCCCCTCTCAGTAACTTGGTTAATTCCTGAATATTTCCAACAATTGGTATCAGAGCTGAATTGGTTCTCAAGACAAAGCTTAACTAGCTTGAGCAAAGATCCAGGACAATGGAGGTATTCAAACTGAACAAGGTGATTGAAAATGAAAAGCTAGATCTGGAAATGGCCATAGCTAAACTCAAAGAAGCAAAAGAACATCTTTCCCAATCCCTAAGGAGAAGGAAGGAACTTGCAAATCAGATGAATGATCAGAATTACATTGAAGAAAAGATTGAAGATCTTCTTCCCTCAAATAACTCAGATGAAGCAAACAATGCTATCAAAGAACTCCTAGAAACGAATGGGTCTCTGCAGGAAGAAGTGAGAAAATTGAAAAGAGAACAAGAACTACACTCTACAAGATTCTGTGAGATCTTGGAACAAAGAAACAAGTTGAAAGATGAATTAGATGGAAGAAACATTGAAGTCCAAAACAAAACCCTTCAGCTAGAAAATCTAATTGATCAGATCTCTCATACAAATGAAGAAATTCTAAATCTAAGATCAGAAATAGAAAACACAAGAGAAGAACTAAGATCTGAAAAGGAAACCAATCTAAGATTGATGGATGACCTAAACGCTGAAAAACAAATCAATGAAGGAATGCTGAAAAGTCAAGAAGACTTGAATCAACTGTATGAACGAAATCTTCATAGGCAAAAAGGAAAAGCAGGACTTGGATACAAAGAAGAAGGCGAATCCTCTAAGCAAGGTACTCAAAGAAATCAAAAACCTACTTGTAATCATTGTGGTAAAATAGGACATACTTCAAATAAATGTTGGAACAATGAAAAAGCAGAATTCAATGGAAAATGTTATAGCTGCAATCAACCTGGTCATAAAGCAAATGAATGCAGGGAAAAACCTAGATTCAGAGGTAATTGTCACAAGTGCAACAAACAAGGTCACAAGGCATCCGAGTGCAGATCCAAGACATTTAATCCAGCAGAACAAATTGTGAAAGCAATGTTTGGATGGGACTACAACACCTGGTGTAGATGTCATTACTGTGGAGAATATGGACACATTGGCATGAATTGCATAAAACATCATCTAAGGAAAAGAGATACTACCATAAGATGTTTCAAATGCACTAAACTTGGTCACATAGCCAGAAACTGCATGAATGCTAGTGAAATTGAAGAAGGAAAGAAGAATGAAGCAACTAAGGTCAGGAAACAGGTGAGACAAAAATGGATTCCTAAAGCTACTAAGCAATCCAGTCCAAGTAATGGAATGGATGGCTCTACCGACTCAAACTAAATTTCCAAGGAAGCACTGGAACTGTACTCTCATAGATCAATCTCAAGCAGTTCCAGAACCAAAATTAAAAGAAAAGTCTAAATCACCATGCAAGAAGCAGTGAGATCCGAGCAAGGTCGGTATAGTCTTCACCGAGCAAGGTCGGTATAGTCTTCACCGAGAAAGGTCGGTATAGTCTTCACCGAGCAAGGTCGGTATAGTCTTCACCGAGCAAGGTCGGTATAGTCTTCACTGAGCAAGGTCGGTACCTGTCTTTACCGAGCGAGGTCGGAGCATTATGAATTCTCGAGTTCACCAAGCTGCGAAGTCTTTTCCGAGCAATTAATTCTTAGTGGGTGACAGTCTGTCAAAATTCCTACCCTAATTTGAAATGAGCATTAATGACAGAATTGTAAACAAAAAGCAAGTAATCGAACTCATTCTTCACCGTGAATCTTTAGCACTTTGAGAGCAGAAAACTTCAAGAGCAACCCGGCGATTTAATACTTTTGCGAAAAGAATTTTCTGTGAGCTACCATGGCATCATCCAGCACTTCAGCGAAGAAAGGATCAGATATGTTAGTCCAAGGGGAGTGGAAAGCACCAGATTTTAAGATCGTGCCCGCTATTGCAGCAGCCCTAGATCCGAACGGAGCTCAATCTCAGATTCCTCCTAAGGTACTGCTTATCAATGATATCTGTAATCATTTTAACTGTTCAATTCAAGAAATGGGAAATCTAGAACTAGACATTGTGCGTGAGGAACTATGTGTGGATGGTATTTTGAAACCCGAGCACAAACATCTGGAAGATAAGGGTTTAGTTCACATTGCACATCTTCCTCAAAACTTTCGAGATAAATGGGTTAGGTACATTCTCAGCCGAGTACACGATGGCAAGATTTGGCTTGAGCAACCTATTGAGATCACAAAGAAAATGATTCAACAAGTCACCGGTCTTCCCATGTTGAACAAAGCTAAAACTACCAAAACCCTAGGTCAGACAGAACTAGAGAAGAAAACCCTAGCCGAGTGGGATGGTAGAGGCATGAAGGTTAGCAGCATTACCGATGCCGAACTGAAGTTTGGTACACATATCATTGCCCACAAGATTTACAGTTCTAGTCGACAGAACAGTGTCTCCTGTGAAGCTATTGACCTAGCATACAAAGTGGTCAAAAACAACTTAACATTTGACCTAGCAGACTTATTGTTGAAACAGTTTAACAAGAACATGGAAAGCATCAAAACTTCCAAAAACAATCCATGTAAGTTTGGATCCTTGTTAGTCTGTTTATTCTTCTATGTTCAGAAATTCTTCCCTTCTAAAGGAAAAGTTGTATGGAGAAAAGATGTGCCAGTACTCTATGAAATAAATGAATACATTGCAGAAATGGGTGAAAACTTTGAAAGCATCATGGATAACTATTTTGAGTCTTTCAAAGAGAAAATGAATGACAGATTCCGGATTCCACAGAAGTTGGTGGAAGATTACAAAGATGACATCTATTTTATGGTAGATTGTGATAATGTGTATATTCAAGTAGTTAAACCGAGAACTGTATATGTAAAACCTCTTCCTTATGAGGTAAATATTGATGAAACCAAGAATATCATTGAAGCTCTTCTAAATCAGCCTGTCAATCCCAAAGCTCCATATTTTGGAACATATGATGAAGCTAAGGTGAGAATTGAACTAAGCATAAAGCTTCCATAGGCGGTAAACAAAGGAAAGAAGAGGATAGCCAAAATGAAAATGATAACCGAGGACAAAGAAGAAATAGATGAAAAAGAAGGAGAAAAGGATGAGAAAATAGAGGAACCAGAACCTGCAAAGAAGAAAGGAAAAGTTTTCATCACTAAGGCATCTGTGCCTCCCACTGCTGTGTTTACAAGGAGAAATACAAAAGGCAAGGCAGACAAGGCAGAAAAGGCAGATAAAGACATAGTATTCAAAAGGCCTCCTCTAACCCTTCAAGAAAAGCTCAAACTCTTTAGAGATGGATCAGGATCTGGAGTAAGTAACATAAAATCCTTGAAATATGAAACCAGATCGGAAGCAAAATAGAGAAAAATAGAAGATGCTGTTGTTGAGAAGATGGGACAGTGGAAATACTCTCCTGAAGAAATTACCCCATAGATTCCAGCAGTTCTATTGAATCCAATAAAAATGAGATGGAGAAATGCAAGGCAAACTGTGATAGACATATTTGATCAAAACCTGAGACAGTTGATGCCGAGCTTGAATAATGATGAAGTAAAGAAGGCACTAAAAGAAAATGAAAATAAGATGACATTGAAGTTCAATACTTGTTTGATCTTGATCAACAATATTGAATCGGTTGTGAAGGCTGCAAAAGCCACATGGAAGAACATATACCACCTTCACCAATTGAGCATTGAAACTGTAATAATAAAAGATATTGAAGATGACAGCGATGAACAAGAAGAAGACACTGAGGTAGATGATACTGTAAGGATAGTAGCAGAAGTCATTGCATCCCTTCCTACCTCTCCAGTGAAAGTCTCTACATCCAGCCCTGAGACACCTTCAAGCATGGTTGTGACAACTTCCACATTTGTCCAATCATCCCTAGCAACATCAGAGGCAGCTACCATTTCTTCTACCGAGCTGCAGTCTCCTGTACCAGTAAGTTTTCCAGCTTTTGAATCTTCAAGTGTAAATATTTTAAGTTCTCCAGTAGAAAGTATACCAGTGTCAATAGCCAGCCCTACTTTATCTACTGTCACTACTACAAGAGCATTAAGTACAGATAAGCCTAAGGCTCTACCGAGTATAAAATTTTTGGGTAAAAATATAGTTGAGGATATAGACCTAGATGAAGAGATAGAGATTCCTACATTGGATTTTGCAAATCTCTCAGCAGACCAGATGTAGAATATAGGTGAGATCCTCCAAAGGAAAGAAAAACAAAAGAAGCTTAAAGAGGAGAGAGACAAGGAGTATCAAATCATCAAGGATGCTAAGGACATTTTGTCTGATGCATTAGGCATTAAAGTAGACTCCTCCCAGCATGTTTTGTTACAATTAGCAGAAGCAGTTGAGAAATTCAATGAGGACTCATCCGGGACAGAAAAGTTAGTTGAAAGAGCCGAGAAGAGATTCAACAATAAAGTGCTTGAGCACATTGCTCAGCACATAGCTATTAACCAAGTGGAATTGTCTTCAGTTTTGTCTAACATAGAGTCTATTTATTCGAATGCTACCTCTCTTTTGGCCAGACTATGCAATTTTGCTGAGTTCACAAAGGATGTTAAAGATAAAATGAATAAAATGGATGAGGATATGAAGATTAGCATACAGAAGCTGCAACTTGAACCAAGTTCAAGCTCTGCTCATCACATGATAATTTCACACCTATCTAATATGCAGTCTGATCTACTGAAAGAAGACTCAAGGATCCGGTCCACACTGCTAGACATCCAACACATGATCCTTCCCATCATGAATACAATGTATAAGCACATTGAACATTCCAGAACATTGATTCATGACAATCAGTTCTCTATAGCAGATCACATGATTGAACTCTCTGCAGAAGTCCAAATTGCTATACAAACATGTAAGATCCTGCAAGAAAGTTGGGACAGAACCCTGGCACTAATAATGAAGGTACATTCTGATTTCTTATCAAATTTTGGATTCTCTCTGTAAATAACTTGTATATGCACCTTTGGCATTATCATCAAAAAGGGGGAGATATGTATAGAAGGAGAGATATGTATACTGTATAAATTTGTATAAGAAACAGTTAGCACATTGAAAGGGGGAGACAATGTATAAAGCCCTATAACAAAGACAAATTTTGAAAAATCAAAATAAAACTCAGGATGATTTGTGTATACAAATTTTGGCCAATAAGTGTTTTTGTCACTAATGCCAAAGGGGGAGATTGTTGGCATTAAGCAGAATTGCCACTAGTGACAACACTTATTTGCATTCTGGATATAAACCGAGCAGACAGTGCATACCGAGCAGACAGTGCAAACCGAGCAGACAGTGCAAACCGAGCAGACAGTGCAAATCGAGTAGACAGTGCAAACCGAGTAGACAGTGCAAACCGAGCAGACAGTGCAAACCGAGCAAACAGTGCAAACCGAGCAGACTGTGCAAACTGAGTAAACAGTGGAAACCGAGCAAGTTAGTACAAATCGATCAGGACAATGTAAACCGAGTAACATCTTGTCTACCGAGTCACCAGTACTTACCGAGTTCAATACCTACCGAGTGATCAGTATGAACCGTGCCTTCACTTCTACCAAGTGCATGACGATGCCGAGTAATGCAGTGGACGTCGAGTATCAGAAAGTCACCGAGTCAGTTTGAAGGAACCGAGTAACTATTTGGGCCGACTTAGTAGCACTTATGTTTATTTGTCAAGCCGACTGTGTAATTGTAATTGTAATTAATTGTTTGAGACTTGTATATAAACAATGTCGTAAAAATAAAAAGATGTAATGAAATAATATGAAGTAGAATATATGTGAAAGAAAAAGAAAGGCAGAGATAAGTGAATTGCAGAAGGCTTCAGAAGTATAAGGTACAGCAAAGACAAATTCATCACAGAAGGTGATCAGTACATCAGAGAATCTCAATCAGCAATCCAGTTGCAAAACAGAGATCTACTGTTTCATTCTAACAGGTGAATCAGTACTAAATCCTTTAACCGGGTAGACTTAACAGTCTTTGTAAAAATCTCTTTACCGAGTGCATACTTCACTGTATGTTTGTAAATCCTTTAACAGGGTGGATTTAGCAATCCTTATTACTCGTAACAGGGCAGATCATCAGAAGTGATCAAATTGTAAGCCTTAACCGGCCAACTTTATTCTGCAGTATTAAAGCTTTGTGGGTTTCATCCCCACCCCAGTTTTACTTTCTTTTGGAAGGTTTCTGGGTAACCAAATCTATGTGTCATTATTGTGAATGCTTTCAAGTTTCATGCTTTCTGTATGCAAAGGTTAAAAAGTAAAATACATGTTAAAATTAGAAGAAAATTTGGAGTTACTGATTCACCCCTCCCCTCTCAGTAACTTGGTTAATTCCTAAATATTTCCAACAAGAGTGGCTCTAGTTGGGGACATGTATCTCTTGTAGATACAATGAGGACCTTAGATCTCTGGGAAAAGTAGACCACCCACAAGACAAAAAGGCAGGGACCTCAAAAAACATAGGGAACAGGCTAGGAAAGAAACACACAACAGGAAAGGGAAAGATATTTACAAAATTTACAAGTATTTACAACTAGGCTCAAGGCCCCAAAAGAAAACCAGTGACCCTCCTGAATCAAAAATCTGATTCTCATCCACATATGTGACCCACCACCTAAAAATGTTATGATCATCCTACTGCAAATGTATGTGAATAACCATGGGTTGAAGAATGAAAATGTAATGATCATTATCCATGTTTTTCCAGTCATGACTATTACATTCATATTCAAACTCCAAGAAGTAAGGAAGGTCACTTACTTCTTCCTACTGACTAGAAAGAATAAAAAACTCACCTTGTAATGCATCAAAAAATAGTACATGAGGAACATCATGCATTACAATATAGTTACCTGGCTGAGAAGGACTTGAATCCTCTAATTTACCTTCATGTATTGCTTCAGCCACTAAGCAACTTGGTTCATCAATGATATCCTCATTGACTAGATCATGAACCAAGTGAAGGTCTTCTTCACTATCATATTTGGAAAAAGAAGGAAAAGACTATGAATCTTCAACCACTTCT
Organism: Chamaecyparis obtusa; assembly: GCA_027943335.1. Classification (NCBI taxonomy): domain Eukaryota; kingdom Viridiplantae; phylum Streptophyta; class Pinopsida; order Cupressales; family Cupressaceae; genus Chamaecyparis; species Chamaecyparis obtusa. Next base: position 1,002,273 of record BSBK01000579.1, read on the forward strand.
TTTGTGGGGCAACCACATGAGGAGAACTTTGATGAACATGAATCATAAAAAATATGAGCATCTTGCATCTTGTCAACATTTGACAAACCCAAAAATTGTTGGTGGGAGGGAGGGAAAACATCAATACATACATTAGGGATATCTGCATTGCTTGAAGCTGAACAAATGCTAATGACTTCATCATCATGATGTACCTGGTTGTCATCTAGTAATGTGGGAGCAGCAAAAGAATCAGAGGCACACATGTCAAAGTCAAAACCTATTGACTCATGCTCTCAGTCAAAATCAATGTATGTTGGATGTAGGAACTCAGATTCATCCCTCCTTGCATACCTGAGATATTCACAAGACAAGAGATCTAAAATTTTTTCACTATGAAGTGAACAACTATCTATAAGAACATGCTCCTCTGACATACAATCGTCAGCAACATATTCATCAATCCAATCCTCTTCTTGATCTGATTGACTACATAAACTTTCTGCCCCATACTGAGAAAGAGCGTCACTCTCATGATTGCAAGAAAGAGTGTCATCACTTGACACATCTCCTTCATAACTTCCATCATTCTCAATATCAGTACTAAAGAGAAAAACCCCAAGTGCATCCTCAAGCTCAAGACTATCATCACTAAGTACCCAATCCCTGATACATCCATAATACTCCTCCCACAAAGCATCTGACCAACTGGTTGACTCAGGAAAACAAAGCTCCAGGAATAAACCAATGAACTTAGATTCAGGAAACTCAATATCATTTGGAAGCTCATCATATGCACCACAAAATCTATCATAGAACAAAGATATGGATAGATCCTGTCTGCACCCCACCTTCAATCTTACCAATTTGATGCAATCCCTAAGGATGCCATGCTCAAGAAAAGCAAGCTCCTCCTCAAGCTTTCCCATCAAACTTAATGTAATACTTCCATAAAATCTTCCAAAAATATAATTGAGAACTTGAAATATTCAACCTCTATTCACACCTTACTCCTTTTCTTTGTGCTTGACCACTTAATAAGGAGACATTTCAAATCTTTGAAAAATACCTGGGAATCTTGTAGCAGAAGACCTTTGGTTGGAAGCAGGGTAGATCTAGAGCTCACCATGTAGCTCCATCAAATTTTGCAATGTAAAGTTTCCACCTCCTTGAAGAGGAAAGTGTGTCTTTATTTCTTCTTCCAACCAATACAAAACTCCACAAGTAGGCACACTATTTATCGGAAGGAACACTGATCAAATAGAGGAAAATTAGAGCTGCCACTCACAACTCAGTGAGAAGATTTTACAAGTGCATTTTTTACTTTTGACTCTATTCTTTTAACCAGACTCTAGGATGATTCAGCCAAGCAGGAAAAATTTCTATCCTTTACTCCTTCCCCAGCAGAGTCACCATCTTGTTGGTGACTCAGATGGGCAAATCAATCTAGTCAACAAAAGATTTTGAATATAACAATACAAGCCCGACAAGAGATCTTAACAGATATACTTCTTCATTGTTGTTCTCCCCAGTGGAGTCACCATCTTGTTGGTGTTTGAAAATGCTTACACCACTTAGCGCTGCCAATATGCCTTAAGACTAATGTTAGGATTGGTTAGCTCCAAGTGTGAAAGCTCTGCAAGACAACTAGACCAACTATAGTGACAAGACTGCCCTCTTCACTTTTGGCTCTGCAAAACAATGGCGGGTGCACCTAATCCAGTAACTTATGGCATTTTAGGACTCTGGACTAGATTAAACAAAGCAGATGATAGCAAGAGACTACTAAATGTTAACCAGACATTCATTGAATCTCAACTGCTATTGGGTATAAAATGGCCTTGTGACCTCAAGACTATGAGGGATTATGGGATTGGAGATATTAAATATAATTGGGTTTCTTGGAGGATGCAAACAACCATGCAACACTTTACATCAGCATAGGGATACTAGCTTAAGATTAGTGTCTTATCCATTGGGCATCATACCTGAAGTGAACATGGAAGACAAGGACAACTACTAGATTCATCTAAGAATCCAAGCCATAAACATAGTTAAACATCTCTTACACTACTTAAAAGTATCCTTACTGATTGAACCAAATGAATCTATGCTTCACTCGGAGACTTTTAACCTAATTCTAAATCAAGGCTGAGAGATGAAACATATACACAAGAAACCAAATGCAATGAGCGAGAAAACTCAGAATTCATTAAGAACAACTAAAGGAGAGATCCAAGAATGAGAAACTATATTAAGTATGTGGATTCAAATCCATGTATTACAAGTTGATTCAGAAAACACCATAGACAATATGCAAAAGATACATGAGGTTTTTCCCTAATGTTGATACAACTAGGATGAAAATGTTTACATGAAGAAACTACTCATGGAACTAGAAATTGGAACCACTGGAACTGACAAAATTCAGAACCCTTGTTCAGTCAAAAAATCAAAAATTTATACCACTAGCCACCTTGGGAATCTCAAAGAGATTGCATGAAGCTTAGGGTGACTAGGGTTAGGGTTTCACCCACCCAACCAACCAGAAATACATCAAATTTTAAAAACTCCTGGAGGGAAAACCAAGCACATGTCTATGAGACCAAGGATGATCTTTGCACTTGAGAAGAATCTCTGAGAAGGATAGGAAGATCATAAATTTACCATGGAAACCATATTGATTAGACCATCAAAACACCTCGAGCCAACAAAAACTATCCTTCCCCACATGACAAAACATTTGCAAGAAATCACCAACTCATTGGACCACACTGCAACAATCGATGCCACCAACCAGATCAAGAAATGACCAAAAAACCATAAATTATGGGTACCTCCTGTCACAGAAAAATCCCTTGCAAATTTGAATTCAAATGCAACGGCTAATCAGTAAAATTTAAAACATGGCCATTGATCCACCTTCTTCCTAACAAATCAGGTGGTCATACTTAATTCACAATAGTTGCAGGCCCCTTTGGAATGTCAACAACCTCATCAGCAGTCAGCAACCAATCAAAACTGAACAACTCGGCAACACTGGCACTGTGGACCCACCCTAACTCTACAACTGCAACATCCAAATAGTTGTTGCATGATCACATAGCTATGAGAAGGGCTATGAGAACATGTGACAAGCCTCCACATCAGCACCATGTCACCACTCCCCACCAGTGTGGCACTCTTGTCACATGATCACATGGCTGAAAGGTGGCCCTTGCGATCATGCAACAGGGCCACAAGACTACCACCTTGTCACCCACTGGAAAATCAAGAACAATCTCATCATGGAGACTGATCAACTAGACCCCTTTAAACACTGCAACCCTCAGCCCCACTAACAAAAAACCAAGTCACTACTCCCCAACCAATGAAAAGTGCACATGTCACAACAAACTGAGAACCGAACCCATCGCACTATTGCCCTTGTGAATCACTGGAAGATCAATGGTTGTCGCATGATCACAAGGGGAAAGAATATTCCTTGTGGTCATGTGAAAGCTGTAAGATCAAAGGGATCTAATAACTAGGCCCACAATCAAAAACTTTGCCACATCACCGCTCTGCATCCAATAGAACTCTACCACCTCAGCATCCTCTGATAGTGGTCCCACGGTCCATTGCATTGCCGAAGAAGATCGACGGTTGTTGCTATACCATGACCTTAAAAATGAGTAGCTTTCCCTAGTGGTATAATGACAACCACGAGATCTTATTGAAGTTTAACCCCTTGGGAAGGAAAAGGTCCCACCAACCAATCGCACTTGCGCAATTAGGACTGACAAACAAGGAGTGCTGGCAAGAGAAAAGAAATGTGAGGTCGAAAACACATAGGGTTTTCAGTGAAAGATTAAAAACACATAGGGTTTTCAGTGAAAGATCAAAAACATCTAGGATTTTCATGCAGACCAAAAGGTAGCAGGGAGACCGAAAACATCATGGATTTTCAAAAATGTTGTGGGTTTTCGACACTTAGGCAGATTTTGAAATTGTTTCCTACAGACCTTAAAACTTGAATATCTCCCTGGGTTTTGCAATTTAGGAGGTGTGATCTGAATTGGAGCAAGGTGACAACATGAAGCACATAGGGCTAAGGGTGCACACCATGAAACATTATATATTTTCATCACAAATTAAAACTATGTAGCAGGGTGGCATAACTTCAAAATTTGCAAGGAAGAGGCCATTTTCATTAGATTTTTGCATTAACTGGAAAATGGACTAACAATACTGATATACTCAATTTGGAGAATGTAGTTGTGAAGCATATGATCTTGACTAGCAAGAAGTTTGATACTATTCAAGGACAAATACCTGATGATCTGTATAACAAACTTTTGAATAGAAAGAAGAGAGCATTAGAGGAAGTGACAGCTATCAGAGAAAAGGTTGTGAGGAAGCTTTGTGAGATAAGAGATGAAGCTCATTTCAAACAGATCATGAAGGCCCTAAGAACCCATCTAAGAACCAAAAAGAGAACAATTTAGATTATGGGAGGTAGGTATGAAGAAGTAAATTTTGAGATTGAACAGACAATTATCAAGGTTATGGCAGAATATGTTGGAGAATCATCAGTTGTAGCAGAGCAAGCAGGTGAGAAAGTACAAGAGGACATTCCCTCTTCTCTAGCTATTAATATTGAAGATGAAACAATGAATGTAGAAGGTACAAAAATCACCTTGGATATGTCAGGAATGAATGGAAAAGCCTTTGGTAGTCATTCTGTAGTAGTGGTTGTTGCATTCATGACTATGATTGTCATTGATGTCAACATAGTGATATTCTGGAGTTTAGCAAAGAAGCAGGCATAGTTTTTTTTTGCACACATGTTATATTGTAGATTGAGTTATGCGTAGTTGATGGTATGTTCTTTGGTGTGTTATTAGCCTATCGTTAAGAGCACAAAAAAAAATTCATTTATTCATGAAAGTTATAAGCATTTTGGTGGAAGTAGTATTCTGGTAGTATTCCTGTGTAGTGGTTTTTTGGTAATTGGAGGATATCTCCTAACCAGGATGGAATCTGATTTTGTGCAGTTAAAGGGAAGTTTGAGACTCATTTTTGGTGATGTGGTTCATAGCACAAACTTTGAGGTCACACGATTGGAAATTTATTGTATCTGGAAGCCGATAGTTTTATGTAATTTTGATGTAGCGTGTTGAAATTATTATTTTGTATTTGCATGCCAACTCATTTGTAATTATTTGAGTGTGGTATAAAGGAAGGATTTTTTTCCTTGTTATATGAGGATTTTAATAGTTGTGATATAAAATTATGAAAGTTGTGATGCGAATGTATGCATGAAGTGAAGAAAAGAGCTAATTTAGTGATGAAGGAAGACTTGCGAAGTACAAAGATCTAGATTTGTGATATTGTGTTGCAGAGAGTGCATTTTTGGTACAATGTGAAGGAGGTAAGATATTTCATATTATTCTATTGAATAATCCTAAGATTTGTTGGACAATAAGTTCAAAGATCTTGCCTTGAAGATGTTTGGGTAGTGGGTCCTTTTGTCTTCCATAACTCCTAACAGGGTTAGAATCTTTTAATAGGGATCCAAAATCTCCTAATAGAGATTCATATGTATTGAATGTATTTTGTAAGACTCCTTACAGGGTCCATCCTCTAACAAGGAACTTTCATATTAGTACATCATTTTGTGGGCATCATTCCCACTGGGGTTTACTCTTTGATCAAGAGGTTCCCTAGATAACATATATTGTGTTATTGTGTATGATTATCCTTCTATGGTTGGTTACTACATTAATTATATGGTTTAAAGATGTTGAAGTTGATATTGAAGTTAATAATGATAAATGGTTTAATTATCAGATAACTAATTCACCCCCCCCTTCTCAGTTAGCTTGGTGGTCTTTACTTTCTAACAATTGGTATCAGAGCGGCAGGTCCTTCAAAGAGAAGTTTAACAACTTAAGGAGATCTATGGTGAATTTTAGAAAAGAAAGCCCTAAGTTTGATGGAGTAAATTTTGATAGCTGGAAAGAAAAGATGAAGACACATCTCTTGTGTTTAGGACTAGGTTATTGGTTGATTACTAAGAATGAAAGGACTATAATTGAAGAAGACAATCTTGAAACAAGTTCTAAAGATGAGGTAGATCTATTTATGTGTAACATACTTGCAAGAGAAGAACTTTTATTAGCACTTCCAGAGAATGAATACAGTCAGGTAAAAGGTTTAACTAAATCTCATGATATTTGGAAAGCTTTACATTCTACTTTTGAACGTGATGAACATGCAAAGAAAGCTAGGTTAAATAATTGGATTTGTGCATTTGAAGACATAAGAATGATGGAAGATGAATCTGTTAGAAGCTATATTGGTAGGATGTCAAAAATTGTTGTAGGAATAAAGTCTTGTGGAGGTGAAAAGACAGAGAATGAATTAATATGGAAGAGTTTGAGAACATTGACACTGGTATTCAGGAAAACTACATAGATGATTGAACAAGTGATACCTTGTACACCAAACTTTTCAAGAAAGACTCTTCTTGGAAGATTGGAAGTAGCAAAGGTGAATTTGAGATTATCAGGAGAACTACCTAGAGTGGAGACAACATTCAGTGCTCTTAGTATCAGACCTACTTTGTGTAGAAGTACAAGTGTGAATGGAGACTATGCCAGTAGTAGCAGATCCAAATTTGATGAAGATAAGAAGATTGAAGAAGGTATTTCCTTTCTTGTGAAAAGAGAACCAAATGGTAAGAAAATCTTTAAATGTTGGACATGTCAAGAATATGGTCATTTTTCATCTAAGTGTCCTAAGAGAGTTAAGAAGTATAGAAACAATTTTAAACCTAGAAGATCTAAAGAATGTTATTATGCAAATGATGAAGAAATTAAAGTAGGAATTGAAAGACATTTGAGTGACAGTGATAATGATAATTTTGATGACATAGGATTTGTAGCAATTAAGGAAGAAAAGTCTGAATCTAATATTAAAGAAGAAATTTTTTTAGGTTCCCAAGTTAAAAAGAAAGCTGATTGGATTATAAATAGTGGTTGTTCACATCATATGGCTGGTGATAAAGGAAAATTCATAAAGTTTAAGAATTATGATGGAGGAGTTGTTAGAGTTGGTAACAATGCACCTTATTTGATTAAAGGTATAGGATCTATTACTCTTGATAGAAAGACTAATACTGATGATATTTACCTTGTTGATGGATTGAAACATAATCTTTTGAGTGTTGGACAGTTAGTAGATAAAGGATATCAAGTTTGGTTTACTGAGAAAACTTGTGTGATTAAGGATAAAAATGGAAATCTAAATGGAACTGGATCTAGAACCAGAGGAAATGTATTTCAGTTGAACCCTACTGAGATGACATGATTGATGACTAAGATTGATGACAGTTGGTTATGGCATAAAAGGTTTTGTCATATAAACTTTGATAATATTGTGAAAGTGAGTTCTACACTTGTAGTAAGAGACTTACCTAAGATTATGAAGCCTACTAACATGATTTGCAAGGAATGTGTGATGGCTAAGAAGAAAAGGAGATCATTTCCTAGCGAGAAGTTCACATCTACAGAAAAGTTGAAGATTGTTCATATAGACTTGAGCGGTCCTACTAGGACTAGAGGATTCTATGGAGAAAGGTATTTTATGATTCTTGTTGATGATTTTACAAGAATGATGTGGATTACATTTTTGAAAGAAAAATCTGAAGCATTTGATAAGTTTAAGGTCATGAAGAATAAAGTTGAGAATGAATCAGGAATGAGGATTAAATTTTTGAGATTCGATAGAGGTGGAGAATTTACATCCAAAGAGTTTAACACCTTTTGTGAAGTGAATGATATTAAGAGATAGTTATCAACCCCTAGAACACCTGAATAAAATGGTATTGTAGAAAGAAGGAAGAGATCAGTAACTGAAGCAGCTAGAGCTATGTTATTTGAAGGTGATTTAGCATAGACATTTTGGAGAGAAGCAGTGAATACAAGGGTATATACAATGAACAAAGTAAAAATCAGAGTAGACACAAACAAGACACCTGATGAATTGTGGTTTGGACATGCACCCTCAGTTAAGTATTTTAGAATTTTTGGAAGCAAATGTTATATTAAGAGAGATGATGATATAGGAAAGTTTGATCCTAGAAGCAATGAAGGAATTTTTCTTGGATATTATTTGAAAAGAAAAGCATATAGATGTTACAATAAGAGAACTAAAACTGTTGTTGAAAGTGCAAATGTAAAAGTTGATAAGTTTAAAATTCAAGAAAGAATGCTTGATTATGAATCTGATGAAGGAACTAACCCTCAGCCTAACATTGAAACTACTGAACAATTTTTTGAGACTGATAGTGAATTGTTGAATGAAATTCATGCTAAAGAAAATAGAGAAGAATCTATAGTTGAAGAAAGATTAGTGACTATGACACCTGATAGGTATATATCAAGACATCATCCTATTGAGAAAGTTATTGGAAGTTTGGACAGAGGAGTTATGACTAGAAAGAAGGTACAATTATGTTTGATTTCTCAAATTGAACCTAAGTCTACTAATGAAGCTTGTGAAGATGAACATTGGATGAAAGCTATGAAAGAAGAATTGGATCAGATTGAAAAGAACAAGACATGGGAATTGGTCCCTAGACCTAAACACAAAAATGTGATTGGAACTAAATGGGTATTTAGGAACAAGATGAATGACCAAGGATAAGTAATTAGAAACAAAACAAGATTGGTGTGTAAGGGATACTCACAGCAAGAAGGAATTGACTATGAAGAGACTTTTGCCCCTATGGCAAGATTTGAAGTGGTAAGAATATTTTTCGCTTATGCAGCATTTAAGAAATTCAAAGTGTATTAGATGGATGCAAAGTCAACATTTCTAAAATGTGAATTAGAGGAAGAAGTCTACATTGAACATCTTGAAGGTTTTCCTTTGAATCAAGAAGGAGACATGGTATGTAAACTAAAGAAAGTATTGTATGCACTAAAGCAAGCACCTAGAACTTGGTATGCTAGATTAGATAAGTATTTGTTAAAATTGGGATTTACAAAAGGAACAACTGATAGTAACTTATACACAAAATAAATTGAGAATGGATTGTTAGTTTTGGTTATTTTTGTTCATGACATTATTTTTGGAGGAGAAGATGAAGCTAGTGACAAATTTGCTGATGAAATGAAGATAGAATTTGAAATGAGTATGATTGGAGAAATGAAATACTTTTTGGGATTAAAAATAACACAAAACAAAAATGGTATCTTTATAAGTCAGACAAAGTACTTGAATGATTTGTTGAAAAGATTCGGTATGGAAAATTGTAAACTAGTTGGAACAACTATGGTTACAGGACATAAACTATCTAGTAAAGATGAGACACCAAAAGTTGAGCCAAAGAAATATAGATCTATGATTGGTGGATTACAGTACTTGACACACACTAGACTAGATATACAACATTTAGTTGGGATGGTACCAAGATTTCAAGCTGAACCTAGAGAGTCACATTATGCAGTAGTAAAAAGGATAGTAAGATATCTTACAGGCACAATGGACTATGAACTGTGGTATGAAAATTTTGATGATTTTACCCTATGTGCATATACTGATGTTGATTGGGGGGGCAACGTTGATGACAAGAAAAGTACTAGTGGTGGAGCCTTTTTTCTTGGAGGAAGATTAGTTTCTTGGTTGAGCAAAAAGAAGAATTGTATCTCACAGAGTACAACAGAAGTAGAATATGTAGCAGCAACAAACAATTGTAATTAGATAATTTGGATGAAGCAGATGTTGATGGACATTGGAATCAAGTTTGATGAGCCTATTGTCATATATTGTGACAATACAAGTATACTTAGTATGTCTAAGAATCTAGTTTTACATTCTAAAACAAAGCATATAAAGATCAAGTATCATGTTGTAAGAGAGAAAGTTGTAGAAAATGAAGTCAAACTGGAGTACATAAGCACAAAAGAGTAGATAGGAGATATATTTACTAAGCCTTTTCCTAACGATACATTTGAGTATCTAAGAGGTATGCTTGGGGTTATGCCCCAACCTACTTTTGAGTAATGATGCAGTTGGTTGCATCCGTCTAGTGGTTTATGGCCCTATCTATTTTCTCGATTGGATGTTGGTACTTCCTCTATGGGGGAGTATGTGTATCTAAGCTGAGTCATTGAGGACTCTTGTGAATGTATTTTTTGAATAGTGTCTATTGACATTGAGCTATTGTTTCACATAGTGATATAATTTCTATCATTGATGTCAATGGGGGAGAGAATCATGAAAAACATTGAGGAACTACATTTTTTGGAGAGATTGAATAGGATAATGAAGCAAGATTTGATTGATGATGAGTAGCAGTGCAGTGATTGGATTTTTGGAACATTGGACATTTTTCATCTATGTTGCCATCAATGCCAATGGGGGAGATTGTTAGGGATGAATTATGAAGCCTTTGGAAGTCATTCTATAGCAGTGGTTGTTGCATTCATGACTATGATTGTCATTGATGTCAACACAGTGATATTTTGCAGTTTAGCAGAGAAGCATGCACAATTTTGTTTTGTGCACATGTTATATTGCAAATTGAGTTATGCATAGTTGATGGTATGTTCTTTGGTGTGTTATTAGCCTATGGTTAAGAGTGCAAAAAGAAATTCATTTATTCATGAAAGTTATAAGCATTTTGGTGGAAGCAGTATTCTGGCAGTATTCCTATGTAGTGGTTTTTGGTAATCAGCGGATAGCTCCTAACCGGGATGGAATCTAATTCTGCATAGTTAAAGGGAAGTTTGAGACTCATTTTTGGTGATGTGGTTCATATCACAAACTTTGAGGTCACACGATTGGAAATTTATTGTATCCGGAAGCTGACAGTTTTATGTAATTTTAATGTAGCATGTTGAAATTATTATTTTGTATTTGCATGCCGACTCATTTGTAATTATTTGATTGTGGTATAAAGGAAGGAATTTTTTCCTTGTTATATGAGGATTGTAATAGTTGTGATATAAAATTATGAAAGTTGTGATGCGAATGTATGCATGAAGTGAAGAAAAGAGCTAATTCAGTGATGAAGGAAGACTTGTGAAATACAAAGATCTGGATTTATGATCTTGTGTAGCAGAGAGTGTGGTTTTGGCATAGTCTAAAGGAGGTAACATATTTCATATTATTCTATTGAATAATCCTAAGATCTATTGGATAGTGAGTTCAAAGATCTTGCCTTGAAGCTGTTTGGGTAGTGGGTCCTTCTGTCTTCCATAACTCCTAATAGGGTTAGAATCTTTTAACAAGGATTCAAAATCTCCTAATAGAGATTCATATGTACTGAATGCATTTCATAAGACTCGTAATAGGGTCCATCCTCTAACAAGAAACTTTCATATTAGTACATCATTTTGTGGGCATCATTCCCACCAGGGTTTACTCTTTGATTAAGAGGTTCCCTAGTTAACATATCTTGTGTTATTGTGTCATTGTGTATGAGTATCCTTCTATGGTTGGTTACTACATTAATTATATGGTTTAAAGCTATTGAAGTTGATATTGTAGTTAATAATGATAAATGGTTTAATTATCAGATAACTGATTCACCCCCCCTCTCAGTTATCTTGGTGGTCTTTACTTTCTAATAGGATACTGATGAAAATGTATTCAAGAATTTGGAGAACATTGTTGACAATTCAGCCTTTGAGCAATAGGAAGCTACAAAAGAAGAAGAGATAACAAAGACCATAGTTGTGGAACCACCAATTATAGAAGAATGAGTTCCCCTTCCCACCAAAGAAGATATTAGTCTTACTCCTGATACTAGAAAGAAGACTCAAATTGGATCTATGATTGAGCATTTGGGAAAGGAAGTAGATGATGATGATTAGTTGGAATTGATTACATCCTTAAACAAAATAATTGGTAAGAATAAGAAAGTGAAGAGTCTTGAAGGGTGTCTGAAGGAACTAACTTAGAAGTTACAAAGTACTATGACTACACAAATTTTAGAAGCAGACCCTATGGAGAAGGAAAAGAAGGTAATGAGCACCTTTGATAATGAATTCACAAACCTAGCTGATATTGCAAAAGTGAAAGCACAAGCAGACTATGAGGCTAGAATGCTTTTGAACATCAGTCAGTACATCAATAATGATATTAATACTCTTGATATCTATATCAAGGATTTGAGGAAGCACTTGGAAATAGGAAAATCTTTGTACATACAGTGTACAAAATTAGAGACTTTGACAGTTGAGGAAGATCAGAAGATAAAGTTGAAGGAAGCAGAGATTCTAAATGAAACAAACCTTCTATCGAACCCCAATGTGAAGGTTTGTAATGTTGAGAAGAAAGTTAGAAAACTGTATGATGAAATCAGAGTTGTACAAGATGAGAAAGACAAGAAATTGAGAAGATATACTCTTTTGAGAGAGCATGCTTCTATGAAGTTGAGCATAATTGAAGAACAGTTGGAAGATTGTCTTTCAGCAAAGATATCTTTTCAGAAATTTAACTTTGAAAACCTCTAAGCATGTGAAATTGCTTCTTATGGACTGAGCGCACTACTTAATGTGGTAGATTCCATTAAGAAATTATGGGAGAAGGAGATAGAAGCCATGAAGATAGATTTTTCAGATTGTGTTGCAAGCCTACCAGCTTTGCAATAAATAAATTGAGGTATAACTTTTTGTGATATAATTTTGTGACCCTCCCTACCTTATTTTGTCATTGTTGTCAAAGGGGGAGAGATATATAGAACAAAATTGATAGTATATGATAAGGCTTGTTACTCTTAGGGGGAGTACTATATTAGAGGAAATAATTTTTTGAGGAGTTATAAGGATAGTATGTATTTGATACTATGGCCATAGTTTTGATCATTTTTGAAATTTTGAGTTGTACACTTAGCCAATTTTCTCATATGTTACCACCAATGACAAAGGGGGAGATTGTTGGCAATTTGGCTGAGTTTATTACATAGATGTTGTCATTATGGAAACATATGATCCACATGAAGATCACACAAGTCAGAGAGCAAGTATGACAGAGCGCATTGCAAATTTGTCTAAGTGTAAGACAATGTTTTACTAGTGAATCTGGATATAGTTTTTGTTTGCGATGTTAACTAGAGTAAGTTCAGTGCTTGCACACTTGAACATAGACTCTATGATGACTATTGATCACCCATCTCAGACTGAGAGTTAGTACAACATGTACGGAAGAAGTTATGATAGTTTTACCAAAGATAGTGTGAAGCTGACAGGACAGAATATGAAGACAAAACTAGTAAAGAGTTAAGGGATTATTTTGTTTATCAAAATAATGACTTAACAATATAAAGGGATGACATCCTAGATGTTAACTCTTGGATAAAGCTATTGGTATACATGTAAAAGTAATTGTAATTGTAAACAGACAAGCAACAAGTAATTGTAGTAGTATTATGCGAAGTATATGAAGCATATGTAATAGTGATAGTGAAAGAGCAACGAAGTGATATTGATGCAAGTAGTATAAGGTTATGTACCTTAACCTATTTTTTAATCAGTGTATATTGTACATTACTTGTTTGGGCAGTGGGCTCATTTGGTAATCACATTTTGTACACTATATGCTTGTAATAGACTCCTAACAAGATCAACATCCTTAACAGGATAATTTTGATTAGTGGATCTTTGTGGGTACCATCCCCACTGAGGTTTTCCCTTGGCCAGGGTTTCCTTGAGAACAAATAATGTGCTATGAGTTCTTTATTTTTATGCATGTTGTTTAGCTTCTTATGTTATGCATGTATAAAGATAATTTGTTATATCCATAATTGGGAAAAAGATAAAGTTTGTAGAATACTAATTCACCCCCCCCTCTCAGTATTCTCTATTTCTAATAGTAAACTACCGTTGGTATTTTTTAAATGAAAACATATTGGTCGTATTGCTACAAGATGTCCTGATAGGAAAGAAGATGAGAAAACAAATGAAAGATCTAATGAGAGAAATAATGATAGAAGAGATCACCGAGATCATAGATGCAACTAACAGTATGATATGAGAGATAATTGAGACTACATAGATAAAGGAAAGAAGGCATGCTACCTAGTTTAAGATGAAGATGATAACACTAACACTAACACTAATGAAGACATAGAAGTGGTATTTGTGGCTTTAAAATAAGATTCTAAAGAAGAAGAAAGGTATGTTGAAACAATACTTATTTCTAAAGCTAGCAAGAATGATAATTGGATTATTGATAGTGGCTTTTCACATCATATGAATGGTGATGAAGATAAATTTTAATACCTTGAACATTATAATGGTGGATCTATGAAAATGGGAAATGATACAACTTGTCTAGTAAAAGGAAAAGAAAAATGAAAATGAAAAGGATCTATATTTATAAATAATAAGATCAAATGTGAGAATGCATATTGGGTGAATGGACTTAATTATAATCTATTGAGTGTAGCACAATTGAATAATATAGGTCACCGAGTTGTTACAAAGTAAAGTCCACCAAGATAACTGAGAGGGGCGGGGGGTGAATTAGTTATTAGATAATTATAACCTTTATCAACCTCAATATATTTTAACCATATAATCAATGTAACCAACAACCGTAGAAAGATATTCATACATAATAACACAATGACACAAGATATGTTGACTAGGGAACCTCTTGATCAAAGAGTAAACCCCGATGGGAATGATACCCAAAAAAGATGCACTAATATGAATATTCCTTGTGAAAGGATGGACTCTGTTAGGAGTCTTATGAAATAAATTTAGTACATATGAATCCCTATTAGGAGATTTTGAATCCCTGCTAAAAGATTCTAACTCTGTTACGAGTTATGGAAGATAGAAGAACCCACTGCCCAAACAACTTCAATGGCAAGATCACTGAACACATTGTCCAACTAATCTCTATATTATTCAATAGAATAATATCAAAATATTACTAATCTCAACAATATCTTACCTCTCCTCTGAATGTGCCAAACCGCATTCACTGCTACACTAGATCTCAATTTTAGATCTTTGTACCTCGCATATCCTCTTTCCAAAAATTAACTTTCACAATATCATTCACTCTTACATTAATACACATTTCTTATCACAACAAGTAAAACATTCCTTCCTTTATACCACACTCAAGTAATTACAAATGAGTTGGCATACAAATTACAAAATAAAATTTTCCACACGTTACATCAAAATTACACAAAATTGTCGGCTTCCAATTAGAATAACTCTTCACTCATGTGACCTCAAAGTTTGTGCTATCATCCACATAACTTTCAACATGTCTTCAAATTCTCTCTAACTATGCATAACCAGATTCCATCCTGATTAAGAGATATCATCTGATTACCACAAACCGCTACTTAGGAACATTGCCTGAATACTGCTTCCACTAAAATGCTCATAACTTCCATGAATAAATGAAATATTGTCTGCACTCTTAACCATGAACATATAACACATCATAAAGTAATTCCTCAACATCACATAGCTTGATCTCTAATATCCCACATGCGCTAATCCAAACATTGTCTGCTCCTCTGCTAATCTTCAGTAGATCACTGTGTTGACATCAATGACAATCATAGTCATGAATGCAATAACAACTACTATAGAATGGCTGCTAATACTCCCATAGGATATATTTAGCATTAATTTCTAACAATCTCCCCCATTGGCATTGATGGCAACATAGATGAAATAATCCAATGTTCCATAAATCCAACACTATAACACTATTGCTCTGAAAAATACTTCAAGTCCTCTTCATCAATCAAATCTTGCTTCATTTTCCTATTTAGTTCTCTCCAACAGATGGTAGAAATGGTTTTTCATGTACACTTCTCCCCCTTTGACATCAATGATAGAAACTTCATCATTATGTCAACAACAAATCCAATGTCAAAAGACACTGTTTAGAAAATACATTCACTAGAGTCCTCATGACTCAGCTCAGATACACATACTCCCCCATAGAGGAAGTACCAACATCTAGTCCAGAAGAAAGATAGGGCTCATCTACCACTAGATGGATGCAACAATCTACATCACTTCTCAAAAGTAGGCTGGGGCATAACCCCAAGCATACCTCTTAGATACTCAAATGTATCCTTAGGAAAAGGTTTTGTAAATACGTCTGCAATCTACTCCTTTGTGCTTATGTATTCAAGTCTGACTTCTTTCTCAACAACTTTCTCTCTTACTACATGATACTTTATCTCTATATGCTTTGTCTTATAATGTAATACAGGGTTCTTAGACATACTAACTATGCTATTTTTGTCACAATGTATAACAATAAACTCAACAAATTTTATTCCAATATCCTTCAGCATCTTCTTCATCCAAATTATCTGGTTACAATTATTTGCTATTGCTACATACTCTACTTCTTTCTTAGCCAAAAAATCAATCTTCCTCCAAGGAAAAATGCTCCACCACTGGTGCTCTTTTTATCATCAACACTGCCTCCCCAATCAACATCTGTATATGCACATAGGGTAAAATCATTAGATTTTTCATACCACAATCCATACTCAATTGTGCCTCTTAAATATCTCACTATCCTCTTTACTGATGCATAATGTGATTCTCTAGGCTCATCTTGAAATCTTGCTACAATTCCAACTAAATGTGCTATATCAAGTCTTGTATGTGTCAAGTACTGCAATCCTCCAATCATAGATCTGTACTTCTTCTGTTCCACTACAAGAGTCTCATTTGCACTAGATAACTTATGTCTAGTTACCATAGGTGTTCCAACTAGCTTATAGTTCTCCATTCCAAATCTCTTCAACAAATCATTCAAGTGCTTTGTCTGACTTACAAAGATACCATCATTGTTCTGTGTTATCTACAATCCCAAAAAATATTTCATTTCACCAATCATACTCATTTCAAATTTATTCTTCATTTCATCTGCAAATTTATCACTGGCTTCATCTTCTCCTCCAAAAATGATATCATCAACAAAAATAACTCAAACCAATAAACCATTTTCAATTTCTTTTGTGTACAAGTTGCTATCAGCTATTTCTTTTGTAAATCCTAATTTCAACAAATACTTGTCCAATATTTCATACCAAGTTATAGGTGCTTTCTTTAGTGCATATAAAGCTTTCTTTAGTTTGCATACCATGTCTCCTTCTTGAGTTAAAGGAAAAACTTCAGGTTACTCAATGTAGACTTCTTCTTCCAATTCTCTATTCAGAAATGCTGACTTCACATCCATCTGATACACTTTGAACTTCTTAAAAGCTGCATAAGCCAAAAACATTCTTACTTCTTCAATTCTTGCTACTGGTGCAAAAGTTTCTTCATAGCCAATTCCTTCTTGCTATGAGTATCCTTTACATACCAATATTTCTTTGTTCCTTACTACTTCTCCTTGTTCATTCATCTTGTTTCTGAATACCCATTTTGTTCCTATAACATTCTTATCTTTAGGTCTAGGGACCAATTCCCATGTCTTGTTCTTTTCAATCTGTTCTAGTTCTTCTTTCATAGCTTTAATCTAATGTTCATCTTCACAATATTCACTAGTAGATTTAGGTTCAATTTGAGAAATCAAACATAATTATTCTTGTACCTTATTTCGAGTCAGAACTCCTCTGTCTATGCTTCCAATAATCTGCTCAACAGGATGATTCCTTGATAAATTCTTTTTAGGTGTCACTGTCTTAGATCTCACTTCAGGTGTCAGTTCTTCAATTACCTCACTATGGTTTTCATTCAAAAAATCACTATTAGTTTCATAAAATAATTTAGTAGTCTCAATGTTAGATCTAGGATGTGTTCCTTCATCTGATTCATAATCAAGCATTATTTCTTGAATTTTGAACTTTTCATCAACTTTAACATTTGCGCTCTCAACAATAGTCTTAGTTCTCTTATTGTAACATTGATAAGCTTTTCTCTTCAAAGAGTATCCAAGAAATATACCTTCATCACTTATAGGATCAAACTTTCCAATGTCATCATCTCTCTTTATATAACATTTTCTTCCAAAAATTCTAAAATACTTAACTGAGGGTGCATGTCCAAACCATAGTTCATAGGGTGTCTTGTCTATGTCTACTCTGATTTGTACTTTGTTCATTGTATAAACTATTGTGTTCACTGCCTCTCTCCAAAATATCTTCGCTAAGTCATTTTCAAATAACATAGCTCTTGCTACTTCAGTCACTGATATGTTTCTTCTTTCTGCAATACCATTTTGTTTAGGTGTCCTAGGGGTTGAAAATTGTCTCTTCTTACAATTCACTTCACAAAAGGTGTTAAATTCTCTAGAAGTAAATTCTTCGCCTCTATCTGATCTCAAACATTTAATCTTCATTCCATATTCATTCTCCACTTTATTCTTAATGACCTTAAACTTATCAAATGCTTCAGATTTTTCTTTAAGAAATGCAATCCACATCATTCTTGTAAAATCATCAACAAGAATAATAAAATATATTTCTCCATAGAATCCTCTAGTCCTTGTAGGACCACTCAAGTCTGTATGAACAATCTCCAACTTCTCTGCTGATGTAAACTTCTTACTAGGAAATGAGCTTCTCTTCTATTTAGCCATCACACATTCCTTGCACATCATGTTAGGAGGCTTCATAATTCTAGGCAAGTCTCTTACTGCAAGTGTAGTACTCACTTTCACAATGTTATCAAAATTTATATGACAAAATTTTTTGTGCCATAACCAACTATCATCAATCTTAGTAATCAAGCATGTCATCTCAGTAGGATTCAACTGAAATGCATTACCTCTAGTTCTAGATCTAGTACTAATCAAATTTCCATCTTTGTATTTTATCACACAAGTTTTCTCAGTAAACCAAACTTGATATCCCTTATCAACTAACTATCCAACACTCAAAAGATTATATTTCAAACCATCCACAAAGTAAACATCATCAGTATTAGTCTTTCCATCAAGAGTAATAGATCCTATACCTTTAATCAAACAAGGTGCATTGTTTCCAACTCTAAAAAATCCATCATAATTGTTAAACTTTATGAAATTTTTCATGTCTCCAGTCATATGATGTGAACAACTACTATCTATAATCCAATCAGATTTCTTTTCAACTTGAGAAACTAGAGCTTTTTCTTCCTTAACATCTGTTTCAGGATTTTCTTCTTTAATTGCTACAAATCCTATATCATCATTATTCTCAGTAGCACTTTCACTTAAGGTTCTCTCTATACTAGCTTCAAGTTCTTCATCATTAGCATAATAACATTCCTTAGATCTTCTAGGCTTAAAATTGTTTATGTACTTCTTAAATCTTTTAGGACATTTAGATGCAAAATGAACATATTCTTGACATGTCCAACATTTAAAAATTTTATTACTGTCTGGTTCTCTCTTCACAAGCAAGGAAATACCTTCTTCAATCTTCCTTTCTTCTTCATTTCTAGATCTAATACTGCTAGCATAATCTCCTCTCACACTGATGCTTCTTGACAAAGTAGGGCGAACACTAAGAGCACTGAATACTATCTCCATTCTAGGTAAGTCTCCTAATAACCTCAGGTTCATTTCTGCTACTTCCAATCTTCCAAGAAGAGTCTCTCTTATAAAGCTCATAGTACAAGGTATAACTTGTTAAATCATCTATGTTGTCTACTTAAATGTAGGAGTCAATGTCCTCAAAATTTTCCATATCACTTCATTCTTTGTCTTTGTTCCTCCATAAGATTTTATACCTGCAACAATCTCTAACATTCTACCAATATAGCTTCTAACAGATTCATCTTCCATCATTCCTATATCTTCAAAAGCACATATCCAATTATGTAATCTGACTTTCTTTGCATGTTCATCACCTTCAAAAGTAGACTGTAAAGCTAACTAAATTTCATGAGATTTTTTTAAATATTTTACCTGACTGTACTCATTCTCCCAAAGGGCTGACAAAAGTGCTTCTTTGGCAAGTATGTTACACATAAATAGATCTCTTTCATCATTAGTACATGTTTCAATATCTTCCTTATTAATGACAGTCTTCTCATTCTTAGTAATCAACCAATAACCTAGTCCTAAGCACAGTAGATGTGTCTTCATCTTTTCTTTCTAGCTGTCAAAATTCACTCCATCAAACTTAGGGCTTTCTTTCCTAAAATTCACCATGGATCTCCTTAAGCTGTTAAACTTTTCTTTCAAGGGTCCACTGCTCTGATACCAATTGTTAGAAAGTAAATTCCACCAAGATAACTGAAAGGGGGGGGGTTGAATCAGTTATCAGATAGAAAGATATTCATACACAATAACACAATGACACAAGATATGTTGACTAGGGAACCTCTTGATCAAAGAGTAAACCCTGATGGGAATGATGCCCACAAAAGATGCACTAATATGAATATTCCTTGTGAAAGGATGGACTCTGTTAGGAGTCTTATGAAATACATTCAGTACATATGAATCCCTGGTAGGAGATTTTGAATCCCTAATAAAAGATTCTAACTCTGTTACGAGTTATGGAAGACAAAAGGACCCATTGCCCAAATAGATTCAATGACAAGATCACTAAACACACTATCCAACTGATCTTTGTGTGTGTGAAAATTATACCTGATTTGTAGACACAACACTCAGTAAAACATTAGAGGTTAGCAAAAATCAAAATCGTGCAAAATTGAAAACTAAACTAACCAAGTGATTTACTGCCTTCTAATAGGTGCGAGATTAATGTTCTCAGATTGTAATTGAGATCAGTGACCTAGACGACACCTAAACGAAGGATTTGAATGCAATTGATCTAGATATGAGATTGAATGAAATTAAGCTATTTTTTTTTGGTATTTCTATGCAATAATAATGAAAAACTTGATAAAAATCTATGCTAGTATGGAAATTGGTATGCTATGAATGCTATTGAAAATTGATATGCTATGAATCTAACAATGATATGTAATATGAATGTAAAAATAAGATTGATCTCACAAAGATGTCGATTCGCAAGAGCTTTGATTCTTCAATTCCAATTCTCCAGCGTGATTGTGCAAAATATGAGATGATTTGTGAAGAGCTGAGCCTTTAATTTATAGAAATCCAGGGCTTTGGAGGTGCATGGGAAAAAGCTATAAATCACTCAAATAACTCAACTTGAATTTTGAGTTATTTTTAAATAAAAGATAATTAACTCACAAAAACATGCAAAAGCTAAGTTTTAACTCAAAATAGAGTTTAGCTTTAATTGATAATTGATAGTTGTTTGCTTTTATGATTGTGCATGTTTTATTTATGAATTAATTTAATAATAAAGTGATTTATTTCCAACTTAACTGCTTTTAAAAATAAAACAATTGATTTATGGGTTAATCAATTATTTAATCAAACTTTTATTAAAAATTATGTTATTAAATAATGACAACTTGCTTTAATTAATTAAATAAGAATTTAATCAATTATTCATATGATATTAGATTTATTGTCAAAATTAAATAATATAATTAATAATAGATATAATTAAATTTAATTACACAATTAAGTGGCAAATATTAAATCTAATTAATTAAATATGAAAATATTCAATTAATCAAACTTTAGGATAAATGTGATTTATTGCCAAATAATTATAAAATTAAAGATAATTAAGATAATTAGAAATATTACTAGGAATATTCTCCGATGCAAAATTTAAGATAATCAATTAGATTTGATGATGTTTAGATGTGCTTTAGATTAGGACTTTGATGTCGATTTCATATGATTTGATGATATAGGAGGTTAATGAACTTATAGCCCATTTTTGGGGTATTACATTTTGCCCCTCTTTGAATTACTGTGCGAAGCGCAGTGGTTCAAAGATAGTCTGTGTTTGATAAAGATATGAAACTGATTCAAAAGATAAACTGATCTCAAGATAGAAACCGATTGAAAGATATTGAGATAGGAGGTCCTGAATGACCAGAGATAATGTTTATTGTAGCTGCAATGAACCGATGATTACGAAAAAGTGTCAAAATGCCTGATTCTGAACCTTAGGATTGATAAGAAGTGAGTGACCTGTTCTAGACTCGATTGTCTTAGCAGAACTAGCAGGTATCACATCTGAATCCTTCAGTTGCCGAAGAACCAAGGAAAGAACACTATGATCCGATGGTTGCAAAAACTGATACAGTTTACAAGATTGAGAGAATACCAGATTGATATGGATCGATGAATCTGATATGCCCCAAGTGATGATAGATTTGCCACGAGTGATGAGGACTTTTGATGAATCAGCGACTAGACGTGATTATTTGTCTTGATCACTGATGAAAGATATTGATAGATTTGATCGATAGAATTTGATTTACAGACTTTGAATGATGTGTAATACCATGCCCCCTTCGGGATTAAAATTGAAATCTGACAAGAGAAGTCAGCGTTAAATGATTTAGAAGCATGTAAATTGATTTGAGAAGTGGTTAAACACGTCCGAGAACGCATGCTGCATCGTTTGGAGGTCCTAGAGACTGAATTTGACTAGGTTTGACCATGAGTTGACCATGGTTGACCAAGTTGAAATTTTGATAGTTTGATGTAAGATAATCAGTTAAGTTGAATACTAGATTTCTGTGATGATTGAAGGTCAAATATGCAAGTAGTTAATAATATGAATGATCTCAGATTTGAATTTTGATCCCGAAAAAGGATTCTACTTGCTATTTCATTGGAGGAACCTTCGTGTGAGATTCAGCTCTTGTTAGACTGGAAGATGCGATTTGAAGAATCGTTTAAGCATTGGAGTTCGTTTAATCATTGTGAGATTAGGCAACATGCAAAATGAAATGAGACATGCAAAATGAAATGCAACCTAAGACAGAGGACCTAGTCACTGATCATATGTCGATTTGTTATCATCATTGAACTTTTAGGTAACCGGATAAATCAATACAATGCCCACTAGCCATGAAACCATAGACATATGAATATCAATTTGTATGTGCAAGAATCAATACAACACCCACTGGACAACAACCATGGATATATGAATATTGACTTTATTTTCAAAATGTTGGATTAAATATAAGCATCAAGGCACAAACACCAGGATGACCTGAATATCATGTCCATTTTGATATAACAATTTGTACAAGCATCAAAACATAAATGTTGTGATGACCTGAGTACGCCTTGCATTGCAAACACATCAAACAGTCAAGAGATCATTCTAAATCCAATGTGAATTACCTGTAGTGACCCTTTATCGTTCACATCCTTAGGCAAGATTGCATTCACAGTAGGAGAAAGAACTTACTCAAAAAGACAATAGTGAGATCAAACTTCCTTGAATTTTCTAGGTATCAATGGTCGAGGTATGCATGGCCATCCAATTCGAGATAGAGGCTCTTACAGTCGGACACCATTTCAATCCAAAATTTCCAAAGTTGTTAGATTTTCACATACAAGCAGAAGACAAAGAAAAGATTATGCCCCCAGTCATCACTCTCTAAATCCTGTAAAGGACATCATTGAAGAGCTCGAAGGGACACAATATGCAAAAATCTCAATGCGAATCAGTAAGCCTACAAGGAGATAAAAGCATGAAAAGCACAGATTGTTTTCAGTTGAGTTTTGATGTTTGATTGTTGTTGATGCAAAATCCTTTCTGGAGACGAGACTGACTGACTGACTCAACTTGAAGCTTCAAAGGACTCTGAGTGGATATGACACGTCTAAGATACATGGGAGACCATAGGATATGACATTGATTGCCCCCAAGTGTGAACATTGATAGGATGCAAACGCTTGAGCTGGTTGGTGTACAGGCCAACTTATTGAAAACTGGAAATGCAGGAACAAACCGGGAGATATGTACAAACTAAAGCAAGACTGAAAGCTGGGAAAGACCAAGATTGTGCTGATAGATGGAGCATTTTGGAACAAGTGGTGCCCGTTTGCCAAGTTTTCACCATCTTGGTAGAGATTCTATTTTTGCTACCGAGGTGCTTGTTTCCAGGTTTTCACCAAGGCACTTTTTTTTTTTTTTTTTGTATTTTTTCATTTTTTCAATTTTTTTGAATTTTTGATATTTTTTGATTTTTTTGTGAATCATCAAGGCGCCTATTGCTAGGTTTTCACCAAGATGTTCATTTTTTCAGGACTTTTTCTGATTTTTAAGATTTTTTTCAGGACATTTACCAAGCACTGAATGCCTTAGGCATAGAATTTCTTTAGATGGAGAACGTTGATTGGTTCTCGGAGCTGTTCTCCTTCAGTCGTTGAGAGTTGATAGGCACCAGAGCCAAAAGTAGCAGTGATAACAAAAGGACCCAGCCAATTGGGTTTGAACTTCCCCTTGCGTTCTCGATGGGATTGATTTTTCAGATTTTCTCTCAACACTAGATCGCCAACCTGAAATTCTCTATGTCTAACTTTCTTGTTGTAGCCTCTAGACATTCTTTTCTGATATACTCTGAGATGATCATACGCTGCTTTCCTGCGCTCATCTAGTAATTCCAGTTCTTGTAACCTAGACACTCTGTAGTCTTCATCAGTGACAAGTCCATGCATTCTGATTCTGAGTGATGGGATTTCAACCTTAATAGGTAGTACACATGTCTGAGTGATGGGATTTCAACCTTAATATTATTGAGTATAGGAACCTCTATACTCTTTTCCATTTGATAAAGACTTGTACATGTCACCATGCCCCCGGAAAAAAATTGAGCAATATGATACCTCTTCCATGGAGAGTGACACATCTAGCTTTGGAGACTATGATGACTATGATGACAGACAATGTAATGATACCTATGACACCTCTATTCCTAAGAGTCCTCCTCATTGTCCGTACCTACTTACTACAAATGGGCCATCACATTGGATAGATCAGGAGAGTGATCCATATGATTCTGATTATCAAAGAGACTTTGATGATTTCTATGCACAATACCCAGATGATCCATCTATTTCACTTGAGGAAGAGAAAGTTTACCACGCTGATTATAAACATGCATACTATAAGGATCTCTCCTCTAAGAACTCTCTGGCTGAAAATGAAGATTACACTCTCAAGCAA
The DNA here is from genome assembly GCA_027943335.1 of Chamaecyparis obtusa. Taxonomy (NCBI): domain Eukaryota; kingdom Viridiplantae; phylum Streptophyta; class Pinopsida; order Cupressales; family Cupressaceae; genus Chamaecyparis; species Chamaecyparis obtusa. Next base: position 1,027,264 of record BSBK01000579.1, read on the forward strand.
GATCATGTTAATGTTGGACCTTTGTCTTGTGATGGTTCCCTTCCATCCCCTACTTCCTCCAATACCCGTACATTTCCTAAAGCTTACGAGTCTTTCAAATCTTTCACAGAACCTTCATCTGACACAAGCCCTGATACTTTTCATGTGGTTCCCTATAGTTATCCCCCAGGGCTACCTCTTAAAGAAACTCAAGCTAACCTTCACTTGGCTGCAAAGACTTTCAATAATGATAAATCTAAAGAGCCTAAGCCTTCATATGCTATAATCCCTACTTCAGCTAGTCCTCCACCATCTCTTCCAAAGTCATCCATACAATCCCAACATGCTTCCTTGTCCTTAGAAGTGGCTCCATGTCAAGAGGACTCTAAAAATGATAAAGAAAATAACATAAAAAAAGATCAAGATCAAGAACTCTCCATGTCATCCACTCCTTTTTCGGATGTCTCTTATATGCCTCAGGGTTCTTTTGATCCTGTACCCCCTTTTTCATGCATTCCACCATGTCTTAAGTCTTCGCCTAAGCAAGATCAAGCTACTACTTACACTGTTGAGCTTATTGACAATCAAAATAACCTTACTACGCTTGCGCTTTCCAAAGATGATACTTCCATTAATCTCCTAACCTAAAGCACATCTAAAATGGGCTATAAGTTCATTAATCTCCTACATCTTCAATTCGAACGAAATTGACATCAAAGTCTTAACCTAAGGCACATCTAAACATCATCGTATCATAATTGATTATCTTAAATTTTGCATCGGGGAATATTCCTAGTAATATTTCTAATTATCTTAATTATCTTTAATTTAATGATTATTTGGCGATAAATCACATTTATCTTAAAAATTTGATTAATTGAATATTTTCATATTTAATTAATTAGATTTAATATTTGCCACTTAATTGTGTAATTAAATTTAATTCTATCTATTATTAATTGTATTATTTAATTTTGACAATAAATCAAAATTCCTATCTTTAATTGATTAAATTCTTATTTAATTAATTAAAGCATGTTGTCATTATTTAATAATATAATTTTTAATAAAAGTTTGGTAAAATAGTTAATTAACCCATAAATTAATTATTTATTTTCAAAAATCAGTTGAGTTGAGGATAAATCACTTTATTTATTTATTTAATTCTTAATTATTATGCATATTCAAAAGAAACAGTTAAACTCCAAATCAGAAAATCAATGCAAGTTATTGACTTTTTGGAACTCAACATCCTTTTGGAGTTCAAAAAGCTGATCTAAACTCTAATTTGAGTTAAAAAGCTATTTTTGCATGTTTTTGCATGATTTTGAGAATTAACTATCTTTCATGATCAGATAACTCAAAAATCAAGATGAGTTAATTTGAGTGATTTATGGCTTTTATCCATGCACCTCCAAAGCCCTGGATTTCTATAAATTAAAGGCTTCAGCTCTTCACAAATCATCTCATATTTTGCACAATCACGCTGGAGAATTGGAGGCTGAGGAATCAACTTGCGAATTCAAAGCTTTGTGAGATCAATCTTATTTTTGCATTCATATTTCATATCATTGTTAGATTAGCATTGCATATCAATTTTCAATAGCATTCATAGCATATCAATTTCATTTAGCATAGATTTCATATCAGTTTTTACAATTATTATTGCATAGAAAATATCAAAAATATAGATTAATTGCATTCAATTTCATATCCATCTTTTGCATTCAAATCCTTCATTTAGACATGTGTACTACCTTAATAATTTTATCTTGTTTACTGATTCTTTGAGACATGTGTACGGATTCTCAATAGCTATTGATTTGTTCTTGACACAATGATATTTTTGACAGATTCTGGAACTAGGCTAGAAACATTGGATATCTTGCAATTTGACAATTTTTGACAACTCTCCCAAATTTTTCCAAACGACACTCTGCAGACTCGTACGACACTGGGTAGTCTATGAAATGATAGTTGCTAAACTCGTACGACAGTTGGGTAATACTGAAATGACACTTGACAAAACTCGTACGACTTTTGACTTCTTGAAATGACTTTTGACTCCAGAAAAGATTTTACGTCAATTTTTGCAAAATGTAAGGTCTTCAGTTTTGGATTGTTTGCAAATTGTATTGTCCAGATTTTGAAGGTTATACCAGATTTGATCATTTTTAATAGCCAAGTAGATAAATAAGCACGCAGAATAGAAAGCAAGTGATTCCAAGCACGTCTGAAAACAATGAACAAGGGCAAAAGCAACCTTGCGCATGAACAATCAAGTGACCAAATTGTGCTAATCCCTGAGAGTACTAATTGTGTATGTTCTGAAAAAGTTTTGCAATAACGCACATATACCTGAAAGTGAAAAATTGGCCTCTCTAGGGTTCTTAGTAATGGTTTGACTCTGCAACTTTTATGATTCAAAGGGGTGAACTCCAATCCCGGCGCACCAGGGTTTTGACACAGTCCGAGAACTTAATCTTCGAGAGCTGCTAGGGAGATCTGACAACCCAACAATGAACCATACCCGTGGAGATTTCTTCCACAAGGACATTTATATAGCGGCTATCACTACCATGGCGAAAATGGCTATGACCGCTTAAGGTTCTGTCAACGCAGTTTTCCCTGTGAAGGGATTGTCCGCTACGGTTAACCCTCTCTAAAGATGACTCACAGATTTATACCACAAGGGGACTTGGCTCCAGATTCAAGGTTTTGACACCTCTTCACTTTTAACCCAAACAAAGCAAGCAGATTAATCCGACACGCTAAGACAAAGTTTTGTTCCACCAAGGTCTGTGATATCAACTCCACGTGATCTATCAACCTCTCCGGGGAGAGAATGTATCAATCAATAAGAGAAGACACACCAACCAATTTTGATTCACCAAAGCTCGTGATATCAACCCCACGTGATCTATCAACCTCTCCGGAGAGAGAATGTGTCGATCAATAAGAGAAGATGCACTAACCAAGCTGAATGTGAAACGCACTAAGTATCCTCCCTACCTACAAGGATTCTGTCGTCAAGAAGGATTTCGCTGGGAATCCAATCTCTCAAGAATCATGAATAGTGTTCATAGGGCCTAATTACTATGTGAGCACAGATGTATGTTCCGAAAGTAAATCTACCAAAAGCATCCAAAAAGTAGAAAGAGGAACACTTAACACTTAAAGAGAATATGAGATGAGTCCACAAGGTGGAACACTTAACACCTCACATAAGCTGAAAATGAGTCCCCAACTTAGAAAACAAGTGAGTTCCTAAAAGCACAAAAGGGTTGCCAAGTGGAACATTTAACGCTTCTGTCCTGTTGACCCCTCCCCTTTATGGTGCTGAGATTGCAACCACGGGGCGGAAATGAGGGGCCGACAGATTAGCGAGTCCAATAACCCAAGATAGCAATTAAGATCAATCATAAGTATTCTAAGACTACTTAATGAATCCTTAAGGGTTCACAACCTAGTATCAATTATGCAAGTGTGTAGAAATAGATCAAAAGCATAAAAAGATGCACACAAGCTTGACACATAAGAGATTTATTTTAAGTCCCAAATCAAAATATTATTAGATGAAGGAGAATACCTGAGATCCTTGCAACGCGCTTAGTAGATTTTACTTGATTTTTAGCAATTTTTGTTGAGCTTTTCCATGCAAGCAAGTGACGAACTCTCCAACAAGCAAACAAGCAAACAAGATATGCAAAATATATTCAACTTATGAAAACCATAGGGTTAGCTCTAAAAATCAATTATTATCAGTAATAATAACCAGCAATCAACCCAAATGACAACTCATATCATTCATTGAACCATGTAAAAAAAATAAGTGCATACCCATCACAAAACTTTATTTTTTTTGCTGCATTTGACCTAGTCAACAAGATCTAATTTTTTTGATATGATTTTGGTCACAAAAATAGAAATTTAGAATAGAGACCCCTGCTAAAAAACAGAGATCTTTCCAAAAATGCAAAAATTTTAGAAAAATCTCTTCATTTGTGCCCTAGAGACCCATTTTATCAAAATAGACTAGTTTTTGTAAATTGACTATTTGAGCTATGATATCATGTCAAAATTTAAAACACAAAGAATGGACCCCCTATAGAATTTAAAGAGCTTTCCGAAAATATAAATTTTTTTGAAAAATATGCTGATTTGGGTCAGATATTAATTTTTTCCGGAATTTCAAGAAAAAATTATTAAAAATTCAAAACATTTCAGAAAATTCTAAATTTTTTACTGTAGCTTTCACGACAGGTCACCAACCTGAAAAACAAATTTCAGACCAAAATTCTAAGCCGTTTGGGAGATAAAATTAAATCTTTGAAACTTTGGGGTTTTAGCTCCCAAAAAAAATCAAAACCAGCATGCAAAGGTGGGTTGCCCCACGGTGGGCGCCAAAAATATGTGTGTGAAAATTGTACCTGATCTGTAGACACAACACTCAGTAAAAAATTCGAGGTTAGCAAAAATCAAAATCGTGCAAAATTGAAAACTAAACTAACCAAACGATTTACTGCCTTCTAATAGGTGCGAGATTAATGTTCTCAGATTGTAATCGAGATCAGTGACCTAGACGACACCTAAACGAAGGATTTGAATGCAATTGATCTAGATATGAGATTGAATGAAATTAAGCTATTTTTTTTTGGTATTTCTATGCAATAATAATGAAAAACTTGATAAAAATCTATGCTAGTATGGAAATTGGTATGCTATGAATGCTATTGAAAATTGATATGCTATGAATCTAACAATGATATGTAATATGAATGTAAAAATAAGATTGATCTCACAAAGATGTCGATTCGCAAGAGCTTTGATTCTTCAATTCTAATTCTCCAGCGTGATTGTGCAAAATATGAGATGATTTGTGAAGAGCTGAGCCTTTAATTTATAGAAATTCAGGGCTTTGGAGGTGCATGGGAAAAAGCTATAAATCACTCAAATAACTCAACTTGATTTTTGAGTTATTTTTAAATAAAAGATAATTAACTCACAAAAACATGCAAAAGCTAAGTTTTAACTCAAAATAGAGTTTAGCTTTAATTGATAATTGATAGTTGTTTGCTTTTATGATTGTGCATGTTTTATTTATGAATTAATTTAATAATAAAGTGATTTATTTCCAACTTAACTGCTTTTAAAAATAAAACAATTGATTTATGGGTTAATCAATTATTTAATCAAACTTTTATTAAAAATTATGTTATTAAATAATGACAACTTGCTTTAATTAATTAAATAAGAATTTAATCAATTATTCATATGATATTAGATTTATTGTCAAAATTAAATAATACAATTAATAATAGATATAATTAAATTTAATTACACAATTAAGTGGCAAATATTAAATCTAATTAATTAAATATGAAAATATTCAATTAATCAAACTTTAGGATAAATGTGATTTATTGCTAAATAATTATAAAATTAAAGATAATTAAGATAATTAGGAATATTACTAGGAATATTCTCCGATGCAAAATTTAAGATAATCAATTAGATTTGATGATGTTTAGATGTGCCTTAGATTAGGACTTTGATGTCGATTTCATATGATTTGATGATATAGGAGGTTAATGAACTTATAGCCCATTTTTGGGGTATTACAATCTCTAGATTATTCAATAGAATAATATCAAAATATTACTGATCTCAACAATATCTTACCTCTCCTCTGACTATGCCAAACTACACTCACCGCTACACCAAATCTCAATTTTAGATCTTTGTACCTCACATATCCTCTTTCCAAAAATTCACTTTCACAATATCATTCACTCTTACATTACTACACATTTCTTATCACAAAAAGGAAAACATGCCTTCCTTTATACCACACTCAAGTAATTACAAATGAGTTGGCATACAAATTACAAAATAAAAGTTTCCACGCGTTACATCAAAATTACACAAAACTGTCGGCTTCCAATTAGAATAAATCTTGAATCATGTGACCTCGAAGTTTGCACTATCATCCATGTCACTTTCAACATGTCTTCAACTTCTCTCTAGCTATGCATAACCAGTTTCCATCCTGATTAGGAGATATCATCCGATTACCATAAACTGCTACTCAGGAACACTGCCTAAATACTATTTCCATTGAAATGCTCATAAATTCCATGAATAAATGAATTACTATATGTTCTCTTAACCATAAACATATAACACATCATAGAGTAAGTCCTCAACATCGCATAGCTTGATCTCTAATATCCCACGTGCACTAATCTAAACACTATTTGCTCCTCTGCTAATCTTCAGTAGATCATTGTGTTGACATCAATGACAATCACAATCATGAATGAAACAACAACTGCTACAGAATGGCTACTAATACTCCCATAGGATATATTTAGCATTCATTCCTAAAATGAGTTGCATTTGAGAATAGAAAGGTGAAAATCTATAATGAGACTAGAAAGTTGGTCAGTATTGGTGAAAAATCAAAAGGTAACTTATTTTATCTTGACAACATTGAAACTTCTTGTTTGTTGGCTTAAAAAGAAGATATATGGTTATGGCACAAGAGGTTATGTCATGTGAGATTTGAAAACATCATTAAGATCAGTAAGAAAAGAAGAGTTAGAGTTTTATTAAGCTTATCTAAACCTAACCATGTGATGTGCAAACAATGTCAAATGGGAAAAATATTAAAAACTAGTTTATGAGAAAACACTATTCATCTAATGCTATTTTGGAGTTAGTTCAAACTGACATGTGTGGTCCTATGATAACTCAAATTTATTGAGACATATATTTTATCTTGTTTTTTGATAAATTCTCTAGAATGATGATTGTCATGTTCTTAAAAGAAAAATCTTAAGCTTTCAAAACGTTTAAATGGTATAAAGCAAAATTGGAAAAATAAAGTGGTAAAGAATTAAAATGCTTAAGGTCAGATAGAGGTGGTGAATTTATTTATGATGATTTCACTAATTTTTGTAATGAGCATGGAATCAAGAGACATGTATCTGCACTGAGAACACCCCAGGAGAATGGTAATGCTGAAAGGAGAAATAGATCAATTGTTGATTGTGCTAGAACATTGATGATTGAAAAGGATGTTGCACAAATGTACTAGAGAGAAGTTGTGAGTACTATTGTATACACACTTAACTAAGTTCAATTGAAGAAAGAATCAAACAAGACACCTTATGAATTATGGTATGGTTACACACCTAATGCAAGTTATTTCAAAATATTTGGAAGTAGATGTTACATTTTGAAAGATGATAGAAATGGGAAATTTGATTCAAAAGATGATGAAGGAATATTTCTAGGATATTCTACTAAAAGAAAAGCTAAAAAATATTTGAACAAGGCTACTAACAAGATGATTGAAAGTGAAAATGTGAGATTTGATGAGTTTACAAAAAATAATGATGAAGAAAGAAAAAATGAACAAGAAGACTATGGTAGATTTGTTTATATTGATGAACCTTAAAATCTACATGAGAAACAGGGTAATGCTACTGAGAAATAGTCTTTATAGATCAAGTATTAGCAAACTATGACTGATGAAGATAATTATCATGCATCGAGTGGAGAACACATTGAGGAGAAGATATCTGAACCTATACTTGAAAGATATGTGAGAAGACACCATCCACAAGATTAGATAATTGGAGATAAAAGAGCATGAATGATGACATGAAGTAATTTGAGAAATAACACATTTTTAGTTTGTGAATTTGAGTCTAAAACTACTAGAGATGTATTATAAAATGATAAATGGATCAAGGAAATGAATGAAAAGATTGAGGAAATATAGAAAAACAAGACATGGACATTGGTACCAAGACCGAAAGAAAAGAATGTGATTGGAACCAAATGGATATTTAGAATCAAATTGAATGAGAATCGAGATGTCAAAAGGAAAAAAGCAAGACTAGTATGAAAATGTTATGCACAAGAAGAGGGAGTTGACTATGGAGAGACTTTTGCACTCATTTGTAGACTTGAAGGAGAAAGAATATTTCTTTCATATGCTTCTTACAAAGGGTTCAAAGTTTATCAGATGGATGTTAAATTTGTATTTCTGAACGGGATACTTGAGGAAGAGGTATACATTGAACAACTTGAATGTTTTGTTGATCCTAATCAGAGGACTATGGTATGTAAGTTTCACAAGGCACTGTATAGACTAAAACAAGCACCAAGAGCATGGTATGAAAGATTAAATTCCTATCTAATAAGTATTGGATTTGTTAGAACAAGTGATAAAAAAAATTGTATTTGAAAAGTGAAACTGATGACAAGATTCTTATTGCTGAAATATTTGTTGATGATATCATATTTGGAGGACATGATAACTTATGTAAATCTTTTGCTGATGAAATAATGAAAGAATTTGAAATGTCAATGTTTGGTGAGATCAATTTTTTTCTTAGATTACAAATATTACAATAGACTGAAGGCATATACATCACACAATCAAAGTACATCAAAGAAGTATTAAAGACATTTAGTATGGAAGATTCAAAACCAATCGGTACACCTATGGTCACCAAATGCAAATTGACAAAGGATGACAAGTCACCTGAGGTAAATCAAACCTTGTATAGATCTATGATTGGAAAATTAATGTATGGTGTGCATAGTAGACCATATATTACACATCTAGTTGGAATTGTAATAATATTTTCTACTAATCCTAAAGAATCACACATGACTGCTATGAAAAAAAATTTGAGATACTTGAAGAACACTAAAAACTATAGTTTATGGTATAAGAAAGAAGGAAATTTTGAATTCAAAGTTTTCACTGATGTGGATTGGGCTAGAAACATTGATGATAGAAAAAGCACTACTAGTGGAGCATTCCTTTTGGGAGAAAGATTGGTTACTTGGATAAGTAAGAAACAAGGATGCATTTCTCAGTCTACTGCAGAAGTAGAATATATTTTTGTTACTACAAATTGTTCAAATATTGCATGGATAAAACAACTATTGGAAGGTATGAATGAGATCACTTATTCAGTGATAATCTATTGTGATAACACGAGTGCAATTAATATTTCTAAGAATCTAGTGATGCATGCAAAGACAAAGCATATTTCAATTAAGTATCACTACTTGAGGGAACAAGTTCAAGAAAATCAAGTTAGATTGGAGTATGTGAAATCACAATAGAAACTTGCTGAAATATTTACTAAACCCTTACCGAAGGACATTTAATTATTTGAGAAGTAGACTAGGGGTCCATCCCCTGTCTAACAGTCACTAAGGTGATAGGAGGTTGCATCAACCTATACTTTATCAGAATATCTAATGATGTTGATGCATAATGTTCACACTTTGGGTTTCCTGAGATTGTGAAAGAAGGAAGAAAAACTGAAACTGCATATTGGTACATGCAACGTACTAATATATGAACTGAACAATATAGATATTGACTTGGCTATTGAAGAGATTATTATTTTCTTTTTGGCATTATTGTCAAAGGGAGAGGAATTACATGGAATATCTATCCATAGGGAGAGAGATTAATGAAAGAGAGAGTATTGATGTTGTGAAGTGATTATATATATTAAATATATAATCTAGGGAGAGCTTACTGAGTTACAACATTTACACACAGAGTTGTAGAATAGATGTTTGGTATTCTATGACATATTTCATATTGTGTTGCCATCAATACCAAAGGGAGAGATTGATAGACTAACTAATTAGATACTTCAAAAGAAAGTGATTGATGATCACTGAGCTACTAAGGTATATGTGACACATTAAATTAGTTATTGTATTTTCATTAATGTCAACTAATTTTGACTGTACTTATCATGATAGTTACAAACATCTGAAGAAGGAAATAAAGATGAAGGAATGAGATATTGTTAGGAATGAATGCTGAAGCCTTTGGTAGTCATCCTGTAGTAGTGGTTGTTGCATTTTTTACTATGATTGTCATTGATGTCAACATAGTGTTATTCTGGAGTTTAGCAGAGAAGCAGGCATAGTTTTGTTTTATGCACATGTTATATTGTAGATTGAGTTATGCATAGTTGATGGTATGTTCTTGGTTGTGTTATTATCCTATGGTTAAGAGTGCAAAAAGAAATTCATTTATTCATGAAAGTTATAAGCATTTTGGTGGAAGCAGTATTCTGGCAAAATTCCTGTGTAGCTATTTTTGGTAATCGGAGGATATCTCCTAACCGAGATGGAATCTAATTCTGTGTAGTTAAAGGGAAGTTTGAGACTCATTGTTGGTGATGTGGTTCATAGCACAAACTTTGAGGTCACACAATTGGAAAGTTATTATATCTGGAAGCCGACAGATTTATGTAATTTTGATGTAGTGTGTTGAAGTTATTATTTTGTATTTACATGCCAACTCATTTGTAATTATTTGAGTGTGGTATAAAGGAAGGAATTTTTTCCTTGTTATGAGGGGATTTTAATAGTTGTGATATGAAGTTGTGCAAGTTGTGATGCGAATGTATGCATGAAGTGAAGAAAAGAGATAATTCAGTGATGAAGGAAGACTTGTGAAGTACAGAGATCTTGATTTGTGATCTTGTGTAGCAGAGAGTGTGGTTTTGGCATAGTGTAAAGGAGGTAACATATTTCATATTATTCTATTCAATAATCATAATATCTATTGGATAGTGAGTTCAAAGATCTTGCCTTGAAGCTATTTGGGCAGTGGGTCCTTTTGTCTTCCATAACTCCTAACAGGGTTAGAATCTTTTAACAGAGATTCAAAATCTCCTAATAGAGATTCATATGTACTGAATGTATTTCATAAGACTCCTAATAGGGTCCATCCTCTAACAAGGAACTTTCATATTAGTGCATCATTTTGTGGGCATCATTCCCACCAGGGTTTACTCTTTGATCAAGAGGTTTCCTAGTTACCATATCTTGTGTTATTATGTCATTGTGTATGATTATCTTTCTATGGTTGGTTACTACATTAATTATATGGTTTAAAGATGTTGAAGTTGATATTGAAGTTAATGTTGATAAATGGTTTAATTATCAGATAACTGATTCACCCCCCCCCCCCCCCCCCATCTCAGTTATCTTGGTGGTCTTTACTTTCTAACAATTGGTATCAGAGCGGCAGGTCCTTGAAAGAGAAGTTTAACTTAAGGAGATCTATGGTGAATTTTAGGAAAGAAAGCCCTAAGTTTGATGGAGTAAATTTTGATAGCTAGAAAGAAAAGATGAAGGCACATCTCTTGTGCTTAGGACCAGATTATTGGTTGATTACAAAGAATGAAAGGACTATAATTAAAGAAGAAAATCTTGAAACAAGTTCTAAAGATGAGGTAGATCTATTTATGTGTAACATACTTGCAAGAGAAGCACTTTTATCAGCACTTCTAGAGAATGAATACAATCAGGTAAAAGGTTTAACTAAATCTCATGATATTTGGAAAGCTTTACATTCTAATTTTGAAGGTGATGAACATGCAAAGAAAGCTAGGTTACATAATTGGATTTGTGCATTTGAAGACATAAGAATGATGGAAGATGAATTTGTTAGAAGCTATATTGGTAGGATGTCAGAAATTGTTGCAGGAATAAAGTCTTATGGAGGTGAAAAGATAGAGAATGATGTAATATGGAAGATTTTGAGAACATTGACATCGATATTCAAGCAGACTACACAAATGATTGAACAAGTGATACCTTGTACACCAAACTTTTCAAGAGAGACTCTTCTTGGAAGATTGGAAGCAACAAAGATGAATTTCAGATTATCAGGAGAACTATGTAGAGTGGAGACAACATTCAATGCTCTTAGCATCAGACCTACTTTGTCTAGAAGTACAAGTGTGAATGAAGATTATGTCAGTAGTAGTAGATCCAAATCTAATGAAGATAAGAAGATTGAAGAAGGTATTGCCTTGCTTGTGAAAAGAGAACCAGATGGTAAGAAAATCTTTAAATGTTGGACATGTCAAGAATATGGTCATTTTGCATCTAAGTGTCCTAAGAGAGTTAAGAAGTATAGAAACAATTTTAAGCCTAGAAGATCTAAAGAATGTTATTATGCAAATGATGAAGAAATTGAAGCAGGAATTGAAAGACATTTGAGTGACAGTGATAATGATAACTTTGATGACATAGGATTTGTAGCAATTAAGGAAGGAAATTTTGAATCTGATATTAAAGAAGAGAAACCCTTAGTTTCCCAAGCTGAAAAGAAAGCTGATTAGATTATAGACAGTGGTTGTTCACATCATATGACTGGTGATAAAGGAAAATTCATAAAGTTTAACAACTATGATGGAGGAGTTGTTAGAGTTGGTAACAATGCACCTTGTTTGATTAAAGGTATAGGATCTATTACTCTTGATGGAAAGACTAATATTGATGATGTTTACCTTGTTGATGGATTGAAACATAATCTTTTGAGTGTTGGATAGTTAGTGGATAAAGGATATCAAGTTTGGTTTACTGAGAAAACTTGTGTGATTAAGGATAAAGATGGAAATCTAATTAGAACTGGATCTAGAACCAGAGGTAATGTATTTCAGTTGAACCCTACTGAGATGATACACTTGATCACAAAGATTGATGATAGTTGTTTATGGCATAGAAGGTTTTTTCATATAAACTTTGATAATATTGTGAAAGTAAGTTCTACAGTTGTAGTAAGAGATTTACCTAAGATTCTGAAGCCTACTAACATGATTTGCAAGGAATGTGTGATGGCTAAGTAGAAAAGGAGTTCATTTCCTAGCAAGAAGTTCACATCTACAGAAAAGTTGGAGATTGTTCATACAAACTTGAGCGGTCCTACTAGGACTAGAGGATTCTATGGAGAAAGGTATTTTATGATTCTTGTTGATGATTTTACAAGAATGATGTGGATTGCATTTTTGAAAGAAAAATTTGAAGCATTTGATAAGTTTAAGGTCATGAAGAATAAAGTTGAGAATGAATCAGGAATGAGGATTAAATATCTGAGATCCGATAGAGGTGGAGAATTTACATCTAAAGAGTTTAACACTTTTTGTGAAGTAAATGGTATTAAGAGATAGTTATCAGCCCCTAGAACACCTGAACAAAATGGTATTACAGAAAGAAGGAACAGACCAGTGACTAAAGCAGCTAGAGCTATGTTATTGGAAGGTGATTTGGCAAAGACATTTTGGAGAGAAGCAGTGAATAATACAATATATACAATGAATAGAGTCCAAATCAGAGTAGACACAGACAAGACACCTTATGAATTGTGGTTTGGACATGCACCCTCGGTTAAGTATTTTAGAATTTTTGGAAGCAAATGTTATATTAAGAGAGATGATGATATAGGAAAGTTTGATCCTAGAAGTGATGAAGGAATTTTTCTTGGATATTCTTTGAAAAGAAAAGCATATAGATGTTACAATAAGAGAACTAAAAATATTGTTGAAAGTGCAAATGTAAAAGTTGATGAGAAGTTTAAAATTTATGAAAGAATGCTTGATTATGAATCTGATGAAGGAACTAACCCTTAGCCTAACATTGAAACTACTGAACAATTTTTTGAGACTAACAATGAATGATTGAATGAAAGTCATGCTAAAGAAAAGAGAGAAGAATCTAGAGAAGAATCTATAGTTGAAGAAAGATCAGTGACTAAGACACCTAACAAGTATTTATCAAGACATCATCTTGTTGAACAAGTTATTGAAAGTTTGGATAGAGGAGTTATGACTAGAAAGAAGGTACATTTATGTTTGATTTCTCAAATTGAACTTAAGTCTACTAATGAAGCTTGTGAAAATGAACATTGTATTAAAGCTATGAAAGAAGAATTGGATCAGATTGAAAAGAACAAGACATGGGAATTGGACCCTAGACCTAAAGACAAAAATGTGATTGGAACTAAATGGGTATTCAGGAACAAGATGAATGAACAAGGAGAAGTAATTAGAAACAAAGCAAGATTGGTATGTAAGGGATACTCATAGAAAGAAGGAATTGACTATGAAGAGACTTTTTCCCCCGTGGCAAGACTTGAAGCAGTAAGTATATTTTTGGCTTATGAAGAATTTAAGAAATTCAAAGTGCATTAGATGGATGTGAAGTCAAAATTTCTGAATGGTAAATTAGAAGAAGTCTACATTGAGTAGCCTGAAGGTTTTCCTTTGATTCAAGAAGGAGACATGGTATGTAAATGAAAGAAAGCATTGTATGCACTAAAGAAAGCACCTAGAACTTGGTATGCTAGATTAGATAAGTATTTGTTAAAATTGGGATTTACAAAAGGAACAGCTGATAGTAACTTATACACAAATGAAATTGAGAATGGATTTTTAGTTTTGGTTATTTTTGTTGATGACATTATTTTTGGAGGAGAAGATGAAGTGAGTGACAAATTTGCTGATGAAATGAAGACAAAATTTGAAATGAGTATGATTGGAGGAATGAAATACTTTTTGGGATTATAAAAAACACAAAACAAAGATGGTATCTTTATAAGTCAGACAAAGTACTTAAATGATTTGTTGAAAAGATTCGGTATGGAGAATTGTAAACCAGTTGGAACACCTATGGTTACAGGACATAAACTATCTAGTAAAGATGAGACACCAGAAGTTGAGCCAAAGAAATACATATATATGATTGGTGGATTGCAGTACTTGACACACACTAGACCAGATATACAACATTCAGTTGGAATGGTAGCAAGATTTCAAGCTGAACCTAGAGAGTCACATTATGCAGCAATAAAAAGGATATTGAGATATCTTAGAGGCACAATGGACTATGGACTATGGTATGAAAATTCTAATGATTTTACCCTATGTGCATATATTGATGCTTATTGGGGAGGTAGCATTAATGATAAGAAAAGAACCAGTGGTGGAGCCTTTTTTCTTGGAGGAAGATTAGTTTCTTGGTTGAGAAAAAAGCAAAATTGTATCTCACAGAGTACAGGAGAAGCAAAATATGTAGCAACAACAAACAATTGTAATCAGATAATTTGGATGAAGTAGATGTTGATGGACATTGGAATCAATTTTGATGAGCCTATTGTCATATATTGTGACAATACAAGTATACTTAGTATGTCTAAGAATCTAGTTTTACATTCTAAAACAAAGAATATAGAGATCAAGTATCATGTTGTAAGAGAGAAAGTTGCAGAAAAAGAAGTCGGACTGGAGTACATAAAAACAAAGGAGTAGATAGTAGATATATTTACTAAGCCTTTTCCTAAGGATACATTTTAGTATCTGAGAGGTATGCTTGGGGCTATGCCCCAACCTACTTTTGAGTAATGATGTAGTTGGTTGCATCCATCCAGTGGTTTATGGCCCTATCTATTTTCTGGATGGGATGTTGGTACTTCCTCTATGGGGGAGTATGTGTGTCTGAGCTGAGTCATTGAGGACTCTTGTGAATGTATTTTCTGAATAGTGTCTATTGACATTGAGCTATTGTTTGACGTAGTGATAGAATTTCTATCATTGATGTCAATGGGGGAGAGAATCATGAAAAACATTGAGGAACTACATTTGTTGGAGAGATTGAATAGGATAAAGAAGAAAGATTTGATTGATGATGAGTAGTAGTGCAGTTGAGTAGCAGTGATTGGATTTTTGGAACATTGGATGTTTTTCATCTATTTTGCCATCAATGCCAATGGGGGATATTGTTAGGAATGAATGTTGAAGCCTTTGGCAGTAATTCTATAGTAGTGGTTGTTGCATTCATGACTAAGATTGTCATTGATGTCAACACAGTGTTATTTTGGAGTTTAGCAGAGAAGCAGGCATAGTTTTGTTTTGCACACATGTTATATTGTAGATTGAATCATACACAGTTGATGATATGTTCTTGGTTGTGTTATTAGCCTATGGTTAAGAGTGCAAAAAGAAATTCATTTATTCATGAAAGTTATAAGCATTTTGGTGGAAGCAGTATTCTGGCAGTATTCCTATGTAGTGGTTTTTGGTAATCGGAGGATATCTCCTAACCGGGATGGAATCTGATTCTGCATAGTTAAAGGGAAGTTTGAGACTCATTTTTGGTGATGTGGTTCACAGTGAAAACTTTGATGTCACACAATTCAAAAGTTATTATATCTGGAAGCTGACAGTTTTATGTAATTTTGATGTAGCGTGTTGAAGTTATTATTTTGTATTTACATGCCGACTCATTTGTAATTATTTGAGTGTGGTATAAAGGAAGGAATGTTTTCCTTGTTATGAGGGGATTGTAATAGTTGTGATACAAATTTGTGATGTGAATGTATGCATGAAGTGAAGAAAAGAGGTAATTCAGTTATGAAGGAAGACTTGCGAAGTACAGAGATCTAGATTTGTGATCTTGTGTAGTAGAGAGTTCAGAGATCTTGCCTTGAAGTTGTTTGGGCAGTGGGTCCTTCTATCTTCCATAACTCCTAATAGGGTTAGAATCTTTTAACAGAGATTCATATGCAGTGAATGTATTTCATAAGACTCCTAATAGGGTCCATCCTCTAACAAGGAACTTTCATATTAGTGCATCATTTTGTGGGCATCATTCCCACCGGGGTTTACTCTTTGATCAAGAGGTTCCCTAGTTAACATATCTTGTGTTATTGTGTCATTGTGTATGATTATCTTTCTATGGTTGGTTACTACATTAATTATATGGTTTAAAGCTTTTGAAGTTGATATTGAAGTTAATGTTGATAAATGGTTTAATTATCAGATAACTTATTCACCCCCCCCTCTCAGTTATCTTGGTGGTCTTTACTTTCTAATAAATATCTACATGAAGATGAGATGTATGAGAAAGATATGGATATGGTATTCATTGGGTAACTTATTGATGAGTCTATGGCATTATGTTAGTGATTTGATTATATTACATAATTATGTTATGGATTAAATATCAAGAGTGAACAATTTTATTTGGTTGGTAAATGAAGAACTTAGTATACAATGAGTTGAAAAAATGTACACCAAGCAAGTGTAGTGTATACCAAGTAAGAAGTCACCAAGACATCAGGGTATTGACCAAGTGAAATAAATAAATGGAACATATGATTGGAAACTAAAAATAATGAGTTGGATAATTGTGGATGATTCCAAGGTTAAAGATAAAAGTTTTTTATGATGATCAAATGACTGAAAAAATTCAAGGATGATCAGATGATGGAAAATGAAATGTGTTATAGACACAAGTTCTGAGGAAGGTTAAAGCAGCAAAATCAATGGTGAAGATTAAGAGGAAAATCTATGGTTGAAAAGAAAATGATTTATGATGTCTATAAAAGGAGACAAGAGATTGATTATTAATTTTGGAATGTGCATGAGGAGATTGCATTCATGCAAAGCTGGTCAAACAGGTTGAAGATAGAATTGAGAAAATCTGCAAACAACACCAAGTGTCAGAGAAATGAATTAACTAAGAAGAACATAGTTGGAGGATACAAAGGAATTGAATTGAGTATATTGGCTAGACGTATTTTGAGCTTAGCATAGATCTAAAAACCTGCAAATAAAAGTTGTATTTGAATCGGATCATTACTGTTGCATTCTAACCATTTCTACAGATAAATCTCTTAACGAAGTGGGACTTAACAATCTTTTATATTTCAATATGAAATTCAATGAATGTTGATTATTTTCTTGTTGACCCCATAGTGAATGTTTGGTCATGAAGAATTGTTAGTGATAAATCCTCTAACCAGGTCATACCTAAAATTTGTTATTGTAACCTTTAACAGGGTTGGCTCTTAACTGAGCTCACTTCAAAAGAGTGAAATTATTTTGGATTACCGGTCCTAAGTGTTTTTTCCCCTAACATGGTTTCCACATTAAAAATAAAAGTGTTATATGTGTATGGATGTGTTGAATTTTTATTTTACTTCACACATTACTATAACTAGTTTTATTGGTATATATACTAGATAATTTACTGGTATTTAGTAAGTGAATAGAAAGGCACATTTAAAGTTCTACCAAGTTGATTAAATTATTTGAAAGATTTATTTTATACATCAGGGAGTATTTGGGACTTTAGGATAACTAGACTTAACTTGTTCACCCCCCCCCCCTCTCAGTTATCTAACAAGAACTACATATATAGATCACCAAAAACCATAAAGTCCAATATATCATGACATCGAAAGGAGATAAATCATAAAAGGGAAGATACAGGAGTTCAGTATCAAGTTTTCATAATAAAAGTCCATAAGAAATGTACATCATCAAATGTATAATCATTTACATCAATGAATCAATACTATATCAAGGGTGTAATCAATATACATGTGATCAAATAGGGTAAACAAGATAACTCTATCTATCACTAGCCCCTGTATCACCACCTGCATTTTAAGGTGGACCTCCACTAGTGTAATACCTCTCCTATGGTGATACTTAGACTTTTCTGAGTTGGACATTTTATTATTATTATGGTCAAGACTATACATTTACATTTATGTTTTGTGGATGATGACATGATGAATATGCTCATTTATGGTTAGTAATTACATGTTTATGAGATTAGAAAATTATCTATTTTTATATGGATCTAACCCAATTATTTGAATCTAACCACTATCATGATGTTTTATGTTTCATGGATGTGTCTGATGTGTTTTTCATGACTCCAGGATGAAGTCATAGTTACTCACTTAGTTGAGGTCCACACGATGTATCGATCCTGGTCATCTGCTTGCATATATCTGATTTGTATCTCCATATGTATATATATGTATCTCTACTTGGTGATGCAGGATTGCAGGTACCGGGTGTCATCTCCACCTGGCTTCACAGGTCTGAGCGATCCCTCAAAATCCTCAATCATTTTTGTTGTTACAGAGGTATCACCAGGTCCACAGGAAGAAACTTCACCTTTGATGCTTTTATCCTTAGGTGGGAAGTGTCGAGTCAGTCCCTTGTGTAAATGTCTTATGTGGTTTTGTAGTTGATGGAATTGTGGATCTTGTAGCTAGTTCTTGCCTTCGTGATATGTTCAATTCTGTTAGTAGATCATGGATGTAGATTATTGTTCATTTGAGGGTATGATTTAGTAGCGTATCTCATTAGGAGCGATTTTGAGTGCAATTAAATCATGTGGTTTTAATACCCATGATAAGGATTAATTTTATGGTATTTTAATGTCTAAGGAAATATTAATAATAAAAGGTTTTAAATAATAGTGGTAAAATTCTAACCTATGTTAGTGGCTACTTAATATATGCATATATATTTTAGAATGGGGATTAAGGTATGAATAAACAATATAGTTTATAATAATGTTATTCTAATGTTTAACATTAATAATAATGTACCTTATTTATGGTATTATTTTATAATACTAATAATGACAAAGAGTCTATAGCAATAAAAAAATAATAATATGTTTTATAATAATAATATTATGCTTGTAATAATATTTATAATAATAATAATATATGTACACATAGGCATATGGGTGCACACATATGCATATGCATACATATATTTATATATAATTATTACCATGTAATTATTTATTATATTAATAAATAATTAGATCAATTAGCGGTATGGTAAATAGGATTATCCTATTACCATAGTTAAATAATTTAATAAATTGTTTTGATATTATAATATTTATTTTAATATCCTTAAATTTAGGGACTTAGATTATAGTCTATTTATCCCTTTTCGGGAATGAGTTTTCAAAAAAACCATCTCATTAACGGATGGATAGTTGAGATGGTTGCACCGGTTGGATTACCTGTGCAACCTCCTCCTCCATCCTATTTACAGGAAAGATTTCCTGTGTAAAAGGAGTTGGGGGAGAAGAGTTGATTGGGAGAAGAGGATTATTATTATTATTGTAGGAAATTTATCCTGTGAGTTTGGCATTTGGATTGTTACGGGTAGAGGCTGGAAGATTGCAAGCAAAGGGATTCAAAGGAGTGTTGGAAACATTGGAGAGGGTTTGATCTTCCTTCTTCTCCAACTGGTCTTCGCAGGACTCCAGGTTGGAATCCATCCTGAGAAGTAGATTTATTTTGTAGAATGAATGTAAAATCTAGATTTCTGGAAAAGTTTCTGTATATTGTGCTATGGTTGCAAAATATATATATATGCATTATTGTAGTATTATTATCTTGTTTATATGAATGATCTATTACTCGATGAGATTATGATTGTTTACCTTTTTGTTTAGAATCGAAAACTATATTGATATATGTTTTATTTTCTATGTATTTGAAAGGTGTTTTTGGAAAGTTATTTTACGAATGTTTGTATGTTCACTATAGTGAAACCTCCCTGGGAGGGTAGAAGTGGTTTTGATCTGGTAGGGTAGTGTATTTTACTATCATTGGATGTATTATGAATGCTTCCAGATTTTAGAACTTTTGTTGCAACCTTACTGTTTCATGTCTATTTATGTGCCACCTTTCTTTTCCCAGATCTAGAATATATTTGTTAGATAGATAGGGAGGATTGATGGGCCATTTCTGAAGGGAAACTGGGATATCTCAAATGGGTCATGCTCATTTTAGGCAACCTTAGTCCCCATAACGCCCAATTTTACCCGCAAGACAAAGTTGATAGTCGTTCTCTGCAGTTCCAGTCGGCTCAGTGTGTTAACCGAGTTAGGTCGGTAATGTGTCAACCGAGTTAGGTCGGTAATGTGTTAACCGAGTTAGGTCGGTAATGTGTTAACCGAGGTAGGTCGGTAATGTGTTAACCAAGTTAGGTCGGCAATGTGTCAACCGAGTTAGGTCGGTAATGTGTCAACCGAGTTAGGTCAGTAATGTGTCAACCGAGCTAGGTCGGTAGTGTGTTAACTGAGCTAGGTCGGTAGTGTGCTAACTGAGTCAGGTTGGTTTAGTGTTAACCAGGCTAGGTCAGTAGTGTGTCAACCGAGCAATACTGTGTCAACCGACCAGTCCGGTATAAACCGAGGAAAATAGGATTCAGACTTTATACAATTATACTTTAAGTTATACTTTTAATTTCTTATACTTTAAGTTATACTTGTATAAAGGGATTAGGTACCCCTTGAATCCATTGGAATAGGTTTCAGGTTCCTAGGAGTTAAGTTGTAACTTTTAAATTTTAGATTTTTAATTAAATCAGACTTAGTCAATTTTCAGGATTAGCCAGGTTTTAGGTTTAGAAAGAAATTTTGTATAAACCTGAAGATTGTTCATTCCTTGTTTAGTGGAGATTATTTTCAGTACATTTAGATGCCTTTATTGAGATAGAATGTTTGTAAGGAGCAGTTTAGGGTTTAGAGTCTTCTAAGAGGATCAAGACATTTTAAACATTCTTAAACGTACCTAATTTCTCTAAACATACATAACTATCCTATTATTTCCAATTCTTTCTAACAGTTTTCAAATGTGTTTACAATGTGCTTCTACTATGTGTATGATGTAATTGTGATGTATGGGTTGAGGGTAGAAAACCTAACGACACCTAGTGAGTGGCTCTCAGTGCGGGGCCGGGGCCCTAAAGTGGCTAGAACTACGATAACCGACTGAAGAGTTATTTAACAAGTGAAAATTTAATTAAACTGATGGGAATGGGTTAAAACATTAAAAAGATTAAATGTGCCTCGCCCATGCCATTAGTGCTAGTAAAGGCTATGGATGGGAGTGGGAGAAGGTACCTATGCGTAGGTACCATTGAATGGCACTTGTCTGTATGAAAGGCATTCGATCCCACATGTGCCTACTTGGGGGCCGGGGCCCGAAGTGGCTAGTACTAGGACAACCCAAGGAATGAGGGCTATGCGATGACACTCACTTAGGTTGTTGCTTAGAGTTTCTACCCAAGCCTTAGAACCTTTTGGGAAAGATCTATACTTTGACTCTCTTTTCATTTGCTATTTTGGGAAAGATTACCCAACCCTAGGTTTGGCCTAGCTATTCCTTCTTTGTGGACCTTGGTGTTTATCTCCTAGCATGAGGGAGTGGGCCTTATAGGTATCCACATGGTTGGGTGGTAAACATTTTTATCGAGGTATCTTTTGCAGATACATGCTTGAAGATTCATGCTTGCTTATGTACCAGATTTGAAGAATGAAGGCCTTGTGATTATATTTCATGATGCATAATCTTGTTACCTCTTATGAGGAGTTGAATGCAATGTAATCAATAATGTATTTCAAAATGATGTAATTGGAATGGGTAGACTTAAGAAGAAGGGAAAAGGGAAATGTGAACTTTATGTTTAAGATGTATGTTGGAAAAGAAAATGATTTTTCTTACATTCCAAATTATGTAACATGCTTTCATTATTGTTGTTTAAGTGAAGTTATTGAAAAACCAAATGTAGTATATTTTTAATGTATCAAATGAGTTGGATAAATTTTATAAGTTACATTGTTCATAAAGGATATTTAGTAATATAGATGATTTTTAAATGGAAAGTTGAAATGAAAATATTTTGTATTTCTTAAAGATATGATGCAGTTTGCTTTGAGAAATAAATCTTGTTGTTAGTTTACTTAATGGATTTGAATGAATCATGCATTTAAATGAAAAGGGAACCTTGGAAGGAATCTAAGTTTAAGTTTTGATTACATAACTCTTTTCAAAGTTTAAAATTTTTTCATAAATTTTTACTTAGGTTTTCTTTTGTTAAGAGAATCTTTGTTCTCTTCCCTGGTTCCCTTGCGGGGCATGACAACTAGTACTTGCACCATCTGTCTAAGTCTAAGGAACTATATATGTAGGAACCTAAGAAGATTGACCTTGTTGAATCTAAGCCATCATTGGAGCCAAACCCTATATAAAGATAGTAACCTAAGCCAAATGAACCTATATAGTTGAGACACTATCTTGTAAATGTTGTATATCCTAGCTGAGAGCTATAGAAGAAATAGGAGCATTAGGATGAATCACCTATCTCACTTCATGATTCCTATGGTGAATTCATACTAGTGCAACTGTAGATCTATAAATAAGAGGAACTAGTCTCAGAGGAATTTATCTTCCTATAAATACCCTACCTCACATCCTAACCCTACCTGCATTCCTACCACCATCTCTACCTCAACCACTACCTCCACCCTGACCTACACCACCTCCAGGTCCACCAAAAAACAATCCCACCTCTACCACAAAGAACACTAGGAATCATACCTCAGCTAGTTATAGCTCTACCACCTTGATCTCAATATCTTCTACCTCAGAGTCCAGATCCCATTTGTCATCTATGTCCTCCATCACCTCTGTCATCACCATCATGAAAATAAACCTTATCAATATCAAGAATAATCTCATTAGGATTTGTAAATCTAGGAAAGGAATGATGTGCTAACCATTATGCATACTCTAAAGTCACACCAGCATTAATAACATCCTCTCTATAATCCCATAAAAAATGATGAAGACCAAGGAACTCATCACATGATTATCTATAATCAACACATGGTCCCCATAACGATATCTTTGACTATACCTAGCATAAATGGCTAAACCCTGTGGTATACCCTAAGTCTGACCAAACTGTCTCAGTACTCTCATGAAGAAAAATATCTCCAAAACTAGTAGAGTTCATCCAATCAACCAAAGAGACATGAACATAAATGATACCTCCTTGACATCCTCTTCCCAAAACTTCTATCCAATATAGGGTCTCCAATAGACCTAATCCATGTCATCTAGAATGCATCACCAGTAATATAATTTTTCCAATGAAGGTTGTACAATCACTCTATCATATACAAAAAATTAAGGAGAACCATTAGGTCTAAATCTATCAGTAATAGGTCTCAAAATTGGGATATGATCTAAAGTCCAAACCTATGCACCAATATAAAGTGTAGCACTATGCCTATACACTACATGGTACAAATCATGATATAACTAGGCCAAAACATGGGAACCCCAAGAAAATATCCTCAGCTCTGAAATCATGTCCTCTAAAATATGATCCTAGTCAACTATAAAACCATGATCCCATCTATCTGGTAACAAAAATCCTCTAATGAAAGTAGCCAAAACTAAGGGAAGTGGATCATAACAATGTCTCATCCATCTCTAGGGAATATTCTCATCTCCAATAGTAGAATCTATAAATACTCAATGGAAAGACTCTCAATCATATAATTGATCATAATAAATTAAATCACCCATCATTGGGATCCATAAAATCATATAGAGATCCTCGAGGGTGATAGTCATCTCACCCATCGACTAGCTTGATAGTACTTATCATGTAAGTTACTATACCGAAACATCTGAAGAAAGGTGAAAGAGATGAAGAATAGAAATATCTACATGAGGAAGATGTATATGTTAGATGAGGATAAGGAATACACTAAGTAGCTTGTTGATGAGTCTATGACTTGATGATATCAACTTTATTATGTTGCATTCATCTATGATGAAGAATAGAGCAGAAAGACACAAAGCAGTGTTGTTGGTAAATGAAGCATTCTAGTATACACCGAAAAATTGTAGTGTATACCGAGTGCAGTGTTAACTAAGCTTGTGTTCACCGATGCATTTCTTTGATAACCGAGCAAAATAGAAAGGAATTAAATGATCAGTTTAGCTGATAAAGTGATGAGTTGTAAAGTTTATGAAATCGAGGTAACAGATAAGGTTTGTTATGAAGATTTACATCTAACATAATTCAAGAAAGATCTAATGGAGAAGATTAAAACATGTTACTGACACATCAACCAAAGAAGGTTAGAGTGGCAAAATCAATGAATGAGATTAAGTAGCAAAATCTGAGGAACAAAAAGAAAATGATTTACTCGTCTATATAAGAGACATTGGTTTCATTGCTGAAAAAATACCGGAGGAAGAAGATACTATAGAATTATCACATGAAGGAGTTTTCATGCATTTTGATTATACTAGTTAGTGAGAACCGAACTATAGAACAATTACCAAGCTACATAGAGAAATTACCGACAGACAGTAAGTTGATATAGTATTGAATCTGAAGTGATATATTGATCAAAAAGATTTGAATGAGCTAAACATTGATCTATAAATTGCAATTGAAATTGTTTCAAGGAAGATCATCTACTATTACATATTTAACCATTGTAAATAGTCAAATCTCTTAATCAAGTGGACTAGGAAAGTCCTTTTATGTTTCATTCATAGAGTGAAAATTGTTATCTTGTCAACCCCAGAGTGACTACTACTTGGACGATAACTTTTGGTCTAAATTCCTCTAACAAGGTCACACCTAACAGTGTGTTTGTAACCTTTAACAAGGTTGGGTCTTCACCGACCTCACTTCAAAAGAGTGAACATTTTTGGGTTGCCGATCCCAAGTGGTTTTTCCTATCATAGGGTTTCCAAGTTAAATCTCTTGTGTTATGTGTTGATTGTGATGTTTGTTTGTTATCATACTTTGCATATTACATGTTAGATTTGATCAGTAACCACTATAAGTTTTAAACTGATAATCGGTAAAAACACAAATAGTGAAAGTATTTTATGTTTATCGAGTAGAAGAAGTTGAAGAATTGTTTTGGATTATACATTTTGGTTTGGGACACTAGATAACTGATTCTCCCCCCTCTCTTAGTTATTCTAACAATTGGCATCAGAGCTATGGTTGCTTAGAATAGAGTTTTAAGGACTCCAGCCAAAAGGTCTCAAGATGTATAAGAGGGAAGTGCCAAAGCTGAACAAAGAGAACTTCCCAGTATGGCAAAGTTGGATGAAGTTGCACATATCTAGAATTGGGAATTCTGCATTAGAACTGATGCAAAATGGCTACATTGAACTGACACTAGGTCCCCTAACACTTGATCAACTAAAGGATAGACATGAACACAATATTACTATGATGGAACTTGTTGCTGCCTATATCGATGCCGAATTTGAAGACATTAAGGGATGCACTACTACCAAAGACATGTGGGATAAACTATTAGGAATAAGGTGTCTCAACCTTGGATAATTCCTATTCTTATTATCTATTTTGTAAATGTATTTTTTGCAAATAATTAAATTAAGTGTGAGTGTACATGTCTAGTTGGCATGTTGATGTGTCACTCCACTTGATGTGTCAGCATCTTGTGCATAAGGAGATCATGACTGAAACAGTCATGATGGATTCCTATGATGTGTAAGAATTATTTAAGGAATGTGCTATGATAGGTGTAAGAGCATCTTATGACTTGGGCCTATTTGGGCACCCAAGAAGAAGTGGTTGGTGTGTGTAAGAGAATATGCCAAAAATAGGTTGCTATGATAGATTCTCTTACACTTCTCTTGTGACCATTATTTTTTGTGGATTCTATGACAAGCTGTCATAGTCTATTCTAGGGATGGACGCCTATTCTTGGGATTGCATGTAACAGTTGTGTACATGTGGCTTTGTGCATGGGTCTTGGTGGTTGGATGCCAAATTCCCTTTTTGGGTATTTTTTGGGTCCTGAGGAGTCTATATATATGATGCTACTTCTATGGGAGAGATATAAGTTTTACTAGTCTCTCATCTCCTGAAAGAACTTGCATTGCAAATGTGTTGTAGTCTTTGTGTTGAAGATAATACATTGTGCAGGTTTTGGAGGGGTGGGGTTGTTTTACTGAATGATTTTTCCCCACCGGCATATCTTTGTGTTTATGTGTTTCAATCTTCTCTATCTATTTTCTATATGCATGGTATATGGCTACAATATCTTTGTTAAAGTAGTTAATGAATCTAAAATTGTAAGGATTTAAAAAGGAATTTTCACAATACTTTCCTTTACAGATTAGTGTAGGAAGCTATTTCTGCACCTAAGTTTCCTTACAAGTGGTATCAGAGCCTAATCAACTTTTGATCCTAGTTATTGGGTAGGGTTTTTTGAGCTAATCTCAAGTTGAGTGGGAGTTTTGTGTAGAACATTTTGAATCTTATTTGCAGATTGAGATGGCAAGTTCCTCATACAGTAGAATGGAGGTGGAGAAATTTAATGGCACTAATTTTGAGTTGTGGAAACTCAAGATGGAAGACATGCTTGAAGAATACCATCTATGGGAGGCTACTTCACTTGATGTGAAACCTACAATGATATCACAAGTAGACTGGGAGATCAAGGATTGGAAGGCTAAGGGTCTCATCAAACTCTGTCTAGTAGATGTCGTTCTTCTGAATGTTTTTGATGAGACTACTCTAAATTCTTTGTGGCAATGACTTGGGTCTGTATATCAGGCCAAATCTCTGGTGAATAAGTTGTTCCTAAGAAATAAGTTGTATTCTTTAAGAATGGAGGAAGGTGGATATGTAATTGATCATCTCAATGCATTCAATTTATTGATTTCATAGTTGGCATCATCTGGTGCCAAGATCGAGGAGGAGGATCATTGTATGACCCTGCTTTGTTCCTTGCCAGATTCATGGGACCATCTTGTGATGGCTCTAAAAAGTACTATAGTCACATTCCATATGGATGATGTGGTGTCTTCGCTGCTATCTGAGGAGATGCGAAGAAAGACTTTGGATTCATCTAAGGAAGCCCTTGTTGTTCATGAGAGATCCAATGATAGAGGAAAGCAAAATGACAACAAGTCAAAGAAGGGTAGATCTAAATCTTGTGGGAGTTCTAAGACTCTTGGAAAGTCCAAGGAAAAATGTTGGAACTATGATAAAACTAGGCACTTTCAGAGGGACTGCAAAGAACCGAAGAAGAAGAAGAAAGGCTCAGATTCAGCTTCCAAAAAATCTCAAGAAGATGGAGATGCTTTTATTGCAGCTTTGGCAGCCCATGCATCTGATGATGTGTGGTTGGTAGACTTGGGTGCTTCTTTTCACATGACCTCTCATAGAAATTGGTTCTCAAGATATGAAGAGTTCGATGGTGGAAAGGTGTACTTGGTGATGATTCTCACCTAAAGATAGTTGGATGTGGAAGGGTCTCTATCAGATTTCTTGATGGACCAGTAAAGGGAATCAACAAAGTTATGCACATTTTGGGTTTGGCATGAAACCTATTATCTGTAAGTATGCTAAATGATGTAGGTGTGCAAGTTGTCTTTTCGAAAGATGGATGCAAGATGATGACAGGTTCTATGGTGCTCGCTATAGGTACTAGGAGAGGTACTTTATTTCAGCTTGAAGCATGCATTACTTAGTGGAATAGTTCTTTTATTTCAAAGAAGAGAGTGGCTATCACTTCATCCCCACCATCTGAACAAGCAGTAAAGAAGACTATGGAAATGGGTTTCGATGGCAGTGTAGTAAGTGTACCTAAGGGTGCAAACACTTTGGAAGGCAAGCTTCCTGCAAAAAAGATGATGTTGTGGCATATGAGATTTGGCCACATTGGTGAGAAGGGTCTTAGGACCCTGAAGAATAAAAACCTCATTGAGGGGTTAAATGATTGCAATCTTGAGTTTGACTTTTGTGAACACTGTGTCTATGGTAAACAAAATTGTGTTCAGTTTTACTCTAGTTCTCACAAATCTTCTGATGTTTTGGATCTTATTCATTCTAATGTATTTGGTCCTGTAAAAGTTCCTTCAATCTCCAAGTCTGTATTTTTTGTATCTTTCATAGATGATTATAGTAGAAGGAGTTGGATTGATTTCCTTAAAAGTAAGACACAAGTCTTTAGTCAGTTTAAGGAATTTAAAGCCCTTGTAGAGAATCAGACTAGTAAGAAGATTAAGTGTGTGAGAACTGATAATGGAGGTGAGTTTTGCTCAGTAGAGTTTGAATAGTTTTGTAAAGAATGAGGTATCAAGAGGCATAAGACAACTCCTTATACCCCATAGAAAAATGGAGTTTTAGAGAGAATGACCAGGACACTGATGGAGAAGGCTAGGAGTATGCTTAGTGGAGCTAGTTTAGAATAAAGGTTTTGGGCTGAAGCTGTGGCCATTGCTTGCTATCTAGTTAATAGATCTCCTACATCAGCTCTTGTTGGTAAGACACCCATGGAGGTGTGGTCTGGTAAGAAGCCTTCAATTAGACATCTTCATGTTTTTGGTTGTGAAGCTTATGCACATGTTCCAAAGGAGAAAAGATCTAAGTTGGAAAACAAAGTTGTCAAATGTATTTTCATTAGATATAGTGTTGGTGTGAAAGGATACAAGCTTTGGGATCCTGTGACTAGTAAGGTGTTGTATAGTAGAAATGTTATTTTCAGAGAGCTAACATCTCCTATTGTGCTACAACCAGATGAAAAAGAAAAGGAAAAAGATGTTGTTCAGTTGCCTCCTACCCCTAAGAAGACTGAACAGAGGGACCATGTTGGGTCTAATGATGAGGAGAGCTCTAGCAGCTTTGATAGTTTGGAAGAAGAGGAAGAACAACCTCAACCTTAGCCCATGAGGAGATCCAAAAGAGAAAGAAAGCAACTAGAAAGGTTTGGTTATTCTATGTTAGATTCCATTTGTGCTTTTTCTTTGACTACTAACACTGATGAGCCTAGATCTGTGAAAGAGGCTTTGGGCATGGAAGATGCAGGTTCCTGGATTGAGGCTATGGATGATGAGATGACTTCATCGGAGAAAAACAAAACTTGGGACCTTGTACCTTTGCCTAAAGGGAGAAAATATGTTGGTTGTAAATGGGTGTTCAAGAAGAAATTTTGTGCAGATGGTAGTGTTGAAAGGTACAAAGCTAGATTGGTTGCAAAGGGGTATTCACAGGTAGAGGGAATAGATTATGGTGAAATATTCTCTCCTATTGGAAAGTTGACATCCATTAGATTTCTATTATCTCTTGCTGCATCATATGATTTAGAGATAGAACAGATGGATGTGAAGACAACTTTCCTTCATGGTGATTTGGAGGAAGAGATTTATATGTCACAACCTAAGCACTACATTGTTAAAGGTAAAGAATCCTTAGTTTGTAGATTAAAGAAATCTCTATATGGTTTGAAGCAATCTCCTAGGATGTGGTACCTTAATTTTGATGCCTTTGTGTTGTCAATTGGATTTGTAAGATCGAAATCAGATCATTGTATTTATTTCAAAGTTGAAAATGATCGCCTTCTTATTGTTGTATTATATGTTGATGATATGTTGCTGTTTGGGAAGGGTAAGGGTATGATTTATAATTTTAAATCTCAGTTGTCAGCACAGTTTGAGATGAAAGATCTTGGGGTAGCTAGGTACATCTTGGGTATGGAAATCAGTAGAGATAGGTCTAACATAAAACTTTGGTTGAGTTAGAGTAAGTATGTAAAGTCTATGTTGGATAGGTTCAACATGGTAGATTGTAGACCACTTTGTGTTCCTATTTCTGTGGGAACAAAGTTATCTGTAGATGATTGTCCAAAATCTCCTAGTGAGGAGGAGGACATGAGTAGAGTACCTTATGCTAGTGCAGTTGGTATTCTTATGTATGCTATGGTCTGTACTAGACTAGACATTGCCCAAGTAGTGGAAGTCCTGAGTCGGTTTATGGCTAACCCTGGATGGGTACATTGGGATGTAGTTAAGTGAGTATTCAAATATTTGAGGGGTACATCAGATTACTCCATATGTTATCATGGTAACTCTTCTAGATCTCTGCATTTAGTTTGTATTCCTAGGTTCGTGGATTCAGATTGAGCAGGTGATATTGATAGCAAGAGATCCACCAGTGCTTATGTGTTCACTATGTTTGGTGGTGCCATTAGTTGGATGAGTAAGCGACAACCTATGGTTGCTTTGTCCACTACAGAAGTTGAGTACATGGCTACTACTCATGCTTGTAAGGAAGCCATTTGGATTAGGAGATTATGTTCTGATGTTGGTGTTGATGCAGAATAGATTACTATTTGGTGTGACAGTCAGAGTGCTATTTGCCTTGCAAAAAATCCAACTTTCCATGCCAGAACGAAGCACATTGATGTGTAGTTTCACTTTGTGAGAGATATGGTGGAAGATGGAAAGGTAAATTTGGAGAAGGTAGATACTATGAAGAATGTTGCAAATGCATTAACAAAACTAGTGGGCACTGAGAAGTTCAGATGGTGTTCAGAGTGTATGGGCCTTTTGGCCTATAGTGGTTAAAGCTCTTGTTATGTTCCTGTTGCTCTTACAAGGTGTTCAACAAGTGGGAGAATGTTAGGAATAAGGTGTCTCAACCTTGGATAATTCCTATTCTTATTATTTGTTTTGTAAATGTATTTTTTGCAAATAATTAAATTAAGTGTGAGTGTACATGTCTAGTTGGCATGTTGATGTGTCACTCCACTTGATGTGTTGGCATCTTGTGCATAAGGAGATCATGACTAAAATGGTCATGACAGATTCCTATGAGGTGTACGAACTATTTAAAGAATGTGCCATGACAGGTGTAAGATCATCTTATGACTTGGGCCTATTTGGGCACCCAAGAAGAAGTGGTTGGTGTGTGTAAGAGAATATGCCAAAAATAGGTTGGTATGATAGATTCTCTTACACTTCTCTTATGACAGTTATTTTTGGTGGATTCTATGACAAGCTGTCATAGTCTATTCTAGAGATGGACACCTATTCTTGGGATTGCATGTAACAGCTGTGTACATGTGGCTTTGTGCATGGGTCTTGGTGGTTGGACACCAAACTCCCTTTTTGGGTATTTGTTAGGTCCTTAGGAGTCTATATATATGATTTTGCTTCTATGGGAGAGATATAAGTTTTACTAGTCTCTCATCTCCTGAAAGAACTTGCATTGCAAGTGTGTTGTAGTCTTTGTGTTGAAGATAATACATTGTGCAGGTTTTGGAGGGGTGGGGTTGTTTTATCGAAAAAATTTTCCCCATCGACATATCTTTGTGTTATGTGTTTCAATCTGCTTTATCTATATTTTGTATGCATGGTATATGGCTGCAATATCTTTGTTAAAGTAGTTAACAAATCTGAAATTGTAAGGATTTAGAAAGGAATTTGCACAATACTTTCCTTTAGAGATTGGTGTAGGAAGCTATTTTTGCATTTGAGTTTCCTTACATAAACTAACTCTAATATACAGTGGAGATTTGAATGTTAAAACAGCCAGAGCAGAAAGCCTAAGAGGTTGATTTGATGATATGAAGATGAAAGAAGGTGAGAATATTATGCAATACACAAATAGACTAAAAGAGGTAGTACATGCTATTAGAGCATCAGATGGAGTTATTGAGGATGAAATAGTGATAAGCAAGATTATCAAAACTTTTCTACCAGTTTACATAATTAGAATCTCTACAATTCATGAAATAAGAGCTACATCCAACCTTACTCTTCACACATTGATCGGTAAGCTTACAACCTTTGAATTGAATAACTTTGACAATAGTGTTGTACCTTCTGTTGAATCCACTTTCATGTCTTCTTTGAAGATTGGTAAGTCTAGTAGTAGGAATAGTAAGAATAATGATAGTGATAGTGGTACCGATCATGAACTTGATGAGCTTGAAGCTCTTATGGCCAGAAGATTACCCAAAGGTAAAGGAAGGTATAGAGGTAAGCTACCTTTGGCATGCTTTAATTGTAAATAAGTTGGCTACATTGCTACTAGATGTCCTAATAATAAATATGATGATAGATCCAAAGATCGATCTAAAGGAAGCTATGGGAGAAGAGTCAACAAAGGCTACAGACACAATAAAAGAGACAACTGAGATAGCTATGACATAGGGAAAAAGGTATGTTACATAGCTGAAGAATTTGAATCTGAATCTGATACTGATGATGATGTAGAAGTAGTATTTGTTGCTATGAAAGATGACTTAGAGGAAGAAGAGAAACATGAAGAAATGACATTGATCTCTAAAGTAAGTAGAAATGATACATGGATCATAGACAGTGGCTATACACATCATATGACTGGTGATATAGATAAATTTGATCTACTTGATGAATATGATGGAGGATCTGTAAGGATGGGAAATGATGCACCCTGTATGGTAAGAGGTAAAGGTTCACTGATGATTAAAGATAGAATAAAATTTGAAAATGCATACTGGGTAGATGGACTGAACTATAATTTGTTAAGTGTGGCATAGCTGAATAACTCAAGCCACCGACTTGCTTTAGAGAGAAGAAAGGTAAAAATCTATGATGATGGAGGAAGACTTGTCAAAACTGGTACACAATCCAGAGGTAATCTATTTTATCTTGATATTGATCAGTCTTCTTGTTTATTAATGAAGGATGAAGATGCATGGTTGTGGTATAAAAGGTTATGCCATGTGAACTTTGATAACATGATCAAAATTAGTAAGAGGAAAAGAGTTAGAGGGTTTCCTAACTTGTCAAAACCAAATCATGCTATGTGTCATGAATGTCAGAAAGGTAAGATGACTAAGTCTATTTTTAAAAGCAACGACTACTCAACAAAGAAGATACTTGAGTTGGTTCATACTGACCTATGTGGTCCCATGAGAACTCAAAGTTATTATGGTGATAGATACTTTATTCTTTTTGTTGATGACTATACTAGATTGATGACAGTTATGCTATTAAAAGAAAAATCTGAAGCATTTAAGATGTTTAAGTGGTATAAGGAAAAGGTAGAAAAAGAGACTGGAAAAAAATTAAAATACTTAAGATCTGATAGAGGAGGTGAATTTATCTCTGATGAATTTACTAATTTCTATCATGAGCATGTATCAAAAGATAGGTCTCTACACCAAGAACACCTCAGCAGAATGGGATTGCTAAAAGAAGGAATAGGTCAATCATTGACTGGGCAAGAACACTAATGATGCAAAAGAATATTTCTCAGACATACTGGAGGGAAGTTTTCAGTACAGCTGTATATGCGCTTAACTGAGTACAACTGAAGAAGGACACCAATCGGACACCCTATGAACTATGGTTTGGACACAAACCTACTGTAAGTTATTTCAGGATCTTTGGAAGAAAATGTTTTATTCTGAAAGATGAGAGAAATGGGAAATTTGATTCTAAAGGTGATGAAGGAATATTCTTAGGATATTCTACTAAGAGTAAAGCATACAAATGTCTGAATAAGGTTACAAATAAGATAATT
Source organism: Chamaecyparis obtusa (assembly GCA_027943335.1). NCBI lineage: Eukaryota > Viridiplantae > Streptophyta > Pinopsida > Cupressales > Cupressaceae > Chamaecyparis > Chamaecyparis obtusa. Next base: position 1,061,070 of record BSBK01000579.1, read on the forward strand.
GAAAGTACTAATGTCCGTGTTGATGAGTTTGATGACAAGAACACATAGGAAACTAGAAAGGAACTAGAGGACTATGGTAGATTCACTTACATTGAACATCATGATTATCTACCGAAGTCGCAACCTGTGATAACCAGTCAGCAAGAAAATAACCATGAGGAACAAGAAAGGGAAACCAATGAACAAGATGGAGCTACCGAGCAAGCACATGAACCTGAACAGGATGAACAAGAAAGGAGAAACTAAGTACTAGCTAGTTTTTTCAGAAGACATCATCCTGAGACACAAATTATTGGAGATAGATGAGCTGACATGCAGACAAGAAGCAAAGCAAGACAAGGTACATGTCTAGTTTGTGAATTTGAACCAAAAAATGTGAAAGTTTCATTAGAGAATGAAGAATGGGTTAATGCAATGAAAGAGGAAATAGAACAAAAAGAGAAGAACAAAACTTGGTCCTTAGTACCCTGACCTAAAGATAAAAATGTTATCAGTACTAAGTGGATATTTAGGAACAAACTAAATGAAAATGGTGAAGTGATAAGAAATAAAGCTAGATTGGTATGCAAGGGATATGCACAGGAAGAAGGCATTGACTATGGTGAGACATTTGCACCTATTGCTAGATTGGAAGGAGTTAGAATGCTACTTGCATATGCTACACACAAGAAATTTAGAGTTTATCAAATGGATGTGAAGTCAACATTTCTGAATGGTATACTTAAAGAAGAGATCTACATAGAACAACCTGAAGGATTCATTGATCCAGACAACAGAGACATGGTATGTAGATTACAAAAAGTGTTATATGGTTTGAAGCAAGTACCAAGAGCCTGGTATGAAAGGCTGCATACTTACTTGTTAAGTATTGGATTTGTAAGAACTAGTGAAAACAACAATTTGTACATGAAAGGTGATACTGATGACACTATTCTTATTGCTAAGATATTTTTTGATGATATTATTTTTGGAGGTCAAGATCATGTATGTAAATCTTTTTCTGATGACATGAGGAATGAGTTTGAAATGTCTATGTTTGGAGAGATTAAATTCTTCCTAGGACTACAAGTGATTTAGCAAAGTGATGGGACATTCATCACATAGTCTAAGTACATAAAGGAAGTCTTGAAGATATTTGGCATGGAAGATGCTAAACCTGTGGGAACACCAATGGCTACTGGATGTAAACTGACTAAGGAAGATGAAACTATAGAGGTAAACCAGACACTTTACCGATCCATGATTGGTAAGCTAATGTATGTAGTTCACAGTAGACCAGATATAGCACATGTTGTGGGAATTGTTGCTAGATATTTTGCTAATCCTAGAAAATCACACATGATTACTACTAAAAGGATCTTAAGATACCTAAAAAAGATAGAGGATTATGGTTTATGGTATCCTAAGGTAGGTAAGTTTGAACTGATGGTCTATACTGATGTTGATTGGATTGGAAATGTGGATGATAGAAAAAGCACCACCAAAGGAGCATTCTTCTTTGGTGAAAGACTTGTAACCTAGACAAGTAAAAAGAAGGCTTGTATTTCTCAGTCTAAAAATGAAGCAGAGTGTGTTGCTGCTACTACTAATTGCTCAAACATTGCATATATCAAGCAAGTGTTGGAAGGAATGAATGAGGTGATCACAGACCCAGTGATTATATACTATGACAACACAAGTGATATCACTATTTCAAAGAATCCAGTGATGCACTCTAAGACAAAGCATATATCAATTAAGTATCACTACTTAAGAGAACAAGTGCAAGAGAAGCAAGTGAAGTTAGAATTTGTTACATCTAAAGAATAACTTGTAGATATCTTTACAAAGCCTCTACCAAAGGACACATTTGAATATTTGAGGACTAGACTTGGGGTCCATCCCCTATCTACCGGTCACTAATGTGATCTAGATGTTGCATCAGCTTAAACTTATCAAAAGATCACACATGTTGATGCAACATAGTTCACACTTTGGATAATGTTCATGGTTGTGATTAAGTTTGAAGAACTGAAGCAGATTGGGATATCGGTATAAAGAGATACAGAGAATGTATTGGACAACAAAGAGTTACTTAGCTACTATAGAGCTGATTATTTATTTGTTTCTTTGGCATTGTTTTCAAAGGGAGAGATAAATAATATGAAACAATATACACCGATGAGAACACTGAAACATCTATCTAAGGGAGAGACAAATAGAAAGAAAGGGAGAGCACTGAAGATCAGTTACTAAGAATAAAAGAAGGAAAGGGAGCGCTGAAAAGATCATATTTGCAGAATGTCAAAGCTGCATTGATAATGTTGTTTAGTAACATAGTGATTAAACATATTAAGCTAGGGAGAGCTTGTACAACATTTGTTCACAAATTTGTAGAATACATGTTTGGTATGTGTATTGTACTGTAGACACCTAAAAAATCCTTTAGAAAATAAAGTATTTTTATTTTTTGAAAAATCTCTCATGACATCATCATTTGTTAATTAATTAATTATTTAATTAGTTTATTTATTTTTATGTCATTAAATCCTTTTATCTTAATTTAAAATATTTAATTAAGGAATCCCTCCAAAAAATGTTTAAATCTTATTTAAACATTATTCCCCTATTTATTAATTATTTAATTAATAAATTGACCAAAAATCCCAAAATAAATAATTAATTTATTTTTTGCCCAAAACTTGGCCAATTTCCTTAAGACCACTAACCTCTTCTAGAATCTTCTAATCCTTCTTTAATTTCGATTAAAGGCTAATCCCTTCATTTCCTAACCCTAATCCCAACTCAAAATATTTAATTAAGATTAAATATTTATTCCTCATATTTATTAAATTTATTTTTAATAAATATTCTCAAACCTAAACCATGGAAATAAATAAATCTTTATTTATTTCCTAAAATCCATGTTTATCCTAAGGAAATTCTAGACTCTTCTAGAAAGTCCTAATCCCCTCCTAACCTTGTCACATTCCTTAACCAAGGTTAGCCAACTCCTAAGCTTAACCCAAAGTCAACAAACTTCTAGAAACTTCTCTTACATGCATTAAGTGCATTTAAGGCCTTCTTATCCCTCTTACATGCATTTATCATGCATTTAAGAAGCCCCTCATCCCTTTCTTACACCCTTTGACCTTAGGCACATTTCCCAAATTGTGCACATTCCTCCCATCTTTCAACCCAATGCACTTATGACACTTGTCACAAGGAGGTGGCCCTGAACTAGCACAATCCATGTGCTCCCCTTTGAATGAATCTTGGCCTCTCTTAAGGATTTTGATCCTGGCCACTCGTTCCTCCTCCCCAAATCTTATAAATGCTCCTCATTTCCAAGAGCAAAAAAACCATTGACCTTTCATTTTAAGCATTGTTATCATGCCCTTTTACTTCTAGCCTTAGCATAATCATCTTAATTTAGCTTACTTTCAAGCATTTTAGCTCATCCTAATTTAGTAATAATAGATTAACATAGTTTATTTCCTCATTTTACATAGCATATCATCATCATCACATCTCTATTTGGTTTAAAATCAATCTTAGCATAAACATCATGTAGCTTAATCTTCATTTCAGCATGATTTGGATCCTTGAGGCCTTAGGGGCGAATCAGGTGTTCTATACCTATTTTGTGCCATTTATGAGGTTTTCATGGATCTCAATCCATCCTAAAATGCATAAGGAACATGCTCTAAGTGCTTAGAGAGCACACCCACATCCCCTTAAGAAAGAGCAAATCAAACAGTTCTTGGGTGCATCTGTTTTAGCTCAATCTGAGGTGGCTTAGTTTAGAGTTTTACTTGTTTTTGATTGATTTCATGCTAGACTAAAATCTAATCTTTATTTGGTCTGAGTCTTTTAAAATAGGTATCCTCAAAAGCCTTGTCCACATTCTGGCACACCCGGTGGGACTCGAACCCACAATCGCCTGATTATATCATACTTTGTATTCTTGTATTTGCAAGAAATAGGTGAAATGTCACCTACACAAAGTTCAGTCATGCCTATATAAAGTATAGTCATGCTTACAAAGAGCCTGATCACGCCTACGAGCTCTATATCGACACCTATGTTTTGAAGATTTCCGTGCTTGATAACTTCTATTCTATCTAAAATTCTTTTCTATCACCTGTAACAGAAATAATCATGCCTACGGGATAAAAATTTACACCTCTGCGCACACAACTCTCGCCTGTAATCATTTCATTATCGCCTGTAAAAATTTCATTGTCGCCTGCACCTGTTTGAGTGTCACTTAGGCATTTTTTTTACTGTCACCTATGCACGTTTTACTACTGCTTATGCACATTTGACTGTCGCTTATGATTATTTTTTCTGTCACTTATGCACATTTCGTTATCACCTATGCATTATTAAGTGTCGCCTTGGCTAGTTTAAAGTGTCACCTATGCTCATTTGCCTGTCGCTTGGGCATTTTTCATTACCACCTCTGAATCATCCTTTGTCACCCCAAAAACATTTCTCTGCCATGTGAAATCTTTTGTCTATCACCTAGGCATTTTTCTCTGTTGCCTATAATCAGTCTGCTGCCGCCTGGGAGCTTTTTTGTTGTCACCTGTGCATTTTCCAGTGTCACGTATTAGCTGGACAATGTCGCTGTCGACTGTGTTTTTGCCTTAAATTTTTCTCAGATTCATAAAAAAGAAAAAGTCAAACAAATCTTGAATGAAACTAAGGAAAAGAACTCAGGTCCTAAGAGTCATTATCATTTTGAAAATCAAACACAATCTTGAATGATCTAAATTGGAAAGAACAAGCATCTCTATTCCCTCCTTTTCAATTCAAGCAAACCACAAACTCAATCTTAAATGATCTAAGGATAAAACAAAGCTCTTTTCAAAGTTCTAAATCAACACACCAATCTCAATCTTGAATGCTCAAAGAAAGAATTTGCAACCGCTTAAATCATTTACTTATTGGAGAAAGAACAAATCAAATCTTAAACACTTGTGTCTTCAATTTCAAAGTTCAAATCACACTTAATCAAATTGGAAGAAAGAACAAACTTGCTTGATGTGCATTTAGGAGTTTTTCAAACTCTTGCAAAATCCTATTAAAGTAAGCAACGTAGAACATTTGGACTCAGACAAGTTCACTTGTTCTACTTTTAGCGAGGCTTGTCCAGGGAGAAAAGTGCTTCCTCCTCGGAGAATGACCTCAAACTGGTATCCCCCCTGGCCGGTATATAAATAAAGTGAAGGCAAAAAGTACTCACTTATATCTCCTAATCCACGGGCATTTTGTGCCAAATGCAAATGTCTAGGGATAGGTAAATATTCCTCCCCCAGCGTTGTTGGCTAGGCTCTTAAGTGAGTCATAGGCAGTCAGCATAACCGGGTATGGAGACTCCATGGAACTATTAAAAACTTGATAAAATAGAGGCTACCCTATCTACATCCAAAAGTATCAAAATCCTTGTGCAAGGACCGATCCAAGGGGTTTACCGGATCACCTCAAGATTACTCACCATTTGTATTCCCTTCTGGGGGGTACCAAGCTGTGGGAAAGCAATTTTGATACTCACCTTCCTTAGGTAGATCTATTTGAAGTGCTTGATAGTCAAAAGCTCCATGAAAACCTTGTTGGAACATACACTTTTCAAAGCTTTATCAGAGTCAATTATCTTGTTTGTATCTCACAAGGTTGCTTTGTCCCCTGTGGAGATTGCTTATCTAAAAATCTTTGTTGAAATCTATCCTTTGCCATTGGAAAAACATCAAACTAATCTACAACTTGGTTCAAAGATACTTAGAATTGCCATGTCAATCCAAATCCTCCCAAAATCTAGAAAATGTCCAAAGCTTTCAGAATCTCAAATCATGGTCTTCGAGTCTTATTCAATCCAGTCTTGTCATCCTTTCCTCCTATCTTAGGTTAGCAGAGTCATCTTGGTCATCCCCCATCCCCTTGTCTGTCTTCCTCTAAAGTCAATTTTCTTCCAAACTTGAGCCAAAATCCAAATCTGAGTCTGATCCTATCAATTATTCCAATCTGAATCTTAGTCTTCCAATCCATCTTCATCCTTATCCAACTCATCGTCAAGTCAGCATGTCTCAAAACTATTATGATGAGCTTGGTTATTATGTCTCTCCTCTCAATCCATCCTATCCTAATGATGATGAAAGCCTTGTAGATCATGATGCATATTTTGAAAATCTTAGCAAGTTTTCTCCAAACATCCCCCAACATCCAATCAGTCCTCCAAAATATCCTATCATGCCTTCACGCTTATCCACTAGCACTCCCTTTCATGTCCTCGACAAGGCAAATCCATTATCTTATCCATCCACAACTTATCCCTATCTTAAACCTACACATCCTCCATATGCATCCTTCATACCTCCATCTCCTGCTATGGTCATATCCCAATCACCACCATCCCCTCGAAACACTTCATGCTACTTCCCTTATCTAAAACCTCCATCCACTTATCCTCCAAAACCCTTTCAAAACCAAAAACCAAGTCTTCCAATCCTTTTCCCCAACCCACCATCCTCCAACTCCTCATCTGCACTGTCATCCCCTCAAGCAAGTTCCCCTTTATCCACTCCATCTTCATATGAGGACCATCCAAGCTCCCCATCTCCTCCACATTCCAACCCTTCTTCACCATGAAAGTCTCCAAGGAGTTTCACAAGGAAGCAAATAACAAATCCCACTCCTAAGAATGAAGAGCCAAGCCATTTCAATCCTTCATGTGAAGCCATCATTGATGAGGCCCATCCATCGCTCCCATCTATTATCTATCTTCCATACATCCCACTCATTGATCTTCTTTCGTCTCCTAACATCATTGAGTCCCTTCCATCTGAAGTCTCCATCCAATGCCTACCAACATTACCTCCTCCTAGTATTATCCAAAGCATATCTAATGAGCCTCATGAGTTCACCCTTCTTCCTACCATCACAGCTACAGAATCTCCCATCCTTCCATCCACCCCCTCTGAAGAGTCCATCCATACATCCCCCATCACTCTATCCACACAAAACCTACCATGTCAAGATCTTGTCCAAAAGCATGTTGAAATACTTGCAGAAGAAAATTAAGATCCAATCCCTTCACTTCCCCCATCACATGTTCTATTGCTTCCATCACCCCCAATCCAAAATCCTACAATCCCAATTTCTCCAATCCAAGATCCTATCATCCTAGTTTCTCCATCTGAAGATTCATTACTATCCCCCAATCCTAGTCAAAATCCCACCATCCTATCCTCTCCTCTTGAGGATCTTCCAAACCAAACTATCCCACTACCATCACTCTATCCTCTTGGACCACTTACATTTGTCAAAGGCAGTCCACTTGAAGCAGAAGAAATTAGTTTCATATCTTCCATCAGGGAACCAGAAATTGGATGTTTATCATATTCCCCAAGTCATAAATATCCTTGTTTGGATAAAATTCTCAAGAAATGGAATTATCAAGGCAAAGGTCTAGGCTCTCGTGAACAAGGAAATCTGGAGCCCATTCAAGACAAGAAACATCCAAAATCATGTGGAATTGGTCACACATTAGAAGAAGGCACTTCCTCCAAAAATGTTGGTACAACTATAGCTAAATTCAAGCATTCTTCCAAACCCATCATCACATCTTCCAAAGCATACAATGCTATCCCTCCTCCATCGTTACAACTAAAGACAACCTCTCACATTCCTCCTTCATCCTCCAAATCCATTTTGGGTCCCTATGTCCCAAAATCTACCAGCACATATCCTTCCCATGCTAACTCCATTTTGGGACCTTACATCCCAAAATATCATCCCCCATCTTATCCTACTCAGTCTTTCATCCAAAATCCAAACATCCCTAGTCGGGATCAACAAAGGCACATGTCAATATCTCCTATCTACCAAACTCCATCCATCTCCTCATCCATATTTTCGCCATCCCGCACATCTCCTCATATTCATTCCAATGCTCCTTGCAATTTGGATGCCATATCAAATATGCACAAAGAGAAATATCCACAAAAATTCAAAGATTGTCATCTCCAGTCTAAACGACATGCTCAAACCAAGAAAAATCCAATCAAGCAATCCAAAGCATCCCTATGGCCACAAAGGCCTATCAAAGAAAAATCAAAATCTGAAGCATCCCAATGGCCGCAAAGGCCCAGCAAAGAAAAAGCAAAATTTGATGCATACCAATGGCCACAAAGGTCCACCAAAGCTCAAGCAAAAATGATGTGGATCCCAAAGCAAAAAGATGTAATGCATCTAAAAGAAACATCTATAATGGCATCCAAAGTTGCTAATCCCCTAGCTACTCAGTCTTCTCCTCCATCTCCTCAATCTATTTTGGATCCCAAAGATCCTAAATCTCCTAGCATAAATCCTCCATCATATCTACCTCTATCTTCTGAAACCCATCCACTTCACCCACCTTCCTCGCAACATGTGCCAATGTTGATCCTGACAACATCCCCCTATCACGATCACTTTCCATCTTTTCATCCAAACACTTTATACCACCATATTTCCCATCTCCCCCATCTCATCCATGCCTTTGCATAATTCCTCCATCCTAACAAAGTTGTACCAACATCCAAGCACATCAGAAAGATCAGTGACAAATCAGAGAAATCAACAGGTCAGCAAAATCAGAAAGTCAGCAACATGACAAACATCAAATCAGAAAGATAGCAACACATTAGAAATATTAGAAGGTTAGCATCTAGTCAGCAAAAAATTATAAAATCCAAAAAAAATTGAAAAAAATCAAGAGAAAAGTATCAAAAAAAAGAAAAAAAAAGAAAAGAGAAAAACATTCGTCCTATGGTGAAAACTTGGCAATTCAAGCACCTTGGACAAGTACCATGGTGAAAACCTGGCAAACAGGCGTCATGTGTAGGCTCCCCCCAATTCCTTTCTGTGGTTGGGGGCGATTCCCTTCTATCACCTCTTATCCAACATCTCCTCCATCCCATTTGTCTCTCACCTCCTTCATCCTCCTTTGGATCTTGATGACAAAAACAAAGACTACCAGGTATACATGCTTTTGGGCACTTTCTTGGCATCCATCACATCTTTCAGCTACATATCCTCTATCCAATCCATTCATCCTATCTTCCATCTACCTTCCTCATCCTCTTATCAACATATCTTCTATCGAATCATAACCCATCCTACTACCTCTGAATGAATGAACTATCCTAAGTAGGGGGCATCTTATTCCTTGGTGACATATTCCTTAGAGACTATCTTTTATCCAAAATCTTCCATCTCCCAAATCCTTAAGCAAATCCACCATCCAATCCTTGAGCATTCCTCTATCCAGATCCCTCAGCGATTCCTCCAGCATTCCATCTTCCAATCCTTAAGCAAATCCACCATCCAATCTCCCCAAGCATTCCTCTATCCAGATCCCTCAGCAGTTCCTCTAGCATTCCATCTTCCAATGCTCAAGAAAATCCACCATCCAATCTCCCCAGATCTTCCTTTATCCAATCCTCAAGCATTCTTCCATCCAAATCCAAATCTTCCTCCATCCAAATCTCCTAGCAGTTCCATCATCCTCTTCCTAAGCATTTCCTCCATCTTTCCATGACCTAGTATCTTCCCTTGTCATTGGTATCTAGCTATAGGCTACCCTCATTGCAATCCAATGCCATTCATCCATATCTAACTATTCCTAGTAGTCTTCTAGCAATCTTCCAATCCTCTCCACATCCTCTAGCTATCCAAAATCCAACATCCAAGATCAAGGCAACCGATCAAATCACATCCTTAGTCTTGTAGCAAGCCTTGATCTCAATCCAATCATCATCATTGGGATACGTCTTTCCCAAATCTATGTCATTTTAGGACATATCTATCCATCAGTCCGTCTTGGCTTTCCAGCCCAACTGGGGCATCGTCTTGCATATCTTTAGAGTTTTAGCTTCATCCCTAATCTATTGTATCTCCTTTCCCATCCATTGTACATATCCTCACATCTTGTTGTACATATCCTCATTAGTCCTGTAGCAGCATTTGATCAGAAATCTTGTCCTACCCAGCCTTGTACTTCAACAACATCAATTGTTGACTATCTTTGATCATCATGACCATCTTTGAACTGCATCATTTTCCAATCAGCAACACAACATTCTCCCCATCAGCATCAAGTCCACATAGATGTATGCTTCTATTTTGTTTGACCTAAGCCTAATCACGGGTCCCCTCAGTTATATCCTTCCTATCTGACCTAATCTTCCACCAAGCACACTAGGTCCGTGTCGATGCATCCTTCCACATGTTCAGACCAATCTTCCCACCATCAATCAAATCAAATATCTCTCTCCTTGGCAAAGGATGTCCTTTTGGAGTTCTCATTTTGGTCTTGGATTTTGTCCTTTTGGGTCTTGTTAACTTTTTATACCTTCTCGTTGTTCTCTCCTCAAAGTCGCCACGATCCTTTATATCATGGTGCACTATGAATGAGGATAATTTGGGGCAAGGTCTTTTGATCTTTTGCTTCTGCCTGTGAGTCAGTCGTGTGTTTGTGGTTTCTTCAACATCGTTTCCACCATGCCTCCTCTGGGATTCATGCGTGATGCTGGGGCAGCCCTGCATGTCTTTTTAGCGTCAGTCCTATGCAACACTAGTGACAAGGCCTCGTGATCCCAATATCCTTGGCAGGTCTCTATCATTGCTATATTAAACTAGGTTGTGCTCTCCACATTTGCACTTGGAGCTTCCCCCAATCCCCTACATCTTGCATCTTGCATCTCTCATGTAGTTGCATCCTGCATTTTGCATTCCATCTCATCTTGCATTCACCCATCTTTGCTCTTGGAAGCTTGGTTATTTATCTCCCCTTCTTCCTAGCTCCTTCTCTGTTTCCTTTCGAGAAAATTCCACAACGTTTACTCCTTGTATTATTTTCTCGAGGGGGCACAATCCCTCATTCCTCTAAATTCTACCCTCGTGCATCTTATTTTCTTGTCTTTGACGCCATGCCACTTGCGGCATCGCATCAAAGAGGGGCAAAATGTAGACACCTAAAAAATCTTTTAGAAAATAAAGTATTTTTATTTTCTGAAAAAATCCCTGATGACATCATCATTTGTTAATTAATTAATTATTTAATTAATTTATTTATTTTTATGTCATTAAATCCCTTTATCTTAATTAAAAATATTAATTATAGAATCCCTCCCAAAAATGTTTAAATCTTATTTAAACATTATTCCCCTATTTATTAATTATTTAATTAATAAATTGACCAAAAATCCTAAAATAAATAATTAATTTATTTTTTGCCCAAAACTTGGCCAATTTCCTTAAGACCACTAACCTCTTCTAGAATCTTTTAATCCTTCTTTAATTTTGATTAAAGGTTAATCCGTTCATTTCCTAACCCTAATCCCAACTCAAAATATTTAATTAAGATTAAATATTTATTCCTCATATTTATTAAATTCATTTTTAATAAATATTCTCAAACCTAAACCATGAAAATAAATAAATCTTTATTTATTTCCTAAAATCCATGTTTATCCTAAGGAAATTCTAGACTCTTCTAGAAAGTCCTAATCCTAATCCTAATCCCCCCTAACCTTGTCACATCCCCTAACCAAGGTTAGCCAACTCCTAAGCTTAACCCAAAGTCAACAAACTTCTAGAAACTTCTCTTACATGCATTAAGTGCATTTAAGGCCTCCTTATCCCTCTTACATGCATTTATCATGCATTTAAGAAGCCCCTCACCCATTTCTTACACCCTTTGACCTTAGGCACATTTCCCAAATTTTGCACATTCCTCCCATCTTTCAACCCAATGCCCTTATGACACTTGTCACAAGGAGGTGGCCATGAACTAGCACAATCCATGTGCTCCCCTTTGAATGAATCTTGGCCTCTCTTAAGGATTTTGATCCTGGCCACTCGTTCCTCCTCCCCAAATCTTATAAATGCTCCTCATTTCCATGAGCCAAAAAACCATTGACCTTTCATTTTAAGCATTGTTATCATGCCCTTTTACTTCTAGCCTTAGCATAATCATCTTAATTTAGCTTACTTTCAAGCATTTTAGCTCATCCTAATTTAGTAATAATGGATTAGCATAGTTTATTTCCTCATTTTACATAGCATATCATCATCATCACATCTCTATTTGGTTTAAAAACAATCTTAGCATAAACATCATGTAGCTTAATCTTCATTTCAGCATGATTTGGATCCTTGAGGCCTTAGGGGAAAATCAGGTGTTCTATACCTATTTTGTGCCATTTATGAGGTTTTCATGGATCTCAATCCATCTTAAAATGTATAAGGAACATGCTCCAAGTGCTTAGAGAGCACACCCACATCCCCTTAAGCAAGAGCAAATCAAACAGTGCTTGGGTGCACCTGTTTTAGCTGAATCTAAGGTGGCTTAGTTTAGAGTTTTACTTGTTTTTGATTGATTTCATGCTAGACTAAAATCTAATCTTTGTTTGGTCTGAGTCTTTTAAAATAGGTATCCTCAAAAGCCTTGTCCACAGGTACACTTCATATTACTTGAGTTTCCATCAATGCCAAAGGGAGAGATTGATGAACTACAACTGATTTAGAACCTGAATGAAGAATCTATGATTTAAGATCACTGAGGAGTTGTTGATTAGATATGCAAGATGATTAAATCAGTATTATGTTGTCATTGATGTCAACTAGCTTGACAGTGCTTATCTTGTAAGTTACTATACCGAAACATATGAAGAAAGGTGAAAGAGATGAAGAACAAAAATATCTACAGGAGGAAGATGTATATGTCAGATGAGGATAAGGAATACATTGAGTAACTTGTTGATGAGTCTATGACTTGATGATATCGACTTTATTATGTTGCATTCATCTATGATGAAGAATAGAGTAGAAAGACACAAAGCAGTGTTGTCGGTAAATGAAGCATTCTAGTATACACCGACGGAGTGTAGTGTATACCGAGTGCAGTGCTAACCGAGATTGTGTTCACCGACACATTTCTTTATTAACCAAGTAGATCAGAAAGGAATTAAATGATCAGTTTAGCTGATAAAGTGATGAGCTATAAAGTGTACGAAATCGAGGTAACCGATAAGGTTTGTTATGAAGATTGACAGCTAACATAATTCAAGAAAGATCTAATGGAGCAGATTGAAACATGTTACTGACACATCAGCCAAAGAAGGTTAGAGCAGAAAAATCAACGAATGAGATTAAGTGGCAAAATCTGATGGACAAAAAGAAAATGATTTACTCGTCTATATAAGAGACATTGGTTTCATTATTGAAAAAATGTCGGAGGAAGAAGATACTGTAGAATTATCACGTGAAGGATTTTTCATGCATCCTGATCATATTGGTTAGTGAGAACTAAACTGCAGAACAATTATTGAGCTACATAGAGTAATTACCGATGGACAGTAAGTTGATATAGTATTGAATATGAAGTGATATATTGATTAGAAAGATTTGAATGAGCTAAACATTGATCTATAAATTTCAATTGAAGTTGTTTCAAGGAAGATCATCTACTACTACATATTTAACCATTGTACACAATCAAATCTCTTAACCGAGTGGACTAAGAAAGTCTTTTTATGTTTCATTCATAGAGTAAACATTGTTATCCTGTCAACCCCAGAGTGACTGTTGGTTGGACGATAACTTCTGGTCTAAAATCCTCTAATAAGGTCACACCTAACAATGTGTTTGTAACCTTTAACAGGGTTGGGTCTTCATCGACCTCACTTCAGAAGAGTGAACATTTTTGGGTTGCCGGTCCTAGGTGGTTTTTCTCTTCACAGGGTTTCCACATTAAATCTCTTGTGTTAAGTGTTGATTGTGATGTTTGTTTGTTATCATACTTTTCATATTACATGTTAGATTTGATCGGTAACTACTATAAGTTTTAAACTGATAATCAGTAAAAACACAGACAGTGAAAGTATTTTATGTTTACCGAGTAGTAGAATTTGAAGAATTTCTTTGGATTATACATTTTGGTTTGGGACATTGGATAACTGATTCTCCCCCCCTCCCAGTTATTCTAACACTAGATGTATTGTATCGACTCCTAATAGGTTCAAGTATCCTAACAAGGACACTTTTATACTAATACATTATCTTGTGGGTACCATCCCCACTAGGTTTTTCCCTTGGCTAGGGTTTCCTTGTGACAAAAATCATGGTGTTATGAGTTCTTTATTGTTTTATGCTTTACTTTCCTATGGGTGATCCCACAAAGATGTGTCCCACTTTTAGGATTGAAGAAAATTGGCGTAGTTGGAAAATAAAAAAAATTTGAGTCTTTGTGCGAAGTCATCTCTTTGGGTGAAGTGGTGGATCAACTTCGCACGAAGTGCCCCACCCAAGGGGCTTGGAGCAAAGCCCCCATATTGTTTTTTGCTAGAGTTTTCATTCAAGGGCCTTCGTGCAAAGGGTGCTCGCATGAAGCCCCTCAAGGGTCTTTGTGCGAAGACCCCAAAAATGAAAAATTGCCCTTAGAAAATAAGAAACTTTTAAAAAATGGTCTTTCAAGGCCTAGAACAAGGACCAAATCTCATGGTTTTTTCAAACATGTGATGTCAAATGATGCTATTTGGAAGAAGATTTCTAACGAATATAATTTTAATAGATATTAAGTTCATTATCACTTTTAAATATTACTTTAACTAAACATAGGTTGTTTGGTCATTCAACAACCTGTCTCTTCAAGACTTTGGGAAAAATAGTAAATTATAAAAAAAATTTAATAAAAAATATGTAGGAAAAGCGTATTTGTGTTACGTTTCTATGAAAAAAATAAAAAATAAATTTTGATAAACATAGATCAAGTTGGAGTGATCCAAGTGACCTTATGTCTAAATTATAGTTATTGTCACTTTAGAACTTAATAAACTATGAAATATTGCCCCAAAATGAATAAAATCAATTGCATCCTTTAGATATTGAAGTTACAAATATAATCTTGAAAGAATTACATCGTTATCAAATTTTTAAAAAAATTTATGCTGATCCAAGTGACAGTAACTCTTTGAAAACATAATTTTTTCATGCAAACCACTTTTTGAAGGAGAACGAAAAATGAATTTAAATGATTTTTTTAAATTTTTTTAAATATATTTAGAAACTAGAAATAAAATTATAAAAGATTCTAGTTTACATCATCTTCAAATTCCTAATAGTTTTGTGGCAACAGGTGTTCAAAAGTGAATTTTTTTCTCAGAATGTTGATCTCTGTGTCAAAATTGGCCAAAAAGTGGGACTCACTATTGTGGGACCACCCCTATATTTACATATGTGGATGCTTATGCTTAAGTTGTAAAGTAATGAATTGGTTTGAAAGTGTTACAAAATTGAGTCGACCCCCCTCTCAGTGTTCCTTAATCCTAACATATCCATCAGACAAATCGACGAGATAGAAAAACTAAGTTGACAATTCAAAAATTACAAAAATGTAGTAAAAGAAATAGGTGTTGTTTTATTCTATCAGGTATGTGCAGGATCATGGTATGCCAAACTAGACCCTTAAGTGCCAATGAAAATTCAGAAAATCAGGTTTAGGCAAGTTGACATAAAATTTTGAACAAGTTATAAATATTATATCAAAAATATGTAAGAAGGGAATCTATAGAAAATTTAATTTAGTTTCTAAGATATTGGGCCTTTTTTGAAAAACAATTATTCTATATGTTGAAATTTTTAAATTTTAATGTAGTAGTACAAAAATTTCAGGAAAAAATAAGTAGGTGTATGTCTGACCACTTTAAACACAATCAAATGATAATTTTTTTTCACAAGATTCTAGATATAAGTAGTAGACTCATGTCTCAATGTGACACATAATTTTTTGTAATTTTTTTCCAAGTAAATAATTAATTATGATTTTTCATCTACAAATTTTCTAGAATACAAAAACTCTCGTGTCTGACCACGTTAACTTAGTCTAAACTTTATCAAATTGAAAACTTTTTTTATTTTCTTGTAGTAGGAAAATGATAGAATGTGAAACATGTTTTAGATTTCAAAAATGTTATACACTTTGAAAGTTATAGCTATTTTTCAATAAGTCTATCAATTAGGATTAGAAAGATAACAAGTAGGTGTATGTCTGACCACATTAAGCAAAATCAAATGATAATATTTTTTTGTAATATTCTAGATAAAATTAGTAGACTCATGTCTGCATGTGGTGTATACTTATTTGTATTTTTTTTCCAAGTAAATAATTAATTATGATTTTTCTGCTACAAACTTTCCTGAATATAAAAACTCTCATGTCTGACCACCTTAACTTAGTCTAAACTTCATCAAATTGAAATAATTATTTATTCTTATTGTATTAGGTGAAGCATAGAATTTGATGTATATTTTAGATTTAAAAAATGTTATATTGTTTGAAAGTTATAGTTGTTTTTCAAAGAGTCTCTCAATCAGGACTTCTTTTTCACATCGCCACTTTTTGGCATACCATGATCCTGCACATACCCTATCATAGGTGATGAAATTTACTAGGTGCTATAAAATTTTGTACGGGCTCTATGTTAAATCTTATAAGTGCTACAACATCTTACAGGCACTATTGTGAATCATACATGCTAAAAGACTATGTATTAGCACTGAAAACTAGGCATAATGCATTTCAAATTTATAGGCGTTATATCATTTCTACCTAAGTGCCAAAACAAAACTAGGGTTCCCTAACCTAGGCACTAATGTGGTAGGCCTATATGCATTGAAAATTTATATGGCCACGCTAAAATAATATGTATACACACTAAAACATGGAAAAAAGCTATAAATTCTAAGAAAACATGCTTAAATTAAAAAATCTAGCTACAAATTCAAAAATTTGACAAATGAGGAAGAAACTTGATATACATTGGAGGCCCATACATAGTTGAATGTTGACACCTCCATCCTTTCTTGAATCTATGCTCCTGAATAAGCACCACCACAATTTTGGCTAAGGAGTGAAAAGAGGGCTAAGAAGGTAAAAATGAAAGAGAGAATGTGAAAATGACATGATAAAAAGTGAAGTGAACCCTTATATACCATATATGACTTATTAAAAGGGGTATGCTTACCAAAATTTATTCCATTGAGTCTTTTTTATGAAAAAAAAATTCACTAGGGCATTTTTAAAGCTAATTCATATTAGGAAACAAATCAAAATCAGATTTTCATTCAAAATTTGAAAAATTCTAAAATTCATCAAAATCTTCCAAATTCATTTAGATTCATTTTCCAAGGGGGCATATGACCATCAGAATGTGAAATCATCACAATCAAGGGAAATTTTAAAATCAAGGATTCATATCAGAATTTTTATCATCATAGGGGCAACATCACTCGCATCTTGACATCATATCAGATAGAAAAAAATTTTGATCATACATCAGGACATCAAGCATCAAACATTCTTTAAACCAATGCGCTTCACACATTGACTCAAAGAGGAGCATTTGTATACACCCAAAAATTGTCAAATCAAGTCAAAGCCAATAATTGATTAAATATAAGACATTTAAATTAATTAAATACCAAAATAAAATAACTATGTAATTGATTTAATCAATTAATTATATATCTCAATCAAATAATTAAATCCAACCCCTCTAATTTGTATACATGTCTAAATTAATTAATTTTTTGAATTGATTAAATCCTAATTTCCTCACCTACCACAACAAGATAATTTAATATCAATCAACCAATAAGAAAAGAGTATTTGGTGCACATAGATTAATCAATAAGCTTTTCTATGTTGGTCCTTCAATTTAAATAAATCAATCTTGTCCCTTCATTTGAGACAACTCAACAAACACAACTCACTTCTCTCATCTAATCATTGTTAATTAACTCACCCCCTATCCCTTGGGAAATCCTATAAATAGGAAGCCTTCTTAGTGTAACTCATCCATTAGCATTCAAGCATCCATATTATAGTTAAATTCATCTAGAATAGCATAATTTTGAATTCATAATAGCATCATAATGGAAAAATTGAATTCACTTGAGCATGTAGATTAACATAATTTTCATCCTTTTAACTTGATTCATCTCCAATTTAACATAATTGTTGATCATTTAGTGTAGCTTTTCACTCTCATTCTAGAGGTTGTCACTTTAGGATTGCTTTGCAGATGAGAGCATGAATTTAGTCCTTCTAATTAGAGAACCATGAGAAGATTTCAATTATTTCAAGTTTAATTGTTTAAATAGTATAGATCTTTAGCATTTAACTTGGTATTTATTGATAGAAAGTCTCATGAAGGTATTCATCATACACATATATGAATTCTAAATGATGAATTGGGTTTTAAATTGGTGTGAGTTATGTGTGGATTGAATGTGAAGGTAGAGAAGTGAAAATCAAAAATAGTAGAGGCATAAGAGTGCGATTTTGATAGAATTAGTGATGAGATAATTAGGATATCCTATATCTTTTATGTCATCATTTTCCTATACTTGCTAGAAGATTGACCGACATGTATAGATTTTTATATTGTTCTAAAGTAGTGTACTTTAGTTTGTTCTAAATTAGGGAGTGATGTGCTTCCTTGGTAGTGTGCCTAAAACAAAAATTGTAAGCAGTTATTCATATAGTGAATAGATTCTCACAGTGGATTTCCAATATTGGGTTTTCCACATAAATATGGTGTTCATGTATGTGTGTTTATTGCTACATCTTTTACGTTTGATTAGTTGGAACTTAAAGCTAATTACTAAAGGTATATGATAGATTATGTTTTTGTGTATGCTAATTCACCCCTTGTCCCAACATTTGGAAGTGTGCAACAACTAGTTTGATAAGTCAATATTTATACCAATATAGTCTAGAGGGAATTAGTTTAAAAAAATGCACCTAAAAGTGAAAATCAACATAAAAGATGAATCATTCTTATCTTCTTTTCTACTTCAATAGATAAGAATAATTGATTCACCAATTATTTTTATAATAATCATCATTTTTGAAATGTAGATACATCCAAATATATTTGACCTTGTTAGATACGTGCAACTCAAATACTATTTCCTTCTTTTGTGGGTGTATGTTATTCTCTTGTATTATAATGTTTATACAGGTGATTGAGACTTTGTACATAGAACCCCTCAAAAATTTTCTCATTTTAGATAATAAGTAACGACTAATTTGTCAAAAGTCAAGGTTATAATAATTTTGCGCATTAAGTAATCTCAACCATATAATAAGAATAAAAATTCAATACTCAATTATTACTTTTAACATTACAAGGTATGATGATAAGAAAAATTTAGACATACAACTTTATACTTATTATGACGTGTTATAGAAAATATCTCCTACTTGACGAAATTATTGAACAAATTTCCATTTCAAACACTATGATACTACCATAAGAAATCCTAATACAGATAAGATATGATAAAATGTATGAAAATAACCTAGAGTTAAAATGAGTGAAATATTGAAAAATAAACCTCAAACCTTTGTATAATAATACAAATACATTGTTTATCAATACATAATTGTACTAGGACGTTTCATCAAAATGGGCCCAAGAGCAAATGGCAATTGGCCTGTCAGCAACTATAATCAGTCCAAGTATAAAGTAATTTATTATATTCTTGCTTGACTCGCAAAGTATACAGTAAATGAAAATCATGCCAGAAATGCCATGTTCGACCACTCTGTAGAATGGATTCTCTTACACAACTATTGGTTGATAAGCATTTCAATGCCCAAAATTGTGAAACAATTAATTGACTCATGGCCCATCTCTAATTTATTTGTCTCCTTATCAAGATTTCTCATACAACTTTACTTCAACTCTCGTAGAATGTGAATTGGGTTCCTTGTTTTCTAGGGTTTCAACTCTATTCCACGTCTATATAACGTCATCTTTATCTCTTCAGACATCATTAATCCCAATATACGTTTTCTAGGGTTTTATGGGCTGCAAATCTCAGCGTTTTCTACACTTTCAAAAATATCAATAGCAGAAGAGAGAGAGCACAGCTTTTTACTCTTATGACATTTATATCTCTACTTGAAAGAACAGCTGTGCTCCTCTCTTCTCCTGTTGGATTTATGAGAAAACTCATCCCCAATGCAAACTTTGTTGTTTCAGTCAGGTAATGTAACCCTCTTTTACTGTCAAGTTTGGAAAATGGTATGTAATTTGGTAAGATTGTTTTTGAAATGTGTAGTGTATGTTTGTTATAGACGTTTCAGATCACATCCAATGATCTTTTATCAGGAAAAAGAAAGATCAAATTTATTGTTGTTTGAGTAAGGGCAATGTACAATTCTATTTTAATGTTGTTTGAGTAGGGATAATGTACAATTATATTTTATTGTCATGTTTGAAAATAGTATTTGATAATGATTGTTAGTGTAAATTTTGTATCTGAAATATTAGTTTTGAAATCAATTCTATAATGTATGTTTTTGTATTAACATTTCAGATCACATTCAATGATCTATCATCAGATAAGAAAGATCAAATTTATTGTTGCTTCAGTCATAACCCTATTTTAATGTCAGGGTTGAAAAATCGTATTTGATATTGATTGTTGTGCTTAGTATTTGAAAGATTATTTTCTAAATCAATCCAGTAATGTGTGTTTTTGTATTGACATTTCAGATCACTTTCAATGATCTATTATCAGAAAAAAGACAAAGATCAAATTTATTGTTGTTTTATTATCATTTGTAAAAAATAATTGTTGGTAAACAATTATTTCTGCAAACAATTGTACATGTTTTTGTATAGATATTTCAGATTACATTCAATGATTCGTTTATATTTCTATAATAAAATTTGTCTCTAGAGTGAAAATTCATTGGATTCATTCAGAAAGTGATTCTGATCAGTATTTGGATAAGGGTATCAGCTGATCTATTTATTTGGTTTGCTGGGCTGCCAAGGAATCTCAATACTTTTTCTTCTAAGATGCCATTTGATGTAAAAGGCAATACATCTGTCCAGAAATTGATGGACATTCAGGAGTAATAAGGCCGTCAATTACAAATGTACAATAGTACATGGTATTTTTTTTCCTGCTTTTGGCAAAATAATGGTTCCATCTTGTATTCATTGTTTATCTTGCAGTTGACAACAGTTTTCTTATCTTTTCTTTTGCCATTTTCTTTTCCAGCTTGTGAATAGAGGTTTTGGTTGAAGTATCTTTAATATGTTCTCCACAATGTTGGGATGCTAGGTCTTTTATAATCATTTTGACTGGTAAATAGTTCTTAAAATAGTAGTTTATTCTTTTTATGGGTAGTGTGAGGTAAAATGCAATAAACATTGATTCAATATATTGTAAATTTTCAAATGAATTTAATAATATTTCTATTCTATGTTTATTAATGTTACTATTTTGGATTAGATTTTTAGTAATATTTATGTATGATATTTTTAAACAATTAAATTAGATCAATGTGATCTCATCTATTAAATTTTTAACTACATATATAGTTTTTTTGTCTAATATAAGAACATTTTAATTTTATTTTCAACACATATTGTTTATAAGATTACAACAATAAGAAATCATACAAAATGAAGTAAGAGTGAGGGTTTGTAGATGATTGTGTATATATTATTTCAATATATAGTTTGTCAAAATTATAAGCTCTATTTTATTTTTCTCTCAAATTTATATATTTATCATATAACTATTTAACAAGTAATATTATAGAAAAGCATCAAATTGTAAGGAATTATTTATAATATACTTATCCTTCTTTTTTTCTCTTAAATTATATGCTTTTAAATTAAGAATAGTCTAAGATATTTTTAGCTAGTTGAAGAGGAACAACTTATTTAATATAGTCTTAAACATGAATTTTCTAATGCTTATTAGAAACTATAAGTGTATGTGGTGGAATGTGGACCTCAAATCCAACTACACACGCAGCATGGTCATTACTCACATGATCGAATTACAAGAGGGAGTATGAATTACTCAATTTGAAATCCATCGTGAAGCGACCTGTTGCCTCCTATGTAGACGGGGTGTTTAATTACTCTCAGATTGGAGAGCCAATAACCATAAGACCGATTCTACAATGGAAGATTTTCAAAAGCTATGATGATAAGCAAAAACCAAATTAAACTAGAATGAGTGCAATTTAATCTAAGATGCTTTAAAAGAAATATGATATTAATCTAAATAGCTTGAAAGGAAATATGAAGTGCAGATTATTCTAAAGTACTTGAAAGAAATATGAGATTAGACTAAGCTATGAGAAAATAAGTCAAACTAAGTATATGAATATGCAATATTAACTAAATGAAAATTGTAATAAAATGCAATTAAAAGCTTTGAATTTGAGACACAAAAATACTATAGTTCAATTACTCTCAAAAATTGCCTCTTTGAATGAAGAAATGAGGTTCATTAAATAGAAAAGCTCGGGAAGAGAATGAAGGGGTTTTTGATTTGAAACTCTTGACCCTTCATTCCCATTTGAGACAAAAATGCATAAATTACTTATTAAAAGAATGGAAAATGCCACACAGGGTGACCTTTCAAATATTATGAATTGTTAATTCAAAAATGAGTGTCCATTCAAATAACAAGTAATTATTAATTATTTTTCATGTATATTAGCCAAATGGGGTGGGTTCAATTTAATTCCAAGTACTTAGGACTTTAAGATTAAATTAATTTATCATAGGGGTAATTTAGCTAATAAAAGTTGAAGACTTCAGGAATTAATTTTAATATTTGATTAATGCAATTAGGGTTTTTTTTTTTGGCAATTGACATCAAGTCAAATTAAGTCAAGTAGGAGAGAGAAAATTGCCTAGGAAACTAGGACTTTGGAGATGTAAAAATGACGAAAATGCACCAAAATTAATTAAATTTATTCGGTGCCAATTTTAGGGTATTACATTTTCCCCTCTTTGAATTGATGTGCGAACAGCACGTTGATTCAAAGAATAGTCTGAAGTGACGGATGACAAGAAATTCAGAAGCCTAGGTTAGGTTGCCAAGACACCAAACAGATCAAAGCATGATTTTCCAAAGTCCCAGTTTGATTGCGAAGACAATGGTCTTGAGAGAAGACGAGAATCAGGGTTAGGTTGCCCCAATGCCCAGAATGAGATTCAGATGCAAACTTAGGACTATCTCCAGAATTAGGGTTAGATTGCCCCAATACGAAGCTTAGCCCTTTGAGATCCAAGTTAGATTTCCCAGATAATAGTCTAAGAGAGATTTTGAGAGCCATCTTCAGAATGAAGCTTGACTCCCAGGAATTAGAGTTAGATTGCCCCAATACCTAAAATATTTTGAGAACCATCTCCAGAATGAAGCTTGATTCCCAAGCATCCGAGTTAGATTGCTCAGATACCTAAAAGATAGATGACCAGATAGCAAGATGCGAGGCATCGAGATGCCCCTCGCAATGAGAACTGATGATTCAGATCAAACTGATTCAAGAATTGATTCGACAAGATTCAAATGATGCAATCATCCTATCCCCTCGGGAGTGAAATCAAAAGATGACATATTAGAAGGATGATTGACAACAAGAGATTGCAGAGCAGAAGCAATTAGACTAGATTCGAGAAGCTATAGAAGCAAATTGGAGCAAAGCAGAGGTCCTGTTGACCAAGTTTGACCATGGTTGACTTTGATGAAAAGAGCAAAGATCTTGAGAACATGATGCAAAGATGAGGGTCTGGCAAGAAGATGATGCTAGAAGGTTGACTGCACAAGCGTCCGATCCCAAAGGATCCCAGAATTTAAAATGCGATTTCGAGCTATCTAGAGATGTTAGATTTTGATTTCAATCTTGAAAATGGATTCAAAGCAATCGATTTAGCCAAGGGTGCAATTTTTGCGCAAAACAAAGAACTTTTGAAAATTAGGTCAAAAGCTATATAAGGCTCGGAGGGGTCATTTTCAATTCATTATTCACCTTCTTCTTCTTGTGATTTTGAGCTCTAAGAGAGAAATGGAGGGTCTTCCACTGCATACACACCAATTTGAGCACTCCCAATGACACACCCAACCAATGGAGTATGATGCACCTATAAGAAGTCGATAAACCTCCTTGTATTTCAATTCGTACTACTTTTTAGGTCAATTTAGGGTAGATTTGACAACTTTTAGGTTGTGTTCTTCCAATCTCATGTGAGGAAGTAGTTTCCTCATGCTGGCCTAGGTCTCCCTTCACGTGAGGAAGTAGTTTCCTCGTGCCAGTTAGGTCTTCTTCACGCGGGCTCTGTCTGGAAGCTCACGCGAGCTGAAAGGTGGTCCCGCGTAAGATTGTAATAGTTCGCGCAAGGTCGAGTCCTATCTCACACGAGAAAATATTTTTCTCGCACGAA
Source organism: Chamaecyparis obtusa (assembly GCA_027943335.1). NCBI lineage: Eukaryota > Viridiplantae > Streptophyta > Pinopsida > Cupressales > Cupressaceae > Chamaecyparis > Chamaecyparis obtusa. The sequence goes on from BSBK01000579.1 coordinate 1,085,363, forward strand.
AAGCTGCTGCAGAGTTTGAAGTCTTTTGCCAAAATTTGTCAAATTTGTGTAAAATCAGCCAAGTATAGCGTCACAGAGCCATGTCTAGGATAATTGTCTTGTTGCATTTGTTGTCATTGTGTTAAAAAACCATCATATCAAGCTACTGATCCAATGTCATCGCTTGCTTTGCAGGTTGACTTCCCTGATGTTGCTTTCTGAACGCACCATCCTATGATTACCACCCTAGTGTAGAGACTAATAGATGCAGAGAGTACTCATATTGAGGGACTCAATTTTGGGATTCTTGCATAATTTACCCGACATTCAGGTAAATCACGGTCTTCTTGGTGCATTGGTAGAGTGTTTCCATTCAGAGATGAACACTTTTCACTTTTTGATGGGGGAGATGACTGTGACTCCTGAGGACGTATAGAGGATTCTGCAGATACCAGTCCATGGTGTTTGAGTGGAGTATGAGACACAGGCATGGTAGGATATAGTAGCCTTGAGGATGATCTTTAGGGATGATCTAGTGATGGGCCAAGCCATCTCCTAGGATGATTTGATTAGCAGGCACAGCGACGCTCATCCATTTGCCATTGTTCTTGCTATGTTTTTGAGCTACTACCTTGTTCCAAATTAAGGTCAACATGGTCTAGAGTGCGGCTGGGCCATGATGCTGTGAAGGATGTTGGAGAGGGCAACCATTAGGTTTGGATGGGGTGAGTGTATGTTAGCCCACATGTATCATGAGATGCATGAGATAGTATATTGCAGTGCGAGGATGATGGTGGCAGGAGTCTTTGTTCTTCATATCTAGGCTTGGGAGTATCTCCCCATTTGTAGGCCTATTTATCATGACACACAGTAGTAGCTTGAGCCTTATATTTATAGGTATGCAGGTCCGATGACCCAGCCTCTCCTGGGTAAGATGGAGCAGTGGAGAGGACAACTAGATGACATGGCAGCTATAGGATGGAGACCTTGAGTGGCTACTGAGCCATGGGATGATGCTCAAAGAGAGCTCTCACATATGTTTGTATCTCATCCACTGATTGGGTGTAGTGTCACTATCATTGAGAGATTTCTTGTTACACACATCTTGTACCAGTTTGGTAGGCAGCAGGACATATCACAGGAGTACTGCCCCTACGCCCACTTCTTTGATGAGGAGAAGAAGGGGTGGCATGCTAGATTGGATCCAGGGTAGTGTGCGATAGAGGCATGCATTCTAGCAGTGCGATGGGATTACATGGTGGGTGTCACGAATGCAAGCGTGACACCTGCATATAGGGATCAATTGATTGCACACCCTCATTTGAGGTTCACAGATCCTATTGGTATAGGGGCACAACAGTAGCCTGCATAATAGCAGCAGCCACCAGATTAGTAGCCACTAGCCTAGCAGCCACCAATTCAGCAAGCTACACAATAGGGACAGTAGCAACAGAGAGTATTGATACCCCGAGTAGGAGAGATTAGTGTCCCTACTAGGATGATGGGCTCAGATGCAGAAGCTGGGAGCAGTGGGGCCTAGCAGAGGTCCACCTGGCAGCAGACAGGTGATACGTCACAACAGGTACCATGAAATGATGATACTAACATGCTTGACATTCTGGTAGGAGCAAGTACATCACAGCTACAAGAGGCTCTTAGGAAGAGCTATGAGAGGGTACGACAGGTCCAGCAGGAGCGCGATGACTACCACACTTGAGTCATGAGGGAGGAGACCTGAGTAGCTGACAGGGACACCGAGATCAGGTAGCTACAAGAGGAGCTAGTGTGATCACAAATTAAGACCAAATATGAGGCTGCTTAGGTAGCTTACTACTATGCAGCTTACTGTGGGATCATTCTAGATCTATCAGAGTAGGTACCACCCTTTTTTTATTATGCTAGAGCTCTGCAGGCACCTCCACTAGCACCGCCATAGGCACCACCATAGGCCCCACCATAGCAGGCACCATAGGCACCTCCTCAGCAAGCAACTCCATAGCGGTCAATGCCCCTTCCCTAGAGACCATTGCCACCACCTCCTCCAGGTGGTGCAGTACCTAGTTAGCACTCTTGATATACTTGTACATTGTAGCCCATTTTTGATACTATGCTCGAGTAGCACCCTCTCTTTTGTACATGACATTATTCGAGATATATAGATGAGATCGACAGTTTGATATCATTGTACTTGTTGTTATATTGCTTTGATATTGATGTTTATGAGATGTTTTTATATGCTTAGATGTATGGATAGAAATGTATGAAATGCACATGCTTTATTTTATGAATATGCACATGGTTTATTTTTATGATGATGCAGTGATAGATGGATAGAATGTATGCATATGTGTAATGTATGATTTGGGTTATGCTTATAATGGATGCACATGTATATGTAGATGCAAATGAATTTACGGATGCAAATGGAAATGAAATGAAAATGCAATGAATGTGTAATGTATATGGTACTAATCCTCTCATGTAGGGTTGTCGCAATATATGACAAGCACTAATCAAAGAGATTACGTGCCAAAGATTGAGAGTGAGGACCGGACACTTGTGCAGCCAAGATGAAACCAGGACAAAAGATGAGAACCTTTGATGAATAGAAAGAAATTAAGAGAGTAACAAGATATCGTCTCAAATCCAAGCTTAGCATGAACATGCAAGCCTATGCTAAATGCAAGCCTAGAATGAAAATGCAAGCCCTAGGACTTGGTTGTTGGACTCATCATATTTATCATCATCGAGTTCATTTAAGCATGGGACAATTGCAAGATGTCAGACAATCCTCACTAACATTGCAATTATGAGAATATGAATGACATAAGTCTTAGATTTGTCAGAATGAGGTGTAAGCATTAAGGCACAAGAAGCTAGAATGACCTGAACACCTATTCCTTTTAATTTAGCAAGTTAACTTAAGCATCAAAGCACAATTGCTAGAATGACCTGAATGTTGCTTACGAAAAAACACACCAACAACACGAGAGTTCATTTTTTTGCCAAAGAGTGCTCGCAATGACCCTTACGTTCACTTAGCAGGACAAGTGTTAGCAATTTTACTTGTAGCAAAAAGAAGTCACTCAAAATAGACAAGGAGAAGAACCAACCTCACCAAAGCGTCCATATAAAAGGAGTCAAGGTACACATGGCCATCCAATATGAGATGAAGGCTCTTATAGATGGACACCCCTCTTAGATAGATTCTTTGGATCATTGGAACTAAACCAGCAAATAGAAAGCAAAGGAAAGATCATGCCCCCAGTCTTCGCATTTCTCAGTCAAGAAGGATATCTTAGATTCGCTTGAGGAGAAATGATAAAGCAAAAAAACAAACAAGAAAAGGAAAAGCTTAGCATGCTTTAGAGGAACACAAGATCAATTTTTAGTTTCAGTTTACATTTGCGTTCAAGCAAATTGAAGTTGAATCAGAAGCAAACAACATTCGAAGTCTCGATGGGATAGTGACAACAGGTAGATGTAGTGAGAACCACTGGTGACCATCATGAGAGAAAAAGTCTCAAGAAGATATTAGAGCATGAACCAAGTATCAGTAGGTGAAAATAGTGAGAACCATTGGTGACTGATACAAGGAAGATTCTCGAAAGAGAGAATAAAATGTGAGCGAAACATCAGTAGACAAATGTAGTGAGGACCACCAGTGACTGATGTAAGGAAGAGATCCCAAAAGAGAAAGGTTCGAACGAAAGCTAAGTATCAGTAGGCAAGCACAATGAGAACCACTGGTGATCGATACACAAGAGATCCTCAAGGAGAGAAATCTCAAAGTAGCTAGGCATCATCAGGCAGATGCAGTGGGAATCACTGGTGACTGATGCATAAACAAAAATTTTAAAAGTGATAGGACAATGCCCCCTAGACCAAGAAGATGCCCCCAAGTGTGAACCAATTCCAATCCATGAAGAGTCAAGGAAAATCTCAAAAACAACTGAAGACAAGTGCATGAGTTGGAAAACTAAAGTAGGAAACGAGCTAAAAGAAGGAGACAAACTAAAGTAGGAAAGCGGGAAAGTGAACTAAAGCAGGAAACTAAAAGCCAAGTGATGCTGAGATGAGATGTAGCTTTAGAAAATAAGAGGTGCCTATTTACCAGGTTTTCACCATCTTGGTAGAGATTCTATTTTTGCTACCATGACACCTATTTACCAAGTTTTCATCAATGGCACATTTTTCTTCTTTTTCAAATTTTTAGTACTTTTTCTCTTTTTTTTTTTTTTTGTATTTTTTGAATATTTGATTTTTTTGTATTTTTCCAATTTTCTATTTTTTTAATTATTATCAAGGTGCATGTTTACCAAGTTTTCACCAAGATAATAGATACATCAAAGCGCCTATTTACCAGGTTTTCACTAAGATGATCTTTTTTCAGGACATTTTGCAATTTTTAGGATTTTTGTAATATATCATTTTTTTTGGATTTTTTCAGGACCAATAAATATGTACATGAGCATGCCGAGAATGTCTCAACTGTAGAACTTCTTTAGATGAAGAGCATTGATAGGCTCTTTGAGTTGCTCTCCTTCAGTGGTGGAGAGTCGATAAGTGCCAAACCCAAATGCTACAGTAATGACATACGGACCAAGCCAGTTTGGTTCAAATTTCCCTTTCTGGACTCATTGCTGCTGATTTTTGGGCTTCTCTCTTAGGAAGAGATCACCCACTTGGAATTCTCTTTGTCTGACTTTCTTATTGTAAGCTTTAGACATCCTCTTTTGGTATGCTCTTAGATGATCGATTGCCACCTTCCGAGGTTCATCAAGTAACTCAAGCTCTTGAAGCTGGGATATTATGTTTTCTTCATTAGTGATGAGGCCCCTCAAAGAGATTTGCAATGTCAAAATCTTGACCTCAATAGGTAATACTACCTCTGCTCCATAAACTAAGGCGAAGGGAGTGGCCCCTGTTGGTGTGCGGATACTTGTTTTGTAGGCCCACAAAGCTGGATTAATCTGGAGATGCCAATCTCTACCAGATTTATGAACTATTCTGTGCAAGATTTTCATAATTGTCTTATTAGAAGCCTCTTCTTACCCATTACCCTAAGGATAATAGATGGATGACCAATGCTGAATAATTCTGAATTTAGTGCATAAGTCTGTCAGATCCTTATTTTTGAATTATCCCCCATTGTTAGTGATAATAGATGAGGGTATGCCATATCTACAAATGATATAGTTTAGTATGAACATAGCAATGGTCTTGCCATCAGCTACAGCTACAAGAACTGCCTCAACCCACTTGGTAAAGAAATTAGTAGCTATAATGATAAACTTGTTCCCTCTTGAAGATGAAGGATGTATCTGACCGACCAAGTCGAAGGCCCATTGCTGAAATGGCTAGAAAATGATGAGAGGACTAAGCTCATTAGTAGGAGCATGAATCAAATTCCCATGAAATTGGCATTGCTTGCAAGTCTTGGCATATTTCATAGCTTCTTTTTCCATATCTGGCCAGTAATAACCAGCTCTAATAAGTTTTTGGGCTAACGTCAAACCACTTGAATGAGACCCATAGATACCTTCATGTACCTCAACTAGCACATGTTTGGACTCATTAGGTTTTAAGCACCTAAGGAGAGTACTATCTAGACCTTGTCTATACAAGTCATTTGCTATGAGGACATACCATGAAGCAGTACAAATTAGGTGACACTTTTCATTCTGAGTATAGAATGATCTGGTCATGAAGGTAGGAAAAGATATGGTGGTAGCGGGATGAATCATGTCCAATGACTAAATAGATCATCCTGGATTTAGGAATATCATAGGTAGGGTAGTGTAATGCCTCCACGAGGAACTCATGTCTGAAGTCATTTTCTAACATTTGTAACATTAAAGCAAGAGTGGCCATTGCATCAGCTGCTTTATTGTCTGCCCTTGGAATCTGCTAGAAAGAGATGTGTGCAAAGTACTGTTTAAGATCATCCACCATACTTTTGTAAGGTATTAGTTTTTCATCTTTAGTTTGGTAGACATCGTTGACTTGATTGATGATTAACTACGAGTCTCCAAGACCTTGAGCTCATCCACATGCCATTCAAGGGCTATCTTCATTCCATTAATGAGAGCTTCATATTCAGCTATGTTGTTTGTGCAGGGAAACAACATTTTATATGCTTTTGGAAATGAGTATCTTTGAGGTGTAACAAACAGAATGCCTGCATCGGATCCTTGTTGCGTGAATGATCCATCAAAGAACATGCTCCAAGATTGATGTGTCAGAAGCATGATGGATTCATCTGGGAATTCAATACTCAAAGGATGGTGATCTTTCAAAGGAGCCTCCTGTTGGGAGTATTCTTAAATTTTTGAGGTTTTTGTCCAAACGTTGGTTTAGTCCTTTGGTCTGTGAAGTTTTCCTAGGTACAAGTGTCGGAATGTCTTCAAAAAATTGTCATAACCCTATTTCAAAAATCCTTACCCTAGGTCTTGTCCTTGAAGAATTTTGAATTCATGTCAAAAACCCCAAAGTGTTTGCCATTTTCAAAATAAATCCTAAGTCAATTACTTTATTTCTTTTCGAGCGTTACTTTTTAAGTCACTTAGGTCCATTAAAGAGCACATGCATTTATTTTTATGCCGGGGGTTATATTTCTTCCTAAATCTAGAAACCCAGTGGTATAAATAGCATTTCTTATGTTTCAAGTTCATCCAACCGTGAATCTTCAAAGAAGATCTAACGGTGGTCGCGTGTTTGCATGGAATATTTCCAAGCCATGCGAACATGCAAAATAACCGTTGATCTTATAACAAAAGCCTAATGCGGAAACAAGGTGGGACCACTGACAAGTATCTCACAAGTGGTGACCTTCTATTGGTTGAGAACAGTAGGGCCTGTAACAGAAGAATCTCTAAGGGTTTAAAAGAGTAAAGGGAAGATCGGACGACTGTCATATAATCGCATGGGATCTTCCAAGCTATGTGATTATGCGACAGGCCGTTGATCTTGAGTTGAATCAAGTGTAATTCTCTGGTGAAACCTTTGACAGATGTGCATAAATGATGTTTTCTCACTGGTTAGCTTCAGCAGACATTGGTGCTCGAAAAGAAAGAAAGTACCTGACATTCTGCCAGGTGTTGCAAACGTGGAATTTCTTTATTGACAAAGGTGAGGTGGGACCGGTGGCTTAAAAGAAGATAGTGATGGTGAGTGGTAACGGGTTTTCACATGTTTGCATAAGCTTCTTTTAAGCTATGTGATCATGTGAATAGCATTTCATCTTAACGGAGGAAGTTACAAGAGACTGCCAAAGACAGAGAGGTAATGTGATGGTTAGTCGCATGTTCGTGTGAGTTTTTTTTACACCATGTGATTATGCGATAAGCCATTAGATCATCTGCTAATAAGGATCGACAGTTCTCATTCAAACTGAAGATAAAATGGTGCAAAGTGAGGCTTCCCATTGAAGAAGTGACAGTTCACTCTTCCGGAAGAGTAATTGTTTTAATCGTGCTAAATTAATTGTTGACAGGACTACTTTAAGTGGCTCATATATCAGAATTTCGCACACTTTTAGAAGCACAAAGAGATCAAAATTTGTAGAGATTCAGGTGTGAAGATTTCTGAGGTTTGGCTGCTATTCCCAGGTGGTTTCTAAGAAAAAAGGTTGGTAAAATTCTTGTGCGATTTTCTTCCTTATTAAAAGAATCGCAGCTCTGTGTTTAGTCTATCTTGCAAAGGTTTCTTTTAAAGATAAACCTTAAATCGCCCCAAGGAAAGAATTGTCAGGTAAAATAGAGTATAGTGAAAGAGGTTTGCATGAAGATTTATTGCAGTTACTTCCCAGCTCTTCCACTACCCCAGTGAAGAATAAGAGTTTGATTCCCAAAGACCCTAGGGTAAAAATAGCATAAGGTTTATATGACGCGGCAAGTTTTATTAGAGAGGCCAAGATTGGTACTATCAACGCAAGAGGTGACTTTGATACCACAGGACTAGAATTGTTCAAAGTAGGTTTTAGTCTGAGAAATGCCCCTCACCCTGCAAGCAATATATGGCAGTCTGACTTAGGAAAACTTATCGTGCCTGGTGTCTTTTTAGATGTAGATTTGATGACCCAGGTTGCAAAAAATTATGATCCAATCACTAAAGAAATTAGGGATGCAAAGGGAGTGTTATTGTTTAAAGTTTCGGCTGAAGAAATCAGGAAGGTGTTCGGGTTAAGTGAACCCTTAGAAAGTTTGGAAAGCATTAACTTTGAAGAACTAAGGCAAGTATACAATGCACAAAGGAACTAATATAGAGGCAAGTTGTTGAAGGATTTTTGCACCAAAATTGGAAAAATGGTTGTTGTGGGGCAGAACACTCCGGAGCCATTTAAAATAGAATATTTTGATCTCAAAGCTAGGGGTGCATATTGGTCATTATGTCAAGTTTTTGGAAAAGATGTTAGTGAAAGAATGCCAATACACTTGACGTGCATGATGATCCAAATTTTACATGCACACGTGTCGATCACTTTTGATTTTTCTCCTTTCATTGCTGAATTAATCCATAATGGATTAGTAAAGATTCAAAAGAATGAAAGTGATAGACCCTTTTGCTGGTACTCTTTCATAATGTACATGTTTTTGTTCAAAGGAGCACACTATTTTGAACAAGAAATGGAATTGGTGAGAAAGAAGGATGGTGAAGACATGCCAGTCCAACTATGGAGCCTCACAATGACCTAGGATAAGAAGGATCACAGTTTCATCAATTTTGATAAACGTTTTACAGCTAGACTCAGGAAGCTGTTTGTCTTAGATAACCCAAGAATCCAAACAATGTTAGCATAGCTTGTTAGGCCAAACCAGTTTGCTAAGAACCTGAACATCGTACACAATTGGGGAGATGTTATTTTCTACAATGTATCAACTGTTATCAGGTTGTATGGTTTCAGGGGGACCCCTTTTATACTACCCTATCAAGTACCCCTTAGGATTGGAATTGCAGAGTTTTTGAGGCAATTAGGAGATATTGAGGAGTGTGCCCTCACTGGGAAAGGCAAGGGAACTTTATTCCCAAATGTTACCATTGCCCATCAATTCATAATTACCAAGGGTGGATGGGTCTCCATGGATAAAATTCTAGCTCCATACCATATGGCTACTGCAATTGCTAGAACAGCAGATCCAGAAGGTTTCTATAATGAAATGTTTAAAAAGAGAGCCAAGTGTGCCATGATCAACCATATTTTTAATTTCCATGAAGATATCATCAGGAATGTAGCAAAGATACAGGAACAAGATGTTATGAAAGAAAAATGGTTGGTATACAAGAAGACACTAGATTTTATCCAGCAATTTGATTCAGGATGGGATCCCCTGAAAAGCATAACTCCAATGGGGAAGAAAATAGACACTCTCATGAATTGTTTTCAGGATATTTTCCAGACTTTAAATGAGAAAAAGGAAAGGTTATGAAGGATGATCTAGAAAAGGCTAGACAATTATTGAGCAAGCCTGTGTTTGCAAAAGGGTTACCCCCGGGGAGATATATGGTACAAAAGAAGACTGGTTACAATGTGGTGATACCAGAACAGAGCCAGCAGAAGAAGATGGATAAAAGGGATATCCCATCAACCTCACAATAGATTGGAAAACAAAAGGAGATTGTGGAGATCCCCGATTCTCCTCCTCATACTTCTGAAGATATAATTAATTCTCCACCCCCATCAAAAAGGAAAAGGTTGGAAGAGAGACCTGCTCATGTGGAAAAGGAGTACTCCCCATCATAGTCTCCTATAAGAATTTTTGATGACCAAGAGATTGTAGAACAAGTACAGCAAGTAGATGTTCTAGGTCAGATCTTATGTCTTATGAAGAAGTAAATGAGGGAGTGCTAGAGCTACCAGAAGAACCTAAGTTGGATCTAATAGCAGGGGAGTAGCAGGTACTGAATTGGACCCTGTAATCAAGCAAGCTTGTGAAATTTTTTTGGTTGATGACACTTTTGTTAAAACTAGGGCCTTTATGCAGTTTCTTTGGAAATTAAACATCAAACAATTTCAAGAAATCTATGAGAAGAGACATAAAGAGAATCTGGAGAAGGATTTACAAGTTATAGAGGAAGAAGTGAAAATAGAGATGACTGCAAAGTTCAAACAAATCACTCCAGAACAGGGAAGAGATATGGTAAAGATGTCAGGAGTACTGATCCTCATAGAATGGGATATAGCTGATGTAGTAGTGTTTGATGCAGTCAGAAAACAAACCACTCCTCTCCATAGGACTCTAGAAGAAGCAAAACAAGCTATTAAAGGAGTCACTTTCAGTGATAATCATCAAGCATTGGTAATGTGGTCTTTGAGGAAGAATGAAAGTGATAAAGGAAAGCAAATTGTCAAAGATGACCTCTCAGGGAGTTTAATTATGAGAAGAGTTACTGATACATCTTTCATGGAAGCATCAGGTATGGTAATGGCCATGGCACAATTTATAGCAAAGGTGGCAGAAAAGGAAGCTAAAGAGAAGGATGAGCTCACTGCAAAATTGGAAACAGTCTTGAAGGTTTATGGTGAGATGAAATAGGGGATTCTTGAGAGAGATATTCTAATTGTAGATTTAAGAAAGAAATTGGGAGAACAAGGCCCAATACAATTATCAAAGCAAATTCAGATAGCTTCCTCCTCTGCAGGGCCTTCCTCATCAAGCCCTATTATTGAACTTCCCCCTTCCCCTTCTCCTCCTTCCATAGATGAAGAGGATATTGATCAAAAGGTGAAGAATAGGTTAGGTGATAAGATAAAAGGTGTTGTGTCACATTTTGTTGCAAAGGTGAGACCTAAAGAAATATAAAAATCTACAAAATAATTAGCAGATGTCTTAGTGACTTTTCAGAAAGAGGTGGCAACTGTGGACAAAATTTTGGAAAGATGGACTGCAAGGAAAGATACTCTGAGGTCATAGTTTGATCAAAATAAGGATCAATGTGTTGTAAATATTGAGCTTGCAAGTACTTACAGGGTTATCAAGGATCTTTTTGACTTTGAGGTAAACAGGGAGAGTATAAGAAGAAGGTCAGAAATCTTAAGGACAAGATATTTCCAGGATTATTTCCAAATTTTCCCTGGTCTTATTAAGGCAGATGGGGTAATCAAGGATAAAGGTCAATGGATGGAGCAAATAGATAGATGAGTACTGACTAAAATAAATGACATTCTAGGTACAGATGATAATACCCCATTTGTACACTTTATTGAACTCCTTCAGGATGCTAGGTTATACTTTGCTAATGTGAGAATAGAGATTCATCAGTTGGTTGCTGAGTGGGAAAAGTTGTCCCCAAAGAAAGATGAGGTCCTTGCCTTTTGTTGGCTAAGTGAAGAAACCTACATGACTTGGGAATCCACATATCTATCAGGAGATTCAAAAGAAAGGGTAATCAGGTGAAGAAGTGGCAGGTGTTAGTATTCCAAACTTTTGAAGGTCAAGGTAAAAAGGGACAAGGATGTCAAACAAGTTATCATAGACACGAATGTGACACCTAGCCAAATAGAGTTGTAGATGGCATCTGATCCAAAAAATGAGGGAGAGAAAGTTTCAAACAAAGGCTGATGTAAATTAGCCAGATGGCGGTCATTAGTCATGCAACAAATTTAGCAACTGCTCTAAAATATCTTTAGACAAAGATGCCACCTGCGGGATTGTTGGAAATAGATATTTGTAATCTGTTGTTGCAAACAACTTTCTCTATTTGTAATCTTGTTTTTAGTGCAAGATCTTTTAACAGCCATCCGAAGCTTGTTGCATCCTTTTGAGGATTCCAAGATGGCTGATTGGTATAAGTAGTAAGTCCTTGTTCATTTCAAAGGAGGTTGAAAAATATACTGTAGAGGCTTGGCACCATTGTTGAAATCTTAGAATATTTTATCAGATTTTGAAATGTATTGATATAGTGAGATTTTATTGGAATACAATAGAATTCCCTTGCATGATTTCAATTGTCTTCTTGTTTGAATTATGTGGCTTTTGTGTATTGAATCTATAAGGTAGTTTTGATATACCATTTACAAGGTATCTGTGATTTTAATCTCTAGCTCCTTTCAAGGAAAGGGTAATGTCTTTCGGTTAATTTTTGAGAGCTTAGGAATTTGGAAAGAATTTGATGATCAAACATGTTTAAGAGAGGATGAATTGTAAGGCACTTCATCTAAGATTTGTTTGTGTTTCATTTAGAAGATTTTTGTAAGTATATGTTTCACTGTTTGACTCTATACCCGAAGATAAGGCACTGGTCTATCCTCAATTTGCAGAGATCTCACCCTCAACAAAATTCAAATAATAATTTACTTTCATGTATGTTTGAATGACTGAGAAGATAAAGTTTGTATCAAGGATATAAACTATTGTTGTGATCCTTTCAAGAAGTAGATCTAAAAGGGGTTAACCTGCCCGAGTTCAAATCTCGAAAAGAAGGAGTTTATCCTTATCACACTTGCCATTTTTCTGCAATGAATTTTTACTTTCGTTAAATTTATTGTGAAGCATTGAGTCTGAAGATAGGTACACCCGCCTGGGTTTGTGGAGCCCGAAGTAGAAGAAGGACTTGGTCCTTATCAATTAGCCTTTTCCCTGTAAGAATCTGGAGTTGAGAACCCAAGAGTCAAGTTTGAAAACTATATTGGCGATTCTAAATGAAAAAGAGCTAACACCTCTGCTAGCTGATCAGAAATTTCTTGTCCCTTAATAGCTTTTCTTTCCACATACTCAATGTCAAATTCACTAAGTATCATTACCCATTTTGTTAATCTACCCATGAGGGCAGCCTTGCTTAGTAGGCACCTTAGTGGATCAATTTTTGCAATAAGCCTCATGGTATGAGCTAGCATATAATGCCACAAATTCTGAGAAGCAAATACCACTGCTAAACAAGCCTTCTCAATAACAAAGTAATAAATTTCATAGGAAACAAATGTTCTGCTGATATAGTATATGGCTCTCTCTTTATTGTTCTGATCTTCTTGAGCTAGGAGAGCACCCAAGGATGTGTTTGTTGCTGAGATGTATAGTATAAGCGGCTTCCCATGAATAGGAGGCATCAGTATAGGTGGATTAGTAAGATACTATTTTATTTGTGTAAGTCCCTTGTCACATTCCTCATTCCATTCATAGGTCACATTCTTATGCAAATTTTTAGTAAATGGTTGTGACTTGTCAGCCAACTGTGAAATAAAATACTAGATAGATTGTAGCCTTCCTTGTAATCCTCTCATTTGACTGATATTCTTGGGTGAAGGCATGTCCATAATAGCTTGCACCTTTTCAGGATCAACTTCTATGCCTTTAGCTAAAATGATTTAACCCAAGAGTTTCCCAGAAGTAACACCAAAAGCAAATTTCTTTGGATTAAGCCTGAGACTGAATTGTTCCATGCGATCAAGGATGGGACCCAAGTCTATGAGGTGAGTTCTTCACTACATGCTTTCAGCTAAAGTATCATCCACATAATCCTCCATCATTTTATGCAGCATATCATGGAAGATAGTAGTAACAACTCTCTGGTATGTTGCTCCAGCATTCTTAAGCCCAAAAGGCATGACATTCTAGCAAAAGGTGCCCTAGACACATGTAAAAGAGGTCTTTTCTTGATCTTCTCACACAATTTTTATTTGATTATAGCTAGAAAATCCATCCATCAAGGAATACATCTCATATCCTACTGTCATTTCAACTATCATATCAATATTAGGCAGTGGGAAGTCATCTTTTGGACATGCCTTATTTAGATCTCTGAAATCTGTACACACACGAATGGATTTATCATGTTTAGTGACTAGAACAATGTTTGAAATCCATTTTTCATAATCAATAGTTCTTATGGAACTAGCCTTAAGAAGCTTTTCTAGATCTTCTTTAACCAAAAGCGCTACATGTGGATGCATCTTTCACAGCTTTTGTTTAATAGGTTTGATACCTGGTGCAATGGAAAAATGATGCATGATTAGATTGGGGTCTAATCCATGCATGTCAAATTAGGTACATGAAAAGTTTATTTTCTTGCTCTGAAAGAAGCTTGTGAACTCTTCTTTTTCTTCAATAGACAATGATTGTGCTAGATGAATAATCTGTGGAGTAGCCTCCATACCCAAATTGACCGGCTGTGTTGGCTCAATCAATACTGATGACCTCTCTTGAAAGTGGCTTAGAAGCATATCAAGTATCTCATCTTTGGGTGCCTCAAAGAGGTTTTCACCCTCAGATACATCTTTTATTTTTAATTTTTTGGCTCTGATATTGCCACAAAGTGGTTTTCACCATCAAAGCATCTATTTTTTCTTCTTTTAATTTTTTGACTGAGATACTTGATATCTGCCTCTGTCATGTTGACACTACTTTCCTTGGTGGAGGAAATCACAGGTTCACTAAAATGGAGGTAATAGGCTAGATCATAATCATTCTAGAATGTTAGGACTTCATTGGATTTAGAAGGGGAGTTCCAGTTTATCAGATCAGGACGACAGAGTGAAAGGGAAGTAGTGACTGGTTCAACTGCGTTCACGGTATAACCCTCAAAAGCGCTAATGAGCAAGTCAAGACCTAGAGTGATCTCATCTAAAGGAGCATTTGAATCCCTATAAGACCCTATGTTGGAAGTAGAGGACATGTTAACATTAGTGGTGTCTAATTCGTGCAGCCTAGTGCTAGACCCTTCACCTACTTCAAGGAGTCTTTCATACACGTGAACAATATCTATGTCTACATCATAAGTAGCATCAGACAAAGAGTCAAACTCATATTCATGTGAGTCAGTACTTGATGTAGGAATTTCATTAGTAGCATCATCAGACTCATTATTATCCCTTGTGGCATTAATAGCTTGTTGAAGTTGTTCTTGTTCAAAGTAATTTTGAAAATGGGGTGGCCTATATCATTCACCTTGAAAATTAGGATCATCATTTAGTGTTGCTTTCCATTCCTCATATGTGAATTGATACACTGAAGAAGTTTTATTAGAATCATTATCAATATCAATATCTGTCTCTATCATATGAACAGGTATGATAGGCTCATCAGGTTTGGCAAAGAGTGCCACAAGATCCGGAGGAATAGGATATGGAAATGTATCTTCATTAGAGCTATCCTCTGGATTCACTTCTAGAGTGGCATCTTCAATTTCTTGTTCAGGTTTAGGTTCAAGCTCAAGAGCTGACACAAATTTCTTGGTCCCCAAGTGAAAGGGAGTCTTTTTAAAGCCTAAGCCACTAGTATCTTTTGTGTGGTGGCCTGTAGCTTCAATGGGTTTTAGTAATCCATTATCATTTTTCCCTATAGGACCACTCCCCTTATAACTAAAGCACTTCATGATCTTGAAGGCTTCACTGTATGGTTCTTGCTCTAAATCTAGAGATAGAGTGGTTGTTTTAGCTATTTCTTTTCCTTTATAGATCCATGCTCTGATAGCTCTCTCTTCATCCTCATCTTCTAAAGGCATAGAGGCCCTTACAAAGGCACCATCATAAACTATTTGAGGAGGATCATTAGAAAGTTTGTTGTACTTAGAAGGCCTCCCATAAGAGTGTGGAGATAGAGGTAGAGTAGCCAGTGATAGCATAGGTTCCATTCGATATTCTCCCATGCTTGTATCCTTAAGTCTCAAAGTTTTTTCCATTTCTTTCAGCTTAGCATCATAAAACTCAGTGGATTCTTTATTTGCTAGAACAAAGCTATCTATGGTTTGCGCAAGAGTGTTGCAAGAGAAATTGGTATTTGTAGGTACAGTGACTTCTACCCCATGGAATGGAAACTTAATTCATTGATCATATGTAGATGGAACAGCCTGCATCTCATGAATCCAAGGCCTACCCAACAAGATATTGTAGGCAAGAGGAATATCAAGCACTTGGAAAGTAACATCTCTCTCAATAGGACCTACGTGAATAGGTAGCACAACTAAGCCTTGGGACTTGCGTTCTTCCTCATCATAAGCTTTGATGGTAATCTTTTTACAAGGGTCTATACAATTCTCATCATAACCTAGCTGAGTGAGCAGTTTAGTGGAACAAATATTAAGACCAGCACCGTTGTCTATGAGCACTTGGCAGATGTGCTTATAAGGACCTATCATGACCTCTATATGCAAGGGTGTCTTATGCGGGTGACTCAAAGAGTGATCATCTTCTTTAGAGAAAGATAGATAGTGAGGTGAAGTCAAATGACTCACCATAGATTGGAACTAGTTGAGATCAAGATCCTTGGGAATGTTTTCCTCAACAAGGGCCTTATCCAAAATATGCCTATGAGCAGGTGAGATCTTCAACAACTCAAAAATGGTAATCTAAGCATTGGTTCACTGGAGTTGATCTAAGATGCTATAACTAGCCGAGCTAGCTGTAGGAATATATTTCATGTTTTTGTTGGCAGGGCCAACAACAATCTTATTTGCAATTTGCTTCAGAGTGGATGTGGGAGTATTAGGTCTCTTATCCATAGTTTTCTTTGGAGTGGACATGGAAGTATCTAGACCTTTCAAAACAACTCTTCCTTGTGATTGAGTGACAACATTAGCACAGTCTTGAGATTGTTCAGATTTAGATGAATGAGACGCAGAGCTATGCAAGATAAAAGGCGTCTTAGATTTGGGAGCATAGCTACTCCTTTTAGAAGAGATCATGTCACAATACTCTATCTCGATAGGTTCGATCATACCAATAACATTGTCATTATTAGTGTACGTGTAATTGACTTTAGCATTGGTATTCTTGGCATTTTAAGACTCACCCTTCTCATGAGGAGGGAAGGGATCCTTAAAAGCTTGGTGATCCAAATTCTTATTATGGTTCTCCACAAGGATGTCACCATTGTCAATGAGATCTTGAACTTTATGCTTCAGTTGGAGACAAGTAGAAGTCTTATGACCAATGTTTTGGTGATAGTCATAGTAAGCATTATCATTCCACCAATGAGGTCATGGTTGTGAGTCATAAGTACACTTTTCTAAAGGAGTAAGAGCCTGATTCTCTATAAGAGTTTTATAGACCACATCAAGAGGCTCTCCCAAAGAGGTGAAATCATGCTTGGGTTGAGAGGCCCAAGGTTTGTTCCTAGCAAATCGTGAAGTTTGTTGATTATCCGTTGTGGTCTTTTCGATAACCTTAGCTGCTTGTATACTAGAAGTAAGATTAAAAGTAGGCTTTGAAGGCTTCACAGTAACATTATCCACCACTCCATCATTTACTACATCTCTATTCTTATTGGTAGTCTTTCCTTTATCCTTGTTTGTGAAGAATCCTTGTTTATTGTCCTTATTCAAAGTTAATTCTCCCTTCTTGATCATAAAGGCCTCTATTTGCACTACTTGTTTGATCATACTATCAAAAGTAAGAGGACCTTGCAATTGTACTTGGTATCCAAAGTCTGGGACAAGATTTTCCAAGAAAATATCGAGTCTGTCAGACTCTGGTAGCTTATGCGGACACTTCATACATAATGGTCTCCACCTTTGGAGGAATGTTAGGAAAGATTCTCCTTGTCACTATTTTAAGTTGCAAAGATCCCAGATGTTGATTGGATGTTGAATATTATGTGAGTAGTGCTGGAGAAAAAGATTAGCCATTTCATCAAAATTTTTAATACCAGTAGGCAATCTAGAGAACCATTCCATATCTGGTCCACCCAAACTATGAGGAAACAAGTGCATAAGATACGTTTGATCGTGCATGAATTCCATAGACAATGTGCCAAACTCCCTTAAGTGATCTTGGGGATTAGTTGCACCCAAGTATTTGTCATATTTAGGGAGTTCCACACCTTTGGGAAAAGGTGGCATATGAAGACTTATGTCAAAAGGGAAAGGACAAATACTTTCCATTGCAAATTATTGAGTGGGTTTGTCTTTATTCCTCACAAGTTGACTAATCTGATCTTGCATTTCTCAGACCATCTTTTCCAACTTTGCGGTCTCAATTTCTTCTTCTTTAGCTACGAGTGTTTCAACTTGATAGTCCCAGGGTAGCTTGGACCCTTGTTTAGCTAGCTCAAGGAAGTACTTTTCTTTCTCCTCTAGGAGAAGGATCTCCATCATTTTAATAAGACCCTTATTAGCTTTGGTAGCATCTATATCTTCTTGATTTATCACTTCATTTTCATTCCCAAGGATCTCATAAATACTCAGAATCTAATCTTGTTGTTGATCATCTTGGTTTTGATCGAACGGAGGAGGACAATAGAAATAGGTGGGTTGTCGATCACCTTGA
Organism: Chamaecyparis obtusa; assembly: GCA_027943335.1. Taxonomy (NCBI): domain Eukaryota; kingdom Viridiplantae; phylum Streptophyta; class Pinopsida; order Cupressales; family Cupressaceae; genus Chamaecyparis; species Chamaecyparis obtusa. The sequence continues at coordinate 1,103,541 of BSBK01000579.1, forward strand.
GGTTTGTTTCAAGATTGATCATCATTATGGGACTGACCCTGAGGTTTCTCATTTCGAGGTTGAACATGACGTGGGTCATTAGAGGATTGACCATGATATTGATTATTGTGAGATTGATAAAGGTTTAACTGTACTTTCCTGGTTGGAAGTCAAATGGATCTCCCATATTTCTATAGGCTTGTGTAGTACATGAATTCTAAGTGAAATGATATGTCCAGTGCCAAAAGGGCGCGGCCACAATAACCTTTGGTGAATGAATAGGATCAAAAGATTTAACAAATTCAGGCAAGAAGATATCGTCAACATTATCACTAGGTTCGATGATAGGATTATTCTTAGTAGGATCAACAGGTATGATAATAGGATTAGTCTGAGGAATGGGTCTTCCAAAGTTGTGAAACAATGAGTTGTCTTGCTCTTGAAATGAGAAACTAGGTTGCACTCCAAACAATGGATTAAAACACTCCTGAAACACTGAATGTGATGGTTGAGATGGACTATCTTTTGAATTATTCAATGAGGAAATTGAGGATATCTCACAAAGTTTATATTTCACAATAGATTCAGGATGATCTATTTCTTGATTAGGAGGTTTGCTTCTACCTTGATCAGGATTTTGAATGGGATAAGTCTTGCCACTTCTAGTCATGACAGTCATAGATGAAGATGAAATGAGAGAGGACTCAGGATAATGCTAGATTCAGTCTCTAAGAGTGACACAAAGAAGATAAAGGCTAGGATAGCCAAGATGCGAGATGGACCTGGTATGAATCATCAAAAGAGGTGGCTAGAACAGTCGAGATAAGACTATCGCAACATGATATATAAAAGGCATAAAGAGATAAGGTAAACCAATGAGAGATGACATGAGTCAAAACAAAGATCGATCGATTCCTAACTCAAAACAACCAATTTCTAATAGTGAACAACAAGAAAGCAGAAAAATAGACCTTAGACAAAAAGAAAATCAGATAAAAAGTCAAACAATCAATGGCAAATAGGTCTCTATTTTGAAAACTAGGCTCCAGTCTCACATGAGAGAGTACCAGGTTGCATGAGAGAATAGAAACCTTTGTGTGAGAGAGCAAAGTCTCATGTGAGAAAGTGCTTTGAAGTGTGAATTTCATGCGGGAAAAGTGCAAAATCTGACAGTCTGACATAGTTTTCGAGGTTAAAGTCAAATTTTGAGGTACAACCTGAATTGATGTCTGACACAAAATCTAGTTTCTTGATAGGTTTGAAGAACAGTTTAATCAACAATCTCATTTTATGATTTCAAGCATTCATTTAAAGACACAAAGGTTCAAATCAAGCAGTTGTGATACAAGAAGCAATTGTTAACAGACCTTTCAAGGACAAAGCAACTTGATAGCATTAGGGGAGTATTTGTTTGATAATGATTGGACAATGTTTAAGACTTAATAACAAACACATAGCTTAGCCTTACAAAAAAAAATGGTGAGAAGACAAAACCTTTGCCCCATTGGTTACGCGCATATGTGCACCTCACACAGCTATGTCACCCCCTAGAGGACGCCCATGTTTTTGGTGTTTCCAAGGACTCAATAGTGTACATTCAAAGGTTACCCTTGTAGTAGGGGCCAATGTCACAACCACCTTCAAGCATCCAGGTGTATGCCTATGATGGGAATCTATGGGAGAGATTCTTCCCCCTCCCTGCGCAAAGATTATGAATCCTTTCGGAGGTGAACCAGGTAGGCCACTAGTTAATAAAAGTTTTTAATAGGCTTCCATTTACACTAACCTTTGGTGCCCCCAATACAGGGTTGAGGCCTCGTAGCCACACTAACACCTGAAAGTCATACACCCCCGTAAGCAGGGCTAGGAGTGGCGCCGCTCAGTATAACAGATAGAGCCTTCTCAAGATGATAGTCAAAGTCTTGAGAAGGAAGCTAACATGGTTTTGGAGTCTTTAGAATCAACAAAAAATTCTTTATTAGAGTGAGGTGGAATCACCGGTGATAGGTGCATACTCACTTGGGTCATTCCTGAAGGTTCAACTTCTAGCAGGCCCTCTAAAGGTGACACTGGACTTGGTTTAGATTCGGGGGTCAAATTTTTTGGTTCTCCCAAAGGGAGAAGAGAATACTTCTCTATCCAATTTCCTCATCCAAACACATCAATAAGAATCATCACCGAGTTAGCTTCACTCCACCACATCTACAAGCTTTTGGGTTTCTATTTCTCTCAAAGAGAGAAGAGCATAATCCCCTGGTAAATAGAAGCGTAAAGATTCACTACCTTTCTCCGCTTCCCCAAGAATTTTTCATATTAGTAAGATCATTAAGATTTCAGGTTCATTCATGGTTATCACCTCCATGTAATGAAGAGCCAAATTCCCTACTCACTATCAAAATCGTCAAGAAATTTTAATGGAGCCCTATTTAGACTATGTGAATGAAAGCAAGAAACAAACATAACATTTTAGCAAGTCTTCGACTATCATCCTGCAATCAAACCATTAGCATGTTTTATGTTCTTGGTCAAACGTCTTGTACAAAATTGTTACGTTGTGAAAATAATAGAGAAATAATAAACAACAAAAAATAGGAAACTGTTAGAAATTTGAAACAAGAAAGACATAAACTAAAAATTTTAAACCACTGTATCCAAATCTCACACAAGGAAGTACTCCACAACGTGTGAGAAAGTACAAGGCATTACATGAGGATGCATTAGCTCATGCAAGAGGGTGCTATAAGGAGTGAATCTTCACGTGACATGCTCTAGATTCTCGCATGAGAATCCGTACATAGACAGTACAGATGCATGGCATAGCTTAAATTTTTTGTCAGAAAAAAATGAGAATGAGGCCAGAAATTGATCTTTCTGCCCCACGGTGGGTGCCGAAATGTATGTGGTGTAATGTGGACCTCAAATCCAACTACACACGCAACATGGTCATTACTCACATGATCGAATTACAAGAGAGAGTATGAATTACTCAATCTAAAATCCATCATGAAGCAACCTGTTGCCTCCTATGTAGATGGGGTGTTTAATTACTCTCAGATTGGAGAGCCAACAACCATAAGACTGATTCTACAATGGAGGATTTTCAAAAGCTATGATGATAAGCAAAAACCAAATTAAACTAGAATGAGTGCAATTTAATCTAAGATGCTTTAAAAGAAATATGATATTAATCTAAATAGCTTGAAAGGAAATATGAAGTGCAGATTATTCTAAAGTACTTGAAAGAAATGTGAGATTAGACTAAGCTATGATCAAATAAGCCAAACTAAGTATATGAATATGCAATATTAACTAAATTAAAATTGTAATAAAATGCAATTAAAAGCTTTGAAATTGAGACACAAAAATACTATAGTTCAATTACACTCAAAAATTGCTTCTTTGAATGAAGAAATGAGGTTCATTAAATAGAAAAGCCTGGGAAGAGAATGAAGGGGTTCTTGATTTGAAACTCCTGACCCTTCATTCCCATTTGAGACAAAAATGCATAAATTACTTATTAAAAGAATGGAAAATGCCACACAGGGTGACCTTTCGAATATTATGAATTGTTAATTCAAAAATGAGTGTCCATTCAAATAACAAGTAATTATTAATTCCTTTTCATGTATATTAGCCAAATAGGGTGGGTTTAATTTAATTCCAAGTACTTAGGACTTTAGGATTAAATTAATTTATCATAGGGGTAATTTAGCTAATAAAATTTGAAGACTTTAGGAGTTAATTTTAATATTTGATTAATGCAATTAGGGTTTTTTTTTTGCAATTGACATCAAGTCGAATTAAGTCAAGTAGGAGAGAGAAAATTTCCTAGGAAACTAGGACTTTGGAGATGTAAAAATGACGAAAATGCACAAAAATTAATTGAATTTATTTGGTGCCAATTTTAGGGTATTACAATAAGATTGTTGGTATATATGCTTGAATAGTAATGCTCAAAAAATAAATTTTCATGTATCGATATTTTAGTGCATGTGGATATCAATCTATGAATGTATTTTTAATAATTCATGCTTGCATTAAAGTAGTCATGTGGTTTTAATAATAATAGTTCAAAATGATACATTTAGATTGAAACATGCCACAAAATTCAATCAAATGGATGGTAGAACAATCCATTTATGTCTCTATGTTCATTAACTATACTTAGTGTGATAATCAATGTCACCCAAGCACAAATTCCTTTGTTTTATAGAAAAATGATGATTATTAGACTATTTAGATTAAAAATATTATATATTTACAAATATATGCAATTTATTAGAGAATAGTTTCTCTAAGATAAAAGATGAATACACACTACTAGTAGATTTCCATCTCCACAAACCCTCACTATCTGTTAATTTGTACAACTTGAGAGAAACCTTGCATCACTTAAATATATAAGCATTCCTCTATATTCTACAAACTTAAAATCCTTTACTATCAATAATATTATGGACATTATGAACTTCTACTTACATTTGAAAATAATTGAAGGTTACAACATTACATACAATACCCATACCTCCATAAATATGTAAACATCCTGATTCCTTGCAAGATACAATCATGTATCTAAATCTTCCAAATTCACACTATTATAGATCCCACTATATTTGTTATTCTTCCTTACAAAATACAATTCTTGTCATAACCGATTTTTCAAACATTATAACTATTTTAAATAATTGGTGACTTTTGTTGACTTTTGACTTGGTCTCTGTTAGACGACCTAAGTCAGTTTATTAAGCATTGCCAAATATGATTCATTTGATAAATAAAATGTGAGTGTATGAATTTATATTTTTGTTAGATGAAAAATTGAATGTGATTAACGATTATCATGCAAGAACAGATTAAATGTTATAAAATATTATTTTTATTTATGATGATTAATTATGCTCATGACGAATTTTTTTCAAGTTGATTTATTTATCAAATTTGGGAACTAATCTACTGATGGAAAATTTTGAGTGTTTTATTTTTGGACAGGATTTGAGGATAGGGGTGTGGTCGAGGTAGGGGAGCCTAGCTCCTCGGTAAGGATGAGTTCAGAATTAAATGATTAAATCACACACCACTTAGATAATTTAAGTTTTTGAAAAATAAATTATGGATTGAACTGTTTAAATTTTGTTTATTAATTTGTGTGTATGTGTATGCTTTGAATTAATGTAAAAATTGATGTTTAGAGTACATCTAGTTTCTTTAATGAAAAAAAAATGTGGTTATTTTCTTGTATTAAAATTTCTTTAATCAATTAGTATTTTTTAGAAAATTTAGTTTTCATTAATTATTATTTGAACTTCCATTATTCAATTCTATATTCAACTAATTGTAAACCAAGTGGGAATCACAATTTTTGAGTTTTGAGAAGGAGCTATTAGTCGTGGGTGGTCTTAGAAGAATTTTAGGAGGATTTTATTGTTATTTTTCATGCAGGTAGTAATCATTGGAGACTAGGTCTGTTTAATTAGTAACAGATCCCCTCAACAATGGCTTGCTGGCATGATGGGATGAGGAGATTGTTGTTTAGAGGGTTACACCATCAATCAAAGAGGGAGTTTTTCCTTTTATTTAGTGGCATTTTTAGACACCACTACACAAGCTGAAGGAGGTTCATAAAAGAAACTGACTGTTAACGCAGTTAAGTGGAGGGAAGACTGGAGTGAAGTAGGGAGGTGACACATTAGTTTAAGGGGGCAGCATGGAATATTAAAAAGAGGGAGTGTGTGATAAAAGGAGGGGGATTGCTTAGAAAATTGAAAGGAGGATAGAAGAAAGAAAAACGCAGAGATTAGGTGTAAGAAGAAACATAGTAGAAAAGAAGAGAAGCACGTACTAGAGAAAAAGGGGCTCATAGTTGAAGATAGGAGAATAGGGGAGAGTATTGGGGAATAAACATAGGAATTAAGAGGAAGCCACAAATTTTAGAGAGGGGGGGGGATGAACCCACAATAGTGGGTTACACTTTTTTGCCTGAACAGACTCTGAACTCTACATTTTGAAAAACACTTTCAAATTTGGATGCATATTTTTGTTAAACTGTTTGAAAGAAAAAGATGAAGTAATTTAGATTCTTTTAGGATTTTCTATCTAGATTATAAATATATTTTTTTTTTAAATTTTTGAATTGATTTGAATGGTTTTTTATTTCTCCCGCAAAAACTAGTATGTTGCTGAAAATGTCATTTTCAAAGAGTTACATTATTTTCATAGAGCATAACTTTTTTTCTAAAATAGATATCAATGTGATTGTTTCGAATTTACTTTTTTAACATCCATACAAAGGGCATGCAATTTTTTTGATGACATTATCATGATTATTGCATATTTTATTAATGTTTGAAGTTGACTAAACTATAATTTTGACATACCTTGACTACATAGCTTATAACTTATCATGTATCTGTCCAATTTCATTTTTATTTTTTTTAATAGAAAGGTAACTTCAATACCTAGGGCATAGATATTTTTTAGAATTTTTTTTCTCTCATTTATTATTTTTTCAAAAGCTTCAAATATAGAGGTAGACATATGGTGAAATATGTATGTTTAGTAAAACTAAAAATACAAAGTCATAATAAACTTAATATATATTAACATTATAATCATTGGAAAGTTTTTTCTCAGTGGTACCTTACTATATAGATAGGTTTGTCAAATGGATTCATTTGATCTGCCAAAAGATAAAGTTGAAGTGATTTTTTGTTAGCATTTTAATAGGTGCGAAGGAGACTCCATTATAGGTATGAATGAGGAGTATAAACGTTATATCAATGTGTTTTCTATCTAAGAGGCTTTGATCTAACCATTTGTAATTAATTCCTTCAAATGGAACTTCTCAAGGCTTAAATCATCATATTTTATTAAAAATGTGTTATTTCAACAAAAATTAGGATGTCTAAAAAAGAGTAACCCACTATTGTGGGGTCACTCAGAGTTAAAGAGAAAAGAAAGAAACATAGGGAAGAGTAAGACAATAAAAAGAAATGCAAGTGAAAGCAGAGGGAGGAAGATGTGTGCAAGGAGCATGAATAGAAGAGAACAAAGGCAGAGGTAGTGCACAGATAGAGGAAAAGCTTCCATTTCAAACTCTCAAACATGTTTTTATTTGTTTCCTACGTAGGGGTAGATTTTGAAAAGTAGGAACATTTTTCAGCTTTGAGAAAAGTCTTTGATTTAGCTTTGAGATATTTATTATCATTGTGTTTTAAAACCATCGAATTTCATGTTCCTCTATAGCTGAATGTTGATACTATATTTTCATTATACTATGAAATTGCATGCTTCCCCAAAAGATAGTTCTTTTTATAATAAAACTAGTCTCTGAGCAATGGTATCCAGTATTGATGTTTTATTTAATTTTGAGTGTATTGTTGAAAACCTTGCTTGATTTATTTTCCCCTATTTTATGAACTATTATGCGTTTAAAGTTTTCTTTTGTTGTTCTTTTTAGTTTTGGTAAACGCAAGTATTGTTAGGAACAGATAATTTTTTTTACCTACTGTTAGACTGGATTTAAAACTAGGATTTTTGGTATTAGGTGAAAAACTTAGAATCATGTTAATAAAACTTTTGTCCAGTTGTGTCTGAACCTAGCTTGGTGCGTAGCATGAATGATAATTAAAGTCTTGATAGTATTTTCTTTAAGTCATTCCTGTGTGCGGCTTCATGGATGAGTATGAAATGGGGCACAAAGACTCCATCAATTTTAAATCGGTAGTTGGGAGAGACTGCAGACTAATTTCCGCTACCATTGGAGTAGAAGTTATTTCATTTGATACAAAAAAATTTACAAATGGGCCACAGTTACAAAACTAGAGTCTGGACCAGACGTCCTTGCATTCTTTCTCTCATGTGCCTCCATAATTCTCTCAAAGATCATTTTTTTTAATCATAAATTGTGTTCAAATTGACTAGATGACTTCTGCATGTTTGAATATAAGAAACTATTTTTTAAAATCTTTTTGTTACGTGTTGGATAATGTAGATCAGTTTACATTTGGTATAATTAAGAAAAGAATTGGATAGTTGTATGTTGCTATGGCTGCCTGTATAATTCTTGGAGAGTTAGTAAACATGTTTTCTCTAAATTTGTCAACCTTAGTTCATATATCTTGGAATATCTTTTGTTAGTTCATTTCTATTAAGTAATTTTTATTTTTTATTTTTTTTTGTTAAAAGGCCGAAGCTAAGAAATTTTATTGATCATAAAAGTGTTACAAAGAAACCCCACTTGGTGCAGGCACTGGTAGGAAAGAGTGGGGTTGAGAAAACCTCCATCCTTGCCTAGTAACTTTCTATTAAGTAATTTGAATATAGAAGAAATCAATTAAATAGAATTGCCAAACTAAGGGTGTTATTTTATTTTGTTAAGAATTGATGCGTAATGTGGAATAGATAGAGAAGGGTAATTTTGTTGTATTACCTATCAGTAAAATTGATTTTGAAAAAGATTCTTTGGCCAAAGATTTGTTTCGCATATGTATCATTAATATGCTTGGTTAGTTTTATATTTTCTCTCTTCCATTTTGTGATTAAGATTCTACTTAGACTAAAGATTGTTAAAGTAGTTAGATTCATAGTTGCGTCATATTCTTTCGACTCATTAGTGTTGAGATGCTAGTCTCTTTGAGCAGGGTCAATATTCTTTCCATTTTAGGGTAAGCCCTGGGGGAGCTAACCACTCCATGGTTGGATGGGAAAAGCGCCTGGGCCACACTCTTGTCTCAAGATTTATAGGTGGATGTGGTGTCTAGAGGCTTAAGAAATAGGGATTGCTGATAGTGTGGTGCCAGGTTACCGTAAATTTGACGGTTGGGAAATGTATTTTTCATTATTTAATCTAAATTATTGATTTATATGGTTGGATTGATAGATGGTCCAAATTTTGTAATTATGATGTATTTACACTGTTCATATGGTTGTATTTCTCGATGATATGGTCGAATGTTGGAATTTGTAACATCTTTTAATCATTATTGTATATCGACATTTATGGTCAAATTATGTAACATTGATGACATACATGGAATATTATTTGATGACCTTGAGTATTTTAGTCTTGTGATATGTTTAATTCTTTATGGTAAATTTGGTCTTTACATGTGGTATTAGAGTTGTGTTTAAACCCTAGGGCCTAGGTCTTCTATGCTAAAGTTGTGTTTGTGCATGGAACAAGAATAGATTGAAAACATGAAGACCCAAAATAGTGGCCGATCTGGAGCTAGTAATGAACAAAATAGTTTTCCCAATCAAAGGCTAGATGAAATTATAGCCCTCTTAGCCAAGCAAAGGAACATTTTGCAGTAGCAAAATGACCGGATGAATGTCATTGAAAATGACTTAAGGGGTAGATAGAATGAGGGTCATCATGATGATGAAGGTCATAGGAAATGGGTGGAAGATCAAAGGCTTGAGGCTATTCTAAAAGAGGAAGAGGAAAGGATAATTGAGGAGCGAAGTAAGAGAGATGTCGATATTGGGGCAAATGCAGGAGATTTGAATAATGACCAGGTTACTAAGGAACTAAGCAAGGACCTTAAAAAGGTCACGCCACATACTTTTGATGGGAAAAATATAGGGGATGATGTAGATGCATGAATCATCTCCATCAAAAAGTACTTTCATGTTTGAAATATTTTTGGATAGTCTAGGGATTTATGGGGTTCTTTCTAGCTGATTGGAGAAGCAACTACATGGTGAAATAATGAAATGGCTGAGAAGAAGTTATGACTAGGACAAATATCTTGGGATGATTTCCTTGTCCGCTTTAGAAAATGATGGCTACCATAGTTATTTTATGACAGGAAAGTGTCTCAGTTCCAAACTCTGATCCAAGGGGTTTTGTTAGTAATTGATTACCATGAGAAGTTTTTCCATTTGTTGAAATATGTTCCACAATATTTGTAGGATGAATGTTTCAAGACACATAAGTTCATTTTGGGATTACATCCAGAGATTGGATCTAAGGTTGAGATGCATGAACCAGAAACTATGGAGTTCACTTATGCTAAGGCATTGTTGCAGGAGGAGAGACTAAAAAGGGTACCAACAATCAGGACCTCACAGTGAAATGATAGTTCACATGGATTCAAGAGAAAGCTTAAAAATGATAAATCAAGGAACAATGGACATCAGCAAGTGCAAAACCTGAGAGGTAAAGGTAGGGGTAATGGAGGTAGAAACAATAACAACCCTCACAATCAAAATTAGAATAGAAACACTAATAGGAATGGAAACAACTAGAGGAACAAAACTAAAAATAAGAAAGGATCGAGAAATGGATGTTTCAATTGTGTGGGTAATCATTATGCTTCTTATTGTCCTCAGAATATGACTCAAAGAGAGGGTAAAGCTACTTAGGTACAACACTAGATTCATGCAACAGTTGATCATTGCCAAGCAAATTTTTAGCCAGCTCCTATTCAGATAGCTGGTAAGCTCTATGGACATGATGTTTCTATTTTAATTGACATTGGAGCTACTGAATGTTTTATAGATCCTAAGTTTGTTTCAAAATTATCTGTTAGAGCTAGTTATTTATCTGAACCATGGATGGTTGAATATGGAAATAGGACAGAGCATAGGGTTGAGCAGTGTCTAGCATGCAGTAATTTGGAATTTTCAAAATTTCAAACACAAGTTAACCTTTATGTCACTCCTTTAGGATCTTATGATGTCATTTTGGGCATAAATTGGCTAATTGAGAACAAGGCCATTATGAATTGTAAGGACAAGTCAATTCAATGCTTAGATGATTTTGGTATACCTACAGCTGTTAAGGGTATTTAGAAGCCCTTGGAGCTAAGGCTAATTTCAGCCATGCAAATGAAGAAAGCTTAGAAATGATGAACTACAATTGATTGAGAACATGATTGAAGAACTTCAAGTGATTAGAGATCACCGAGCACTGAACTGTTATGTAAGATAATTGAATCATTTTTATGTTGTGATTGATGTCAACTAGTTTTGATAGTACTTATCATGGAGTTGCAAACATCTAACACATCTGTAGAAGAGAAGAGAAAGATGAAGAACTGAGATATCTACATTGAAGAAGATGGTTATGATAGATGAGGATAAGGAATACTCTTGGTAACTTATTGATGAGTCTATGACTTCATATTGTTGACTTGATTATGTTGCATTATTCTGTTATGAAGTTAGGAGAAATTGTTACAAAGTAGTGTGGTTGGTTAATGAAGCATTGCAGTATACACCGAGTAGTGTAGTGTATACTGAGCATAGTATAAAATCAAGCTTGTGTTCACCAACACATTTCTTTGTTAACCGAGAATGAACAAAAGAACTAAATGATTAGTTTAGCCGACAAAAATTGATGAGCTATAAAGTGTATGATCATGAGGTGGAAAGATAAAGTTTGTTATAAGATCAACAGCTAGAAAAATTCAAGGAAGATCTAAAGAAAAAAATTGAAACATGCTACTGACACATCAGTCGAGGAAGGTTTAAGCGGCAAAATCAACAAAGGAGATTAAGGGACAAAATATGATGGATGAGAAGAAAACAATTTACTTGTCTATTTAAGAGACTAGGGTTTCATTATGAAACTTATGCTAGAGGAAAGAATATTGTAGAGATATCATGTGAACAATCTTCATGCATGCCTGATCAAACTGGTTAAGGAGAATCAAACTACAGAGATTACCAAGCATCAGAAAGCCATAACTAAGAGACAGTAAGTTACTGAATATTGTTGAATAGAGTTGATATATTGATCAGAGGATTTGAATGAGCATAATATAGATTTGTACATCTGTAAAAGAAGTTGTATTGTAATTAGATCACATGTTGTTACAGTTTAACCATTGTAATTAGATAAATCTCTTAATTGAGTAGACTAGAAAGTCTTGTAATGTCGTTCATAGAATGTACATTTGTTACCCTGTCAACCCCATAGTGAGTGTTGGTTGGATGATAACGGTTAGTGTTAAATCCTCTAAAAAGGTCACACCTTACAGTTTGTTTTGTAACCTTTAATAGGGTTGGCTCCTCACCAAGCTCACTTCAGAAGAGTGAACAATTTTGGGTTACTGGTCCCAGGTGGTTTTTCCCTTTACAGGGTTTCCATGTTAAATCTCTTATGTTATGTGTTAATTTTGATGATTATTGGAAATCATACTTTACATGTTACATATTTGATTTTATTGGTAGTTACTATAAGTTATTAACTGGTAATCGGTAAAAGCACAGATAGTTTACTATTCTATGTTATCGAGCTACAAAAATTTGTTTGAATTGTTTTTGGATATACATTTTGTATTTGGGACTATGGATAACTGATTCACCCCCCTCTCAGTTATTCTAAAAATTGGTATCATATCATATTGGTTTCTTGGAACAGAGTTTTATGGACTTCAGCATAAAGATCACAAAATGTATAAGAGGGATGTGCCAAAGCTGAACAAGGACAACTTTACAATATGGCAAAGCCGAATGAAACTGCATATATCTAGAATTGGGAATTCTACCCTCACACTATTAGAGAATGGCTACATTGCACTACCTACTGGACCTTTGACTCTTGATCAACTAAGAGATATAGACATGAGCATAACATTACTATGATGGAGATTGTTGCTGCTCTGATAGATGCCAAGTTTGAAGATATTAAAGATTGCACTATTGCGAAGGATATGTGGGATAAACTTTCTCAAGTTTAAAGTGGTGATACAAATGTTAAGAGAGCCAGAGATGAAAGTTTAAGAGGAAGATTCAATGATATGAAGATGAAAGAAGGAGAAAACATTGTGCAGTGCACAAACCAAATAAAGGAGGTAGTTCACGCTATCAGAGGATTTGATGGTGTTATTGATGAAGATACTATGGTAAGAAAAATTCTAAGGACTTTATTTCCTATTTATGCAATCAGAATATTTGCAATATATAAAAATCGGTCAGCACCTAACAGTACTCTCACTCTTGATAATATGATTGGAAAGCTAACAACTTTTGAACTAAACAACTATGATAATAGTGTTGTACCGACTATTGAATCTACTTTTATTACTTCTCTAAAGATTGTTAAGTCTAGTAGTAGAAATAATAAGAATTATAGTGATAGCAATACTAATGATGAGCTTGATGAGCTTGAAGCTCTTATGGCCAGGAGATTACCTAAAGGAAAAGGTAGATATAGAGGCAAATTACCTTTAGCATGTTTTAACTACAAATAAGTTGGTCATATTGCTGCTAGATGTCCAAAAAGGAAGGAAGATGATAGAAACAAGGACCGATCTGGTGAAGGAAGCTATGGGAGAAGAGGTAACAGAAGTTACCAGCACTACAACAAAGATAATAGAGACAACAATGATAAAGGAAAAAAGGTATGTTACATTTCTGAAGAAAATGAATCTGATTCAGATTCAGATGATGATGTAGAAGTAGTATTTGTTGATATGAAGGATGATTCTAAGGAAGAAGAAAGGTATGTAGAAAGAACACCAATTTCTAAGGTTAATAAAAATGATACATGGATCATTGATTATGGCTATACACATCACATGACTAGTGATGAAGAAAAATTTGATCATCTAGAGCAATATAATGGAGGATTTTTAAAAATGGGTAATGATACACCTTGTATGGGTAGAGGAAAGGGATCCTTACTGATAAATGATAGAATCCAATGTGATAATGCTTATTGGGTAGAAGGACTAAACTATAATTTTCTCTAAGTGTGACACAGCTGAATAATTTAGGTCACTGAGTAGCTTTTGAGAGAAAGAAAGTAAAAATATTTGATGATGGAGGAAGACTTGTTGGAACAGGAGTACAATTGAAAGGTAACTTGTTTTATCTTGATAATGTAGAGTATTCTTGTTGAATGTTGAAAAATGAGGATGTTTGGTTATGGCATAAAAGGTTATGTCATGTAAACTTTGATAACATGATTAAGATCAGTAAAAAGAAAAATATTAGAGGTTTGGCTAACTTATTAAAGCCTGATCATGTTATGTGTCATGAATGTCAAAAAGGTAAAATGACAAAATCTAGTTTCAAAAGAAAAGATTATTCAACAAATAAAATACTTGAGTTGGTTCACACTGACCTATGTGGTCCCATGAGAACACAGTTATTATGGAGATGGATATTTCATTCTTTTTGTTGATGATTACACTAGATTGATGACTGTCATGTTCTTGAAAGAAAAATCAGAGGTATTTAAAATGTTCAAGTGGTTTAAAGAAAAAGTAGAGAAAGAGACTGGTAAAGAATTGAAATGCTTAAGATCTAACAGAGGAGGTGAATTTATTTCTGATGAATTTACTAACTATTGTAATGAGCATGGTATAAAAAGATAGGTCTCTGCACCAAGAACACCTCAGCAGAATAGAATTGTTGAAAGGAGGAATAGGTCAATAGTTGATTGTGCAAGGACACTGATGATAGAGAAAAATGTTGCTCAGACATATTGGAGAGAGGTAGTTATCACAACAGTTTATGTTTTGAACTGAGTATAGTTGAAGAAGGACACTAAAAAAAACCCTATGAGTTATGGTTTGGTCACAAACCCGCTGTAAGTTATTTCAGAATTTTTGGAAGTAAATGCTTTATTTTGAAAGATGAAATAAATGGAAAGTTTGACTCAAAAGGTCATGAAGGGATATTTCTTGGATATTTCACTAAAGGCAAAGCAAACAAGTGTCTAAATAAAGTAACTAATAAAATGATTGAAAGTGCTAATATCAGGGTTGATGAGTTTGATGAAAAGAATGCAAAAGAAAGCACAAAGGAACTAGAAGACTATGGTAGATTCACATACATTGAACAACTAGAGTATCTACCGAAGCTGCAGACAATGACAAATGGTTAGCAAGAAAACAACATCGAGGAATAGGAAAGAGAAATTGATGAGCAGGAAGGACCTACCAAGAAAGAAAATGAACCTGAACAGGATGAACAAGAAAGAAGAGATTAGATACTAGCAAGATTTTTCAGAAGACATCATCCTGAGAACCAAATCATTGGTGACAAGCAAGCTGGCATACAAACAAGAAGTAAGTCAAAACAAGGTACATGCTTAGTTTGTGAATATAAACCAAAAAATGTTAAAGTTGCATTGGAGAATGAAGAGTGGATAAATGCAATGAATGAAGAGATTGAACATATAGAGAAAAACAAGACATGGACCTTAGTACCCAAACCTAAGGATAAGAATATTATCGTTACTAAGTGGATCTTCAGAAACAAGCTGAATGAAAATGGAGAGGTTATAAGGAATAAAGCCAGACTAGTATGCAAGGGGTATGCACAAGAGGAAGGAATTGATTATGGTGAGACCTTTTCACCTATTGCTAGACTAGAAGGAGTTTAAATGTTACTGGCCTATGCAGCACATAAGAAATTTAAATTTTATCAAATGGATATTAAGTCTGTATTTCTAAATGGGATACTTGAAGAAGAAGTCTACATAGAACAACTAGAAGGGTTTGTAGATCCAGCCAAGAAAGACATGGTATGTAGATTACATAAAGATTTTTATGGTTTGAAGCAAGCACCGAGAGCCTGGTATGAAAGGCTGCATACTTATTTGCTAAGTATTGGATTTGTTAGAACTAGTGAGAACAACAATTTGTATATGAAAGGGGATACTGATGATATTATTCTAATTGCTGAAATATTTATGGATGATATTCTCTTTGAAGGACAAGATCACATATGTAAATCATTTGCTAATGAGATGAGAAAAGAGTTTGAAATGTCTATGTTTGGAGAGATTAATTTCTTTCTAGGACTGCAGGTTATTCAACAGAATGATGGGATATTCATCACACAATCCAAGTATATAAAATAAGTACTAAGAAAATTTGGCATGGAAGATGCTAAACCAGTTGGAACACCAATGGTCACAGGCTGCAAATTGACTAAAGAGGATGAAACTACAAAGGTGAACCAGACATTGTACTGATCTATGATTGGTAAGTTGATATATGTAGTACATAGTAGACTAAATATGGTACATGTTGTGGGGATTGTTGCAAGATTTTCTGCAAATCCTAGGGAGTCACACATGGATTCTACAAAGAGAATCTTAAGATACCTGAAGAAAATAGAGGATTATGGATTATGGTATCCTAAGGAAGGCAAGTTTGAACTCAAAGTATACATTGACGCTGATTGGGCTGGAATGTGGATGACAAAAAAAGAACAATTGAAGGAGCATTTTTCTTCAATGAAAGACTTGTTATCTGGATAAGTAAGAAATAGTCTTGTATTTCCTAGTCTACAGCTGAAGTAGAGTATGTTGTTGGTGCTACAAACTGTTCAAATATTTCATATATTAAGCAAGTGTTGGAAGGAATGAATGAGGTAATCACTAAGCTAGTGATTATATATTGTGATAACACTAGTGCTATACACATTTCAAAGAATCCAATGATGCACTAAAAAAAAAGCACATATCTATCAAATATCACTACTTAAGAGAACAAGTACAGGAGAAGAAAGTGAAGCTAGAATTTGTTACATCTAAAGATAAACTTTCTGATATTTTCACAAAGTCTCTACCGAAAGATACATTTGAATACTTGAGGACTAGACTTGGGGTCCGTCCCCTGTCTACCGGTCACTAATGTGATCTAGAGGTTGCATCAGCCTAATCTTATCAGAAGATCATTCATGTTGATGTAGCATAGTTCACACTTTGGATTTCTATCTAAGGTTGTGAAAGATTTGAGAAACAAGTGGCTTAATCAGTATACTGAGATACAGTAAATGAACCAGACAAAAAAGAGTTAATTGGCTACTACAAGAGCTATATGGATTATGTTTTTTTCTTGGCATTGTTGTCAAAGGGAGAGATAAATAATATGATAATTGAGGAGAATACTGGAAAATCTATCTAAGGGAGAGACAATCTAAGAAGATAAAGGGAGAAATAAACAAAAGGAATATGAGAGCTGCTAAAGATCATATCTACAGAAGATAGTCTGGACTTGCAATGTTGTTATGTAATGTAGTGATTAAACATAGTAAGCTAAGGAGAGCTTATACTAAGCTACATCATTTGTTTACAGAGTTTTAGAATACATGTTTGGTATGCATATGGTATACTTCATATTGCTTGAGTTTCCATCAATGCCAAAGGGAGAGATTGATGAACTACAACTGATTGAGAACATGATTGAAGAACTTCAAGTGATTAGAGATCACCAAGCACTGAACTATTATGTAAGATAATTGAATCAGTTTTATGTTGTCATTGATGTCAACTAGTTTTGACAGTACTTATCATGGAGTTGCAAACATCTAACACATTTGTAGAAGAGAAGAGAAAGATGAAGAACTAAGATATCTACATTGAGGAAGATGGTTATGACAAATGAGGATAAGGAATACTCTTGTTAACTTATTGATGAGTCTATGACTTCATATTGTTGACTTGATTATGTTGCATTATTCTGTTATGAAGTTGGGAGAAAATTGTTACAAAGTAGTGTGGTTGGTTAATGAAGCATTCCAGTATACACCAAGCAGTGTAGTGTATATCTAGCATAGTATAAAACCAAGCTTGTGTTCATTGACGCATTTCTTTTTTAACTGAGAATGAACAAAAGAACTAAATGATTAGTTTAGCCGATAGAAGTTGATGAGCTGTAAAGTTTATGATCACAAGGTGGAAAGATAAAGTTTGTTATAAGATCAACGACTAGCAAAATTCAAGGAATATCTAAAGGATAGAATTGAAATGTGTTTCTAACACATCAGTCGAGGAAGGTTTAAGAAAAAAAATTAACAAAGGAGATTAAGCGGCAAAATATGATGGATGAGAAGAAAACAATTTACTTTTCTATTTATGAGACTAGGGTTTCATTATGAAACTTATGCCGGAGGAAAGAATACTGTAGAGATATTGCGTGAACAATCTTCATGCATGCCTAATCAAACTGGTTAAGGAGAACCGAACTACAAAGATTACCAAGCGTCAGAAAGCTATAACTGAGAGACAGTAAGTTACTAAATATTGTTGAATAGAATTGATATATTGATCAGAGGATTTGAATGAGCATAATATAGGTCTATACATCTACAAAAGAAGTTGTATTGTAATCAGATCACACATTGTTACAGTTTAACCACTGTAATCAGATAAATCTCTTAACCAAGTAGACTAGAAAGTCTTGTAATGTCATTCATAGAATGTACATTTGTTATCCTATCAACCCCATAGTGAATGTTGGTTGGATGATAATGGTTAGTGTTAAATCCTCTAACAAGGTCACACCTTACAATTTTTTTTATAACCTTTAATAGGTTTGGTTCCTCACCGAGCTCACTTTAGAAGAGAACAATTTTGGGTTACTGGTCCTAGGTGGTTTTTCCCTTTACAAGATTTCCACGTTAAATCTCTTGTGTTATGTATTGATTGTGATGATTTTTGGATATCATACTTTACATGTTACATATTTGATTTGATTGGTAGTTACTATAAGTTATTAACTGGTAATCGGTAAAAGCACAGATAGTTTACTATTCTATGTTATCGAGCTGCAAAAATTTGTTTGAATTATTTTTGGATATACATTTTGTATTTGGGACTATGGATAACTGATTCACCCCCCTCTTAGTTATTCTAACAAGATGAAGGGGTGTGTGATCTATGTAGCTTATGCAAAAGACTTAGACATTCCTAGTCTAAATGACTATCCTATCTTGCAAGAGTTTCAAGATGTATTTCCAGAAGAACTACCCGAATTGCCTCCTAAGAGAGAATTTTACTTCTCTATATATGTGTTACCAGGAACTGAACCTCAATCCAAGGCCCCATATAGAATGAAAACCATAGAAATGTATGATTTGAAAACTCAGTTACAAGAACTTTTAGAAAAAGGGTTCATACGTCCAAGTTTGTTGCCATGGGGAGCACCTGTGATCTTCATAAAGAAGAAAGATGGCACCTTTAGGTTATGTATAGACTACCGAATGCTTAACAAGGTGACTATTAAGAATAGATATCTGCTTCCTAGAATTGATGAAATTTTTGATCAGATGAAAGAAGCAACAATGCTCTCTAAAATTGACCTAAGATCTAGGTATCATCAACTCTAGATCAAGGAGGAGGATATAGCAAAGAAAATTTTTAGAATAAGGTATGGCCATTATGAGTTTGTAGTATTACATTTTGGTATGACTAATGCTCCTGCAACATTCATGAATTTGATGAATAGTGTGTTTTGAGATTGTTTAGATAAATTTGTAGAGATTTTCATTGATGATATATTAATTTATTCCAAGAATCTCCAGGAACATGAGGAGCACTTGCGTATAGTTCTACAACACCTCAAAGATAGGAAATTGTATGGAAAACCTTCCAAGTGTTCATTTTATCAGAAAGAGTCTCACTATTTGGGGCATATTATTTCTATTAAGGGCATTGTAGTGGATCCTACAAAGATTCAATCTATACTTGAATGGCCAACACCACAAAATGTGAGTGAAGTTAGAAGCTTCATGGGGCTTGTAGGATATTACATAAAGTTTATGGAGGGATTCTCCAAAATTGCAGCACCTATTACATCCCTTCAGAGGAAAGGAAAGAGGTATGAGTGGATAGAGGTTTGTGAGGAGGCATTACAGTCACTAAAATAGAAACTCACATCTTCACCCATTCTAGTTATATCAGATCCTAATGGTCATTTTACCATAATCACTGATGCTTCAGGTGAAGGTTTATGAGGTGTACTTATGCAGAATGGTAAAGTAGTGGCTTACGAGTCACGAAAGTTGAAGCAATATGAGGTTAATTATGCACCTCATGATTTAGAACTTTCTGCCATAGTTCATGCACTTGTGATGTGGAGACACTACCTTTTAGATAATCCTTTTGAGTTGAAAATAGACTACATGGGTTTAAGGTACATCTTCACTCAACCAAACCTTAATGCTAGAAAAAGGTGATGGACAAAATTCTTGAGCCAATATGATTTTGGTATTGAATATATCAAAGGAAAGGAAAACATGGTAGTTGATGCCTTAAGCAAAAGGAGACACATTGTAGCCATTTCTACTACCCAAACATGCCTAAAGGAAGAGGTGTTGCAGAACCTCCAAGGTGATGACCATTATGAGTTGGTCAAATCATCATTAAAAAATGATCTGATAGACCACCATTTTGATAGTTACTCTTTTGATGAGGATGGTATTTTGAGATACCAAGGGAGGATGTATATTCCCAACCATGATGGGTAAAGGAGACTGGTTTTTGAGGAGATGCATTGCACTCCATTTTCAGGGCATCTAGGAGTTAATAAGATGCTTGGAGATATGCGGCCATTGTATTTTTGGCCCAGACTTAAAAGAGATGTGGTAGCATCTATAGCTCAGTGTCTAGAATGCCAACGGGTCAAAGCTAAGCATGTCCATCCAGCCAAAATTTTGTATCCTTGTGAGATACTAGAATACAAGTGGAAGGTTACCACTATGGACTTTGTCCAAGGTTTTCCCATGACTAAGCACAAACATGATGTAATCTTGGTTTTGGTTGATAAATTAACCAAGGTTTCTCATTTAATTTGAGGGATGGATCATTGGTTTTGGCCAAGAAATTTGTCTAGGAGATTTTTAGACTTCATGGAGTACTTGAGACCATAATATCTAATAAGGACATGAGGATGACATCAAGGTTCTAGAAAACCTTAAATGTTTCTTTGGGAACAAGGTTGAACATTAGTACAACCTATCATCCTCATACAGATGATCAAAATAACAAGGTTATGTTGGAAAGTTGACTATACTAATGTATATGACTAGATTTAGTGTTGTCATTATGGCAACAAAGTCATATGGAGTTTTGGAGTTAGCGCACTTATTCATAAGATCAAAAAATGGCTAAGTATGGAAGATTAGACAATCAATGAAACACCAGATGAACAAAGCATCAACGCACGTGCATATGACTAAGTTTTGGTATGTGCCCTGGAAGATAAGCTTTTGGATATGTTAGTAATCTATGTCTAAGAATGAATGATTAGAAGAGTTAGTATGAAGAAGTTATAGCTAGTTGAATTGACACAGTCAGTGAGCGGCAGAGAAGAATAGAGTATGCAGCCGACAGGAAGTATTTTGATTAGTGGTTGTAATATTATTTTGTAAAGGCTATGCACATATTGTAAATGTGTTATAGACTTGTTTATATCATTGTATGTAAACATGCTTGAGCCAATTCATTTGGAAGATTTGTATGTAATTAGTTATAGGATGACTTAATGAATAGTTTTGTTTGCACATATAAATAAGACATGCCTTTCTATTTAAGTATGGCATGAGAGATAGAGTTGGTAGAAGTAGAGAAGAAGTATGCAAATAGAATTCAGTATGATATAGAGATTTACAAGAGGCTAAAGCATCAGTGCACAAAAGGAATTGATCAGAGAATCAGTGTCACAACAGTAGTTCACCTTGTAGATATAGTGTGTATCTGATATCCAGAGGGTTGTAGCCTTCACCATTTGAGCATTGAGCTCTAGGGAAGTGTGTCCTCACCTCTAATAGGGTTAATTGTAAAAGAATCCTAACAGGGTCTAACCCTTGACAAGATCATTTTACTTAAGCATTGTAATCACAACTCCTAATAGGCCTAAGGAACATTAATAGGTTCATAATACACAAGTACAATTATTAGTGGGTATTAATTTCCACCGGGGTTTTTCCTTTGGCCAATGTTTCCCTGTAATCATATCTAGTGTTATTTTATGTGTTGATTACTTTACATGCTTTAATATATAGTTCAACAATTAAGGTATTGAGTTAAGTTTCAAGTATAAGAAAGTAATCATATAGAACACTAATTCACCTCGCCCCCCCCCCTCTCAGTGTTCCCATTCCTAACAGGTTAACCAAGTTTTTGAGGACTTACCGAGAATGTATTTCATGGATCAATAGTACAAGTGGGAAGAGTATCTTCCTTTGGTTGAATTTTTCTTACAATAATTCACATCATTCATCATTAGGTATGGCTCCTTTTGATGCACTATATGGAAGAAAGTGTCGGACACTAGTCAATTGGGACAGGGTTGAGGACACGATAATTGTTGGTCCTGAATTGTTAAGGGAGATGGAAGAGTAGATGCCTCTTATTCGAGAAAGGTTGAAGGAAGCTGCTGATAGGCAGAAGAGTTATGTAGACAAGAACCATACTTTCAGATAGTTCATTGTGGGGGACAAATTTTTTCTTTGTGTGAGGCCGCACAAGAGTTCTATATCTTTTGGTAGAGCTTCTAAGCTCACACAAAGATATGTTGGGCCTTTTGATATTTTGGAGATTATCGATCCTATTGCATATAGACTAGCCTTGCCACCTTCTCTTGCCCATATTCATAATGTGTTTCATGTATCTTTATTGAAACCTTACCATCCAGATGCTTCTCATATCCTTGATTGGCATGCTTTACAGGTACAAGATTCAAGGGTGGTGTTAGTGGATCCATCCTGTATCATTGATTAGCATACCATCAGGGTACGTGATAGAGATATTGCAGTATAAGGTCCAATGAGACCAATTCTCTATTGACAGTGCTACATGGGACGATGCAGATGATATGATTAGATCTTTTCCTCATTTACTTCCATAGAATTATATATGTTATTTGAATTTTTTTTTATAGTTAGCTTATGGTTTGAGAACTCATATTGTGTTTTCATAAGACATTGGGATGATGTCTTCTCTTAGAGGGGAAGGATGTCATAACAAATTTTTCAAAAATTATAGCTATTTTAAATAATTGGTGACTTTTGTTGACTTTTGACTTGGTCTCTAGTAGACAACCTAAGTTGGTTTATTAAGCATTTCCAGATATGTTTCATTTGATGAATAAAATGTGAGTGTATGAATTTATATTTTTGTTAGATGAAAAATTGAATGTGATTAACGATTATCATGCAAGAATGGATTAAATGTTATAAAATATTATTTTTATTTCTAATGATTAATTATGCTCATGACAAATGTTTTTCAAGTTAATTTATTTATCGAATTTGGGAACTAATATACTAATAGAAAATTTTGAGTGTTTTATTTTTGGATAGGATCTGAGGATGGGGGTGTGGTCGAGGTAGGGGAGCCTAGCTCCTTGATAAGGATGAGTTTGGAATTAAATGATTAAATCACACACCACTTAGATGATTTAAGTTTTTGAAAAATAAATTATGGATTCAACTGTTTAAATTTTGTTTATTAATTTGTCTGTATGCATATGCTTTGAATTAACATAAAAAATTGATGTTTAGAGTACATCTAGTTTCTTTAATGAAAAAAAAATGTGGTTATTTTCTTGTATTAAAATTTCTTTAATCAATTAGTATCTTCTAGAGGATTTAGTTTTCATTAATTATTATTTGAACTTCCATTATTCAATTCTATATTTAACTAATTGTAAACCAAGTGGGAATCACAGTTTTTGAGTTTTGAGGAGTTGTTAGTCGTGGGTGGTCTTAGAGGAATTTTAGGAGGATTTTATTGTTATTTTTCATGCAGATACTAATCGTTGGAGATCGGGTCTGTTTAATTAGTAAAATATCCCCTCAACAATGGCTTTCTAGCATGATGGGATGAGGAGATTATTGTTTAGAGGGTTACACCATCAATCAAAGAGGGAGTCTTTCCTTTTATTTAGTGGCATTTTTAGACACCACTACATAAGCTGAAGGAGGCTCATAAAAGAAACTGACAGTTAATGCAATTAAGTGGAGGGAAGATTGGAGCTAAGTAGGGAGGTGATGCATTAGTTTAAGGGGGTAGTAGGGAATATTAAAAAGAGGGAGTGCATAATAAAAGGAGGGGAATTGCGTAGTAAAGAGAAAGAAGGAGGATAGAAGAAAGAAAACCAAAGAGATTGGGTGTAAGAGGAAACATAGCAGAAAAGAAGAGAAGCATGTACTAGAGGAAAAGGGGTGCACGGTTGAAGACATGAGCATAGAGGAGATTATTGGGGAATAGACATAGGAATTAAGAGGAAACTGTAGAGTTTAGAGAGGGGGAGTTAAAGAGAAAAGAAGGAAATGCAGGGAAGAGTAAGACAATAAAAAGAAACGCAGGTGAAATAATAGGGAGGAAGCTGTGCACAAGGAGCGGGAATAGAAGAGAACAAATGCAGAGTAAGCGCATAGACAAGGGATAAGCTTCCATTTCAAACTCTCAAATAGGTTTTTATTTGTTTCCTACATAGGGGTAGATTTTCAAAAGTAGGAACATTTTTCAACTTTGAGAAAAGTCTTTGATTTAACTTTGAGATATTTATTATCAATGTGTTTTAAAACCATCAAATTTCATATTCCTCTATAGCTAAATGTTGATACTGTATTTTCATTATACTATGAAATTGCAAGATTCCCCCAAAAATAGTTCTTTTTTTAATAAAACTAGTCTCTGAGAAATGGTATCCAGTATTGATGTTTTATTTAACTTTGAGTGTATTCTTCAAAACCTTTCTTGATTTCTTTTCCCCTATTTTGTGAACTATTATGCTTTTAAAGTTTTCTTTTGTTGTTCTTTTTAGTTTTGGTAAATGCAAGTATTGTTAGGAATAGATTAAAAAATTTACCTACTGTTAGACTGGATTTAAAACCAGGAGTTTTGGTATAGGGCGAAAAACTTAGGATCAAGTTAATAAAACTTTTTCTAGTTACATTTGAACCTGGCTTGGTGCATAGCATGATTGATAATTAAAGTCTTGTTAGTATTTTCTTTAAGTCATTCTTGTGCGCAGCTTCATGGCTGAGTATAGAATGGGGCACATAGACTCCTACTATTTTAAATCACTAGTTGGGAGAGACTGCAGACTAATTTCTGCTACCATTGGAGTAGAGGTTATTTCATTTGATACATAAATTTTTA
The DNA here is from genome assembly GCA_027943335.1 of Chamaecyparis obtusa. NCBI lineage: Eukaryota > Viridiplantae > Streptophyta > Pinopsida > Cupressales > Cupressaceae > Chamaecyparis > Chamaecyparis obtusa. The sequence continues at coordinate 1,128,379 of BSBK01000579.1, forward strand.
CAAATGGGCCAGAGTTAGAAAACTAGAGTCTGGACTAGACGTCCTTGCATTGTTTCTTGCCTGTGCCTCCACAATTCTTTCAAAGTTCATTTCTCTTTTTTATCATAAATTGTGTTCAAATTAACTGGATGACTTCTACTGTTGGCATTAAGTAGAATTTCCACTAGTGACAACACTTATTTGCGTTCACAGTGCAAACCGAGCAGACAGTGCAAACCGAGGAAGTTAGTACAAACCGAGCAGGACAATGTAAACCGAGTAACATCATGTCTACCGAGTCACTAGTATTTACCGAGTTCAAAACCTACCGAGTGATCAGTATGAACCATGCCTTCACTTCTACCGAGTGCATGACGATGCCGAGTAATGCAGTGGACGCCGAGTATCAGAAAGTCACCGAGTCAGTTTGCAGGAACCGAGTAATCATACTTGGGCCGACTTAGTAGCTCTTATGTTTATTTGTCAAGCCGACTGTGTAATTGTAATTGTAATTAATTGTTTAAGACTTGTATATAAATAATGTTGTAAAATGTCAAGATGTATGAATGAAGAAGAATATATGTGAAAAAGAAAGGCAGAGATAAGCGAATTACAGAAGGCTTCAGAAGTATAAGGAACAACAAAGACAAATTCATCACAGAAGGTGATCAGTACATCAACGAATCTCAATCAGCAATCTAGTTGCAAAGCCAGAGATCTACTGTTTCATTCTAACAGGTGAATCAGTACTAAATCCTTTAACCGGGTAGACTTAACAGTCTTTTGTAAAATCTCTTTACCGAGTGCATACTTCATTTTATGTTTGTAAATCCTTTAACAGGGTGGATTTAGCAATCCTTATTGCTCCTAACAGGGCAGATCATCAGAAGTGATCAAATTGTAAGCCTTAACCAGCCAACTTTATTCTATAGTATTAAAGCTTTGTGGGTTTCATCCCCACCCCAGTTTTACTTTCTTTTGGAAGGTTTCTGGGTAACCAAATCCATGTGTCATTATTGTGAATTCTTTTAAGTTTCGTGCTTTCTATATGCAAAAGGTTAAAAGTGAATTACATGTTAATACATCTATAATTGAAAGAAAATTTGGAGTTACTGATTCACCCCTCCCCTCTCAGTAACTCGGTTAATTCCTGAATATTTCCAATAATTGGTATCAGAGCAGCATTGGTTCTCAAGATAAAGCTTAACTAGCTTGAGCAAAGATCTAGGACAATGGAGGTATTCAAACTGAACAAGGTGATTGAAAATGAAAAGCTAGATCTGGAAATGGCCATAGCTAAACTCAAAGAAGCAAAAGAACATCTTTCCCAATCCCTAAGAAGAAGGAAGGAACTTGCAAATCAGATGAATGATCAGAATTACATTGAAGAAAAGATTGAAGATCTTTTTCCCTCAAATAACTCAGATGAAGCAAACAATGCTGTCAAAGAACTCCTAGAAAAGAATGGGTCTCTGCAGGAAGAAGTGAGAAAATTGAAAAGAGAACAAGAACTACACTCTACAAGATTCTGTGAGATCTTGGAACAAAGAAACAAGTTGAAAGATGAATTAGATGGAAGAAACATTGAAGTCCAAAATAAAACCCTTCAGCTAGAAAACCTAATTGATCAGATCTTTCATACAAATGAGGAAATTCTGAATCTAAGATCAGAAATAGAAAGCACAAGAGAAGAACTAAGATCTGAAAAGGAAATCAATCTAAGATTGGTGGATGACTTAAATGCTGAAAAACAAATCAATGAAGGAATGCTGAAAAGTCAAGAAGACTTGAATCAGCTGTATGAGCGAAATCTTCATAGGCAAAAAGGAAAAGCGGGACTTGGATACAAAGGAGAAGGTGAATCTTCTAAGCAAGGTACTCAAAGAAATCAAAAACCTACTTGTAATCATTGTGGTAAAATAGGACATACTTCAAATAAATGTTGGAATAATGAAAAAGCAGAATTCAATGGAAAATGTTACAACTGCAATCAACCTGGTCACAAAGCAAATGAATGCAGGAAAAAACCTAGATTCAGAGGTAATTGTCACAAGTGCAACAAACAAGGTCACAAGGCATCCGAGTGCAGATCCAAGACATTTAATCCAGCAGAACAAATTATGAAAGCAATGTTTGGATGGGACTACAACACCTGGTGTAGATGTCATTACTGTGGAGAATATGGACACATTGGCATGAATTGCATAAAACATCATCTAAGGAAAAGAGATACTACCGTAAGATGCTTCAAATGCACTAAACTCGGTCACATAGCCAGAAACTGCATGAATGTTAGTGAAGTTGAAGATGGAAAGAAGAATGAAGCAACTAAGGTCAGGAAACAGGTGAGACAAAAATGGATTCCTAAAGCTACCGAGCAATCCACTCCAAGTAATGGAATGGATGGCTCTACCGACTCAAACTAAATTTCCAAGAAAGCACTAGAACTGTATTCTCATAGACCAATCTCAAGCAGTTCCAGAACTGAATTAAAAGGAAAGATCTAAATCAGCATGCAAGATGCAGTAAGATCACAGGGAGGTTGGTATCAGTCTTAACTGAGCAAGGTCGGTATCAGTCTTCACTGAGAAAGTTCAGTATCAGTCTTCACCGAGTGAGGTCGGTATCAGTCTTCACCGAGCAAGGTCGGTACCCGTCTTTACCGAGCGAGGTCGGAGAAATATGAATTCCTGAGTTCACCGAGTTGTGAAGTCTTTAACCGAGCAATTAATTCTTAGTGGGTGACAGTCTGTCAGAATTCATACCCTAATTTGAAATGAGCATTAATGACAGAGTTGTAAACAAAAAGCAAGTAATCAAACTCATTCTTCACCGCGAACTTTTAGCACTTTGAGAGTAGAAAATTTCAAGAGCAACCCGGCGATTCAATACTTTTGCAAGAGGAATTTTCTATGAGCTACCATGGCATCATCTAGCACTTCAGCGAAGAAAGGATCTGATATGTTAGTCCAAGGGGAGTGGAAAGCACCAGATTTCAAGATCGTGCCCGCAATTGCAGCAGCCCTAGATCCGAACGGAGCTCAATCTCAGATTCCTCCTAAGGTACTGCTTATTAACGATATCCGCAATCATTTTAACTGTTCAATTCATGAAATGGGGAACCTAGAACTAGATATTGTGCATGAGGAACTATGTGTGGATGGTATTCTGAAACCCGAGCACAAACATCTGGAAGATAAAGGTTTAGTTCACATTGCACATCTACCTCGAAACTTTCGAGATAAATAGATTAGATACATTCTCAGCCGAGTACATGATGGCAAGATTTGGCTTGAGCAGCCTATTGAGATTACAAAGAAGATGATTCATCAAGTCACTGGTCTTCCCATGTTGAACAAAGCTAAAACTACCAAAACCCTAGGTCGGACGGAACTAGAGAAGAAAACCCTAGCCGAGTGGGACGGTAGAGGCATGAAAGTTAGCAGCATTACCGACGCTGAACTGAAGTTTGGTACACACATTATTGCCCATAAGATTTATAGTTCTAGTCGACAGAACAGTGTCTCCTATGAAGCTATTGACCTAGCATACAAAGTGGTCAAGAACAACTTAACATTTGACCTAGCAGACTTATTGTTAAAGCAGTTTAACAAAAATATGGAAAGCATTAAAACTTCCAAGAACAATCCATGTAAGTTTGGATCCTTATTGGTCTGTTTATTCTTCTATGTTCTGAAATTCTTCCCTTCTAAAGGAAAAGTTGTATGGAGAAAAGATGTGCCAGTCCTCTATGAAATAAATGAATACATCTCAGAAATGGGTGAGAATTTTGAAAGCATCATGGATAATTATTTTGAGTCTTTCAAAGAGAAAATGAATGACAGATTCTGGATTCCATAGAAGTTGGTGGAAGATTACAAAGACGACATTTGTTTTATGGTGGATTGTGATAATGTATATATTCAAGCAGTTAAACCAAGGACTGTATATGTAAAACCTCTTCCTTATGAGGTAAATATTGATGAAACCAAAGATATTATTGAAGCTCTTCTTAATCAGCCTGTCAATCCCAAAGCTCCATATTTTGGAACATATGATGAAGCTAAGGTGAGAATTGAACTAAGCATAAAGCTTCCATAGGCAGTAAACAAAGGAAAGAAAAGGATAGCCAAAATGCAGATGATAACCGAGGACAAAGAAGAAAAAGATGAAGAAGAAGAGGAAAAGGATGAGAAAATAGAGGAACCAGAACCTGCAAAGAAGAAAGGAAAGGTATTTATTACTAAGGCACCTAAGCCTCCTACTGCTGTATTTACAAGAAGAAATACAAGAGGCAAGGCAGACAAGGCAGATAAAGACATAGTATTCAAAAGGCCTCCTCTAAACCTTCAAGAAAAGCTCAAACTCTTTAGAGACGGATCAAGATCTGGAGTAAGTAACATAAAATCCTTAAGATATGAAACCAGATCGGAAACAGAACAGAAGGAAATAGAAGATGCTGTTATCGAGAAGATGGGACAGTGGAAATACTCTCCTGAAGAAATAGCCCCATAGGTTCCAGCAGTTCTATTGAATCCAATAAAAATGAGATGGAGCAATGCAAAGCAAACTGTGATAGATATATTTGATCAAAACCTGAGACAGTTGATGCCGAGCTTGAAAAATGATGAAGTAAAGAAGGCATTAAAAGAAAATGAAAATAAGATGACATTGAAGTTCAATACTTGTTTGATTTTGATCAACAATATTGAATCGATTGTGAAGGCTGCAAATGCTACATGGAAGAACATATACCACCTTCACCAACCGAGTATTGAAACAGTAATAATAAAAGATATTGAAGATGACAGTGATGAACAAGAAGAAGACACTGAGGTAGTGATACTGTGAGGATAGTAGCAGAAGTCATTGCATCCCTTCCTACCTCTCCAGTGAAAGTTTCTACATCCAGCCCGGAGACACCTTCAAGCATGGTTGTGACAACTTCCACATTTGTCCGATCATCCCTAGCAACATCAAAAGTAGCTACCATTTCTTCTACCGAGCTGCAGTCTCCTGCACCATCAAGTTTTCCAGCAGTAAGTTTTCCAGTTTTTGAATCTTCAAGTGTAAATATTTTAAGTTCTCCAGTAGAAAGTATGCCAGTATCTATAGCCAGCCCTACTTTATCTACTGTCACTACTACCAAAGCATTAAGTACAGATAAGCCTAAGGCTCTACCGAGTATAAAATTTTTGGGTAAGAATGTAGTAGAGGATATAGACCTAGATGAAGAGATAGAGATTCCTACATTAGATTTTGCAAATCTCTCAGCGGACCAAATGCAAAATATAGGTGAGATCCTCCAAAGGAAAGCAAAACAAAAGAAACTTAAAGAGGAGAGAGACAAGGAGTATCAAATCATCAAGGATGCTAAGGACATTTTGTCTGATGCATTAGGCATTAAAGTAGACTCCTCCCAGCATGTTTTGTTACAATTAGCAGAAGCAGTTGAGAGATACAATGAGGATTCATCCGGGACAGAAAAGTTAGTTGAAAGAGCCGAGAAGAGATTCAACAATAAAGTGCTTGAGCACATTGCTCAGCACATAGCTATTAACCAAGTAGAATTGTCTTCAGTTTTGTCTAACACTGAATCTATCTATTCGAATGCTACCTCTCATTTGGCCAGACTGTGCAACATTGCCGAGTTCACAAAGGATATTAAGGATAAAATGAATAAAATGGATGAGGATATGAAGATTAGCATACAGAAGCTACAACTTGAACCAAGTTCAAGCTCTGCTCATCACATGAAAATCTCACACCTGTCAAATATGCAGTCTAATCTACTGAAAGAAGACACAAGGATCCGGTCCACACTGCTAGACATCCAACACATGATCCTTCCCATCATGAATACAATGTATAAGCACATTGAACATTCCAAAACATTGATTCATGTCAATCAGTTCTCTATAGAAGATCACATGATTGAACTCTCTGCAGAAGTCCAAATTGCTATACAAACATGTAAGATCCTGCAAGAAAGTTGGGACAGAACCCTGGCACTAATAATGAAGGTACATTTTGATTTTCTATCAAATTTTGGATTCTCTCTGTAAATAACTTGTATATGCACCTTTGGCATTATCGTCAAAAAGGGGGAGATATGTATAGAAGAAGATTTGTATAGAAACAATTAGCACATTGAAAGGGGGAGACAATGTATAAAGCCCTATAACAAAGACAAATTTTGAAAAATCAAAATAAGACTCAGCATGATTCGTGTACCTAATTTTTGGCCAATAAGTGTTTTTGTCACTAATGCCAAAGGGGGAGATTGTTGGCATTAAGCAGAATTGCCACTAGTGACAACACTTATTTGCATTCACAGTGCAAACTGAGCAGACAGTGCAAACCGAGCAAACAGTGCAAACCGAGTAGACAGTGCAAACCAAGCAGACAGTGCAAACCGAGCAGACAGTGCAAACCGAGCAGACAGTGCAAACCGAGGAAGTTAGTACAAACTAAGCAGGACAATGTAAACCGAGTAACATCATGTCTACCGAGTCACCAGTATTTACCGAGTTCAAAACCTACCGAGTGATCAGTATGAACCGTGCCTTCACTTCTACCGAGTGCATGACGATGCCGAGTAATGCAGTGGACGCCGAGTATCAGAAAGTCACCGAGTCAGTTTGCAGGAACCGAGTAATCATACTTGGGCCGACTTAGTAGCTCTTATGTTTATTTGTCAAGCCGACTATGTAATTGTAATTGTAATTAATTGTTTAAGACTTGTATATAAACAATGTTGTAAAATGTCAAGATGTATGAATGAAGAAGAATATATGTGAAAAAGAAAGGCAGAGATAAGAGAATTACAGAAGGCTTCAGAAGTATAAGGAACGGCAAAGACAAATTCATCACAGAAGGTGATCAGTACATCAACGAATCTCAATCAGCAATCTAGTTGCAAAGCCAGAGATCTACTGTTTCATTCTAACAGGTGAATCAGTACTAAATCCTTTAACCGGGTAGACTTAACAGTCTTTTGTAAAATCTCTTTACCGAGTGCATACTTCATTGTATGTTTGTAAATCCTTTAACAGGGTGGATTTAGCAATCCTTATTGCTCCTAACAGGGCAGATCATCAGAAGTGATCAAATTGTAAGCCTTAACCGGCCAACTTTATTCTGCAGTATTAAAGCTTTGTGGGTTTCATCCCCACCCCAGTTTTACTTTCTTTTGGAAGGTTTCTGGGTAACCAAATCTATGTGTCATTATGGTGAATGCTTTTAAGTTTCATGCTTTCTATATGCAAAAGGTTAAAAGTGAATTACATGTTAATACATCTGTAATTGAAAGAAAATTTGGAGTTACTGATTCACCCCTCCCCTCTCAGTAACTCGGTTAATTCCTGAATATTTCCAACATTCTACGTGTTTGAATACAAAAACCTTTTTTTAAATTATTTTTGTTACGTATTGGATAATGTAGATCAGTTTACATTTTGTAGAATTAAGAAAACAATTGGATAGTTGTATGTTGTTATGGCTGCCTGTATAATTCTAGGAGAGTTAGCAAACATATTTTCTCTAAATTTGACAACTTAGTTCATATATCTTGTCATATCTTTTGTTAGTTCATTTCTATTAAGTAATTTGAATATAGAAGAAATCAGTTAAATAGAATTTCCAAACTAAGGGTGTCATTTTATTTTGTTAAGAATTGATGCGTAATGTGGAATAGACAGATAAGGGTAATTTTTTTGTATTACTTGTCAGTGAAACTGATTTTGAAAAGGATTCTTTGGCCAACAATTTTTTTTGCATATGTATCATTAATATGCTTGGTTAGTTTTGTATTTTCTCTCTGCCACTCTATGATTAGGATTTCTACTTAGACTAAAGATTTTTAAAGTAGTTAGATTCACAGTTGCGTCATATTCTTCTCACTCATGAGTGCCGAGATGCTAGTCTCTTCGAGCAGGGTTGGTGCACGTTCCATTTTAGGGTAAGCCCCGGGGGAGCTAACCTCTCCATGGTTGGGCAAAAAAAGCACCTGGGCCACACTCCCGTCTCAGGATTTGCAGGTGGACGTGCTATCTAGAGGCTTAGGAGATAGGGATTACTGACAGTGTGGTGCCATGTTACCATAAATTTGACGGTTGGGAAATGTATTTTTCATTATTTAATGTAAGTTATTGATTTATATGGTTGGATCGACAGATGGTCAAAATTTTGTAATTATGTTGTATTTACACTATTCATATGGTTGTATTTCTCAACGATATGGTCGAATGTTGGAATTTGTAACATCTTTTTATCATTATTGTATATCAACATTTATGGTTGAATTATGTAATATTGATGACATACATGGAATATTATTTGATGACCTTGAGTATTTTAGTCTTGTGATATGTTTAATTCTTTATGGGAAATTTGGTCTTTACAATTCTACATTCTAGCTCACAAATAATGATTCATTTTATTCATAGACCTAAACTATAAAGTTAAAGTTTGTAAGGTGAAATTATTCCCTTATAGTCTATGACTCTATAATTTAACTTACAACATGGATTCTCATATAATAAAAATCCCTAAAATCATGCGAAGGTGCACATAGATCCTAGAATCTCAAGGGAGGAAAATATGCACATAGATACTAAAAGCATGCAAATTTTGATGTGGACCTCAAAAGCTTGTATACATATAAATATGCTTGTAGATGCCAAAATCCCATACACATGCAATATTATGCGCATATAATAAAATCCTTAACATGCATAGAGTTTTATATAGATGCAAAAATATGGACATGTACATAAAAAATTTGAATGCTTATGAACCTTCAAATTCTAGAGCCATGCAAACTTGGGTGCATAGTCTAAATGCCTAAATACTATAGGGTAATTAAGAAAATGCAACTTTGACATTTTCAAATTCTTAAGTCCCATATAGAATAACTAAATTATCCTTCATTTTTTTACATGCATCTCAAAATGTATAGTATATTAATTATTCAAAACCATTAATTTCATACTTTAAGATTCAAGGAAAGTTTTGTAATTAAAGAACAAAGGTCATTTCTTAGCAATGTCATTATAAAGTTGCACATTATAGAAAAACTCTCTAAATCTAATCTTATAGTAAATATGTATATAAATATTAACGTATAAGAACCCAAATTTTTAGAGAAATCTTGCGCGTGCTCAAAAATATTGTTTAATTTTTAACAAGGGCTAAAACTGGTAGGTTTATTATCTTTAGTAACTTTACTTTTGTACACATATTAACCTGAAATATTACCTCATTGAGATATAAGGTGAATGTTGAAATAATTATCTTAAAATATCCTATCACATTCAAGAGATATTAGGATATTTATTCTATGAAATTTCTCCAATGAAACATCAAATGTAATTTTAAGGGCCTTAGAAGCCTCATATTTGCTCCTCTATATTGAACTACCAAATACTAAGAGTGGGGGTGAATCAATCTTCCCTAGAACATCATAAATTTATTATTTTACAGATCCACATTAAATTTACTTATATGCATCAAAGGAGAAGATGTAACAAATAAAGAAACTAAAGTAGAAATAAGATCCACAACAAAATACATAAGAAGACAATTTTATTTATTTATTTTGGAAGCTTGTTATCGAAAAGCCATGGAAACTCTTAACATATTACAAGTAGTTATAGTATATTACAAAGTTTTCTCACTACAATGCTCACTACCAGATGACTCATTTATAAATAAGGATCACAACCCAAGAGAAGTAAGTAAATAAAATGAACTATTAAAATTGCATCTATGCATGAATTCAGTTTCCTTGAAACTTAGTAAACAAATTTTGCACACTTCATTAGTTCTTCTACACCTCACATTTTATCATAGTTGAAAAATCTGATCTTTAATCACATATCACCACATCATAAATGTATTTCACATTATCAAAAGAGACATATCAGATATATAATGATCCAATAATACTTTAAGCTGGCTTTAAATGATTCAACCAAAACTTGAGGCAGCTTCCAAATACTTCACACATTTCACCCAAGAAAGTCAGCCAAGATATAATGAAGATTAGTGTCTTCTGGAAATAACACGTTACAAGAAATTATTAGTCTTATCCAAAAACCATGGGGAATAATATAAAATTGTGAATATTTATGGATGTTCTAATGAAGTAATTTGTAAAAAATAAAGGAAATAGGGAAACTATCAGACAAAAATTTTGAACCTTATATCTTTTATTTTGTTGAGTCATATAATGGAATAACTTCAATATAGGTACATGTAGTATCTATAAGCATACTATCCAATACACTTAAAAATATTTGTAATGGTGGAGAAATACATATCAATATATGAAGAGAAGAACCATATAATTGCCAAGGAAATTACAACATAATTCAACAATGAACTTGTCTTCAAGAAACGATATGTTGACATCAATGATGAACTATATAATTTGTGCAAAAAAATTATCCTTCTCATATCACCAAAAAAATCATCAATGAAAAATTCCAATAGTCTCCCCCTTTGTCATTGATTGCAACATGCTAAAATAACTACTCCCCTCACAAAAACTATTTTCCCAAAACTATTCTTCCTCTAAAATTTCTCTCCCTCAAAATTACTCACCTTCCTAAACTACTCTTCCCCTTTTCCATCAAGGATAAAGGATATCCTAATGATACCTTCACATAGCTTCCCTATCACCAACCATGCTATCTAGAAGACGGTGATTGTTCTAATTGCCTCTTTGGAGGTTTATTTTGGATATATTATCCTATTAGTAAAGTTTTATGGAAAGATCAATTTTGGTTTTAAAGATATTGAATTTTCCATTTTGTTGGGGTGGTACAAAAACTTTGATCTAAGTTATGAAGGATTTAGAGGCTCCAAAAAGGGGTAAAACTTTGATCATTGCATGCCTCCTAAGCCTAGGGTATAGATCGCTTCATGGGATTTCCAAAATTGGGTTATAATAGCCTATTGACTCAATGGTTCATAAGTTATAGTTTTTGGAAGTTTTGCCTTCAAGACTCTATTTTCAATACAAGAGGAATATATTGTGGCTCTGTCTTGCATATTATTATAATAAACATGCCTAAGTGGCTCTAGCATGTTGTTATCCTAAATATTGTAATGTCATTTCATTGAGGATAATAAAAAGAAAGTGTTTCTATTATTTCCAATAATATATTCTTGCAATTTTCTATTTATTTCCTTGTTGTGTTGTGTGTGTTTGGTTAAATAAGGGGACTTCTCTTCATCAAGTGGTATCAGAGAAGAAGTTTGTGAGTGTGTAGACTGATCATCGAATGTGAGGTAACTTGTACTAGGACTGTTGGGTCTGAGGGATAAGTATAGAGAATTCCTCCATAAATTAATCACAATGGAATAATTGTGGGTGTTCAATAGAAAAGGGTTTTACATCCCTGCCGAGAAAACTACAAGAACCACAAGAGGAGTTGAATAGAGGAACAAATATTAGGGCAAGAGATTCAAGTGGGAATGAATATGAAGAAGGACAATTTGAAGAAGAGAGAGAAATGGCTAGGGATCTTGATGAAGCTAGATTTTTTAGGACCATTTCCAAGATTGGAAAGAGACCCATGATTGAAGTTTCTACATTTTCTAGAAATCTTAATCCAAAAGAGTTGATCAATTGGATTAGTGATAGGGAGGATTACTTTGGGCTTGAGGAAATATAAGATCCTTAGAGGGTCAACTTCAAAAAGTCCAAGTTGAAAGTTCATGCTAAAATTTGGTGGAAAGAGGTTCAACTAGAGAGAAATAGAAGATCCTGAAGGATAATATAACAAGGTGGGATCAGATTGTTAAAAAACTAAAGAGACAACTCATTCTTGTTGACTATGAGTTTTTGTGGGGAAGAAAATAATGCACCAAACTAGAAGCTGATGAAAGCCTCAAGTGATACATGATTCCCTTCAAACCACCTTAATTTACTAGCTAGGAGTGCTAGAGAGATCTAACTCAAGATATAGGGAGATCCTTGGTTTGATGTATATTGATGAAGAAAAGTTGAGGAGGGATCTCAAATAAGCCAGTCCAATCCTTGTAGTATGACTTGAATACAATTGCAAAAAATGAAAACAAGAGAGAAGAATGTAAGATCAACCTTCAATTAACATGAAATCTAGTATAATGTATCTGCAACATGCATTCTTACATTCTAGGCACACAGACTTGTTATTGGAACCTTTCAGAGCTTATCTTTTTATACTATCTATTGTGAACTTCCTTTGAAAACTATTCTTCTTTTTTCAAACTAATCACTATAAAAATACCTAAGGATCAATTAAAACAATGTATAAGTCTTTGCAAGCATCAAGTCAGCCTGGGAAAGATTGCATTCTCCAAGAACAAGAAAACATATTCCATTATAGGTTAGGACCTAAATCCTAAGAATCCCTCACAACTAGATGTAACATAATGTGAAAATCGACAAGAAGGTCAGCCATAGGTCAGGGAACATTAAGATATAAGCCTCAAAGCTTCACTAATCAATAAAAATTTTTTTTAGATAAAAAAAATAGATAGACCATGAAACATGAAAAATAGTGAAGTCCCACCAAGAATCCAAGATATCTTAAAAGAACAAAGAAACTAGTCAAGGTGCGAACCTAAATGAAGGTAAAACATGACGCTATGAACAATCAATGAGGTGTGCAAAAATAATTGATCTAAACTGAAAAAGCATTGAAAGATACTCAATGACTATAAATTGACAAGCAAGAAAAGAAATATTTTTGGTTGATGCAAGATTTCCAAGAACCCAAGATGCTCCTGCAGCATAGATATTTAACTAGATGTGATTATCAATATGTGAGGTTGACGGATTAAGTGTGCAAGTGCCTTGATGTGTTTGAGTTATTTACTTTATGTGAATTAAGTGATCAAATGAAACAACTCAAGTATTCCAACTTCAAGAATAAAAAATACTAACTATGATGAATAAGTCCTGCATCTCACGAGCTCATTTTCATGGACAAAAGTGTGACCCAAAGGAATACACTGAAAGCGATGGATGCTAGCACAATTCTTTAATGTATTGTATAGATAGATTAAATAGGGGTACAAAATGAAGCACAAAACAAGATAATAGAATAGAATACTACAAAATCACAATAAAGTAAATAAATAGAGTAGAAAATCAGAGAGGAAGAACTATTATAAGTACACTAAATAGAAGGAATGATGGATTTAAATGCAATATAATCAGATTATATATTTTATGATAAATTAAAATGAAGGAGAAAGATAAAGAGATAATACTCGATTTGATGGTCGATAATGCATTTGAATACGAAGCTCTTGAGCCCACAAACTCGCAATAAAGAAAACCTACACATGCACAATGAGGAAAAATGTTTGTGGTCTTTTAAGAGGTTTTCCTTATTCAAACCCCCACTTTGGTGTTTCCACCTCCATGAAGAACCATTAGACACATGGAGATAACTAGTGATAGATAATGAGAATGAAAATAGAAATAATTCAAGTAAATAGAAATAATCAAGAACATAGATAATATTCTCAAAAGACAAGAAAGTAAGGAGAAAAATCCCCCAAACACAACTAGAGGGCTTAAATGCATGATGTGAAACTTAATGTGGAAGCTTGGGGATCTTCAAGAATGGTGGAACTACAATGAAGATGAAGTGTATGGATGCAAAATTGGTGGTATATGGTTCTAATAGAGTTTTTAAGAAACTCAAGAAGATTAAATCTAGATGCAAGAAGTGAGAGAGTGTAACCAAGAAGAAGACCAAATGCATGCAAAATTGGGGTTTTTAACAATCCAAAATGGAATCCCACATAGGAAGCCATTATTATGGGAATTAATTTTGCAAGGTGGTAGGTTTTTAATTCTCAAATGGTCCTCTACATGTTTGTATATTTGCAAATGATAGAGTGTTGCACAAATATCTTTGTGGAGTGCATGTATCAGAAGGTTGCCAAGGCTTCATCACATGCAATTGAGTTGGACAATGAGTTGGTAGGATAATAAGGATGCAATAGGGTGATGGAGTTTGTCTCTTATGCTAAGGTGGACAAACTGCAAAAATGGCTTCTACATAGGGGTCTAAAATTTACACCATTATATTTTTCCACCACTTTAGCGAGCATACTATCCATAAGGAAGAGTGAAAATATAAAGTAAGTGATGAAGGGTACTCCCCTTAATACCACAAACACATAACATAAATAGAGAACAACAACAATTTGCAAGAATAGAAAATGGGCTTCTTATTATCTCCACAAATGTGGAATTATAAATTGCAGAATTACAATATGCAAAGACACATGGGCATTTTCCTTTACAATATTTTGTAGGACAAAGCCTTGAATCATTACCCAGATCTACTACCTAGAACTGCCCTAGACAACACTATAGACCTTTCTTATATAGTTAATTTCCACCGCCTAAGAAGGTTCCATAAATTTAGCCCTTAAGACTGACTATCCTAAGAATTATTTTCTTTTCTTTTCTTTTTACATAGGGTCGGCTCCAAATAATTACAAAATATCTTTTTAGGTAGCCCAACTTTCGAAGGCCATAAATTTTTAACTGTAGCTCCATTTTTCTATTATAGCCACTTTTCAAAAATGGTAGGACCTGATCTCCAGTGCTTGATTTGCACAAGCTCCAGTCAACTGGGGGTCGATCACAATCCAGACCTTCTAAGGCCTTCAAAATTGACCTAAAATATTTCATACACAAAAACCTCAATAACTTCACCAATATAGATGATGTGGCAATGAAACTCAATTGGTAGGCTGATATGACTAAGATGAACCTCCAACTGTGAAATCAGAACATTTCAAGATCATATGACCAACTTACTAAAAATAGTAAGTTTCCATAAATAGCATCTCAACACAAGATAGCCCTTATTGAAAAGAAGCCACAAATATTTTTGGGTGATGCAAGATTTCTCTTACACCTAGGATGCTCTTGCATCAGACACCTGGGGTAATTTGAGAAGTGACCCTATCATGACTCAAGTGTGAAGAGGAAAACCAAGACTGTTAACCTCCTCCTTTGTTAGCCGTGATGAATATTCAACATGTCATCCTTTCCATTTGACCAGATATTCTTCATATGTCTTTTTCCTTGTACTCCTATGAACATGACTATCTAGTATGTCCTCAATCTCCTTGTTATCTGAACTAGTTTCTAGAATACTCCACTATGCATCTGTGACCTCATCTTCAACACCCCCTTCATGATACTCTGTCAAATCTAAAATGTTAAATACTGGTGAAATGTTCAGTTGAGTAGGCAACTCAACCTCATAGGCATTTCCTGAATCATGCTTCTTCAGTATCTTACATGGCCCAAACCTCTTCATTTTCAGCTTGTTATATGTACCAACCGAAAATCTCTCCTTCTGTAAATGAACCATGACTTCATCCCCAACCTAAAATTCCTTATGCCTTCTTCTCTCATCTATTTTAGCCTTATACTATGCATTCATCTTGGTAATGTGCTTCCTCACCTCCTCATGGATGTTCTTCAAGTGTTCTGCAAAATCCTTAGCTTCAACACTACTTATTTCTCCTTTATCTATCTTCCTCAACTCATATGCATTTTTGGAACTACTTCCATATACAATCTAGAATGGTGATTTACCAGTTCTCTTATTGACAAAATTATTGTATGCAAATTTCACCTGTGGTAAAATCAAATCCCATCTTGTTGGCTTATCTCCAACCAAACATCTCAGCAAATTCCCCAAACTCCTATTGACCACCTCTATCTGTCCATTAGTCTATGGAAGATGTGATGAACTGAACTTCAAATTTGTCTTTAAATTCTTCCATAATGTACGCCATGAATATTCAAAAAATTTAGTGTCTCAATCTGAAACTATGCTCTTTGGCAAACCATGTAGTCTGACCACTTCTCTAAAAAATAATTCTGCTACATGAACAACATCATTAGTCTTCTTGCAGGGAATGAAATGTGCCATCTTTGAAAATCCATCAACTACCACAAAAATTGAGTCATGTCCCCGCTGAGTCCTTGGTAAACCAAGAACAAAATCCATACTAATATCCTCCCAAGGTTTCTTTGGTACATGTAATGGATGATACAACCCTATATTCTACTTCACTCCTTTCATCATCTGACATACTCTGCAACTTTGTACAAACTTCTTGACATCTTTCTACAACTGTGCCCAATAATAATTCTCACTAACCAAAGCAAGGGCTTTATCATGACCAAAATGTCCATCCAATCCTCCTCTATGCTTCTCCTTGATGAGATTCTCCCTCATAGAACTTCGTGGAATGCACAACTGACTCCATCTGAATAGCATATCATCCTAAATGATGAAATCCAACTGCTTAGTTCTGTCTAGAGTAACAGGTTGTTTACAAGCTTTCCAAGCTTCACCAAAATCAAGATCCTATGGATAAAAATTCTTTAGTTCCTTGAACCCAACCACCTCAATCTGCATCTTTGTCAGCAATAGTTGCCTTCTACTAAGCACATCTACAACCCTGTTAGACTTTCCACACCTGTGTTTCAAAAAAAATGTATAACTGTGCAAAAAATCAACCCATTTCAAATGCCTTTGATTCAACTTTCCTTGACTATTCAAATATTTCAAAGCTTTATGATCAGTATACAAAAAAAACTCCTTAGGAAGTAGATAGTGTCTCCACTTCTTTAATGCCTGAACTATAGCATAAAATTCTTGATCATAAACATAATACTTTCTCTTGACATCATTTAACTTCTCACTAAAATAAGCAATAGGTTTACCTTCTTGACTCATAATAGCTCCTATTGCAGTACCACTAGCATCACAGTCTACTTGAAACACCTTATTAAAATTTGGAAGTGCTAAAATAGGTTGTTCTGTAACTTTCTATTTCAACAGTTTAAAACTCTTATCTGCCCCAGTAGTCTACTTAAACTCTTTTCTATCCCCTCTCATTGTTTCAGTCAAGGGTCCACAAATACCGCTAAAACTCTTGACAATTTTTTTGTAAAAGCTAGCCAAACCATGAGAAGATCTTTCCTCTAGAGCACTCCTTGGAGTAGGCCATTCAAGGATAGCCTGCACTTTCTCTGGGTCCATTTTTAGACCTTCTGTTGAAACTACAAATCTCAAATACACTAACTCCTTCACAAAATTGCACTTCTTCAAATTAATTAACAATTTCTCTTCTCTTAACTTCTCAAACACCATACGAATGTGCATCATATGCTCCTCCAAGGTCTTACTAAAGATAAAAATATCATCTAGGTAAACAATGACAAACTTACCCAAAAATTCTTTCAGAACCTCGATCATGAGCCGCATGAAAGTGGTCGGTGCAGTGGTTAGCCCAAAATGCATGACTAACCACTCATACAGTCCTTCCTTTGTCTTGAAAGTAGTCTTCCATTCATCTCCTTCTCTGATTCAAATATGATGATATCCACTCTTTGGATCTATCTTTGAAAAATACACAGCTCCACTCAAACAGTCCATAATATCATCCATCTATGGCAATGGAAACTTGTACTTGATGTTGATCTTGTTTATTGCTCTGGAATCTATACACATCCTCCATTCTCCATTCCTTTTTGGTGCTAATACTGTTGGTACAACACATGGACTCAAGCTTTCCCAAATCAACCCCTTTTGTAACAACTCCTATACTTGCCTATTCAACTCTTCACTTTCTACTAGTGTCATTCTGTGTACTGCCTTATTTGAAAAATTGGCTCTTGGAATCAAGTCCATCTGATGACTGATCTTCCTTACTGGTGGTAATTCATTAGGTACATTATCAGATACAATATCCTGAAACTCATTCAACAAATCTATAGGTACATCTTCTACTTCCTCTTTACCAACTTTTGGAATTAAAGAAAAACCCACATACTCATGCCTCATACCCTCTAGGAGTTTTCTTCCATCAATAAAAGTTATTCTGGCATTACCACATACCTTTTTTTTGATGTCCTTCAATGGTCTTAGCTTATGTCACACTCCATCCTTCATTAGGGAATAGGTATTCACATGACCATCATGTACAACATGCCTGTCAAACTACCTTGGTCTACCCAACAACATATGACATGCATCTGTAGGTATGATATCACATAGTACCTCATCATGGTATCCACCAATTTTGAACTTTACTAGGCACTATTCATTGACAATGACCTTGTGGTCATCCTACACCCAGGCAATCCGATATGGATGTGGGTGTTTTTGTCTCTTGAGCTTCAAATTCATGACCATCACTTCTGACACCAGATTGTTAGTGCTTCTACTATCGATAATCATGTCACAACACTTATCCTCACACTTGCACATGGTGCGAAACAAGATCCTCCTTTTCTTAGGTTCATTCTCACCACTCAACAAGACTCTTCTATTAATTAGCTTTTCTCCTCTTTCAACATCTTCAAAATGGGATGATTTGGCATCTTCATCTACATGTGGAACTATAGCCTAGCCTTCAGTTCTCCTATCTATCCTTCCTTGGTGTTGAGGACATTCATATGCCCTATGACCTTTTTCTCCATAGTGAAAACATGTTCCATGAAAGCCTCATCTTCCTGAACCTTTTCCTCTTACTCTTCCTCTCTGATCTCTATTATTCTGATCATGGAAATGATTGGAATTGTTTCCTCTCTGATTTTGACTACTATTAGCCTCATCCTTCTTTTTCAGATCTTCATTTCAACCTCCATAGGACCATCCACCAAATCTTCCACCATGACCTCTTCCATTTTGTCTTCTCTCAAATTTCTTGTTCAACTTTTCCTCTACTTTTAGGGAAAACTAGTATGCCTCTTCAATAATGTTCATCCAAACTAGATTCAACTCCTCTTGAATGCTCAACCTCAACCCATTAAGGTAATGGGCAACTTTCTCCTTATCAGCTTCTACATGACCTATTCTGATGAGGATTCGATAGAACTCCTCTGTATACTCCTGAACATATCTTCCTTCTTGCTTCAAACTTTGCATTTTCTTTAGTAGGTCAAGCTCATAATCAACAGGAATAAACTATCACCTCAACTTATCCACCATCTGATCCCATCTTGTGATTTTATCCTTTCCTCTTCTATTTCATTCCAATTGAATCTCTTGCCACCAAATCTTTGCATGACCCTTCAGTCTAGCCTTCGCAAAATTGACCCGATCAGGATCCTCAATGTCTTCATACTCAAAATATTCTTCTAATTCATTGATCCAATCGATCAACTCCTCTGGGTTAAGATTTCCTGAAAATACAGGAACCTCAATCTTAGGTCTTTTCCCAATCTTGGAAATGGCCCAAAAAATTCTTTCATCCTCTTGGTTCATAATTTCATCTTCTCCTTCTTGATCATAATTTCTTTCTTCGGCTTCATCCTCACTTTCGTCTTTGACATTAAGATTCATTCATCTATGAGTCTCTTCTTGCAATGCTCGCACTTGTCTTTGGAGCACTCTAACCTTAGGTGTCACACCACCAGCTCTTCTGCCACGTTCCCTTCATGGAGGCATTTTTGCAATGCTTGCTGAAACCCTAAACCATGGTCCTGGTGCAAAATGCCTCATAGTAGGCGATCCTTTTACACACTCAGGAACTCCCACTCAAATACCACTTGATGAAGGGTACTCCCCTTAATACCACAAATACATAATAGAAACAAAGAACAACAACAATTTGCAAGAATAAAAAATGGGCTTCTTATTATCTCCACAAATGTGGAATTACAAATTTCAGAATTACAATATGCAAAGCCACAAGGGCATTTTCCTTTACAATATTCTGTAGGACAAAGCCTTGAATCATTACCCAGATCTACTACCTAGAACTACCCTAGACAACACTACAAACCTTTCTTATATAGGCAATTTCCACCACCCAAGAAGGTTCTAGAAATTTAGCCCTTAAGGCTGACTATCCTAAGAATTTTTTTTTTTTTCTTTTCTTTTTACATAGGGTGGGCTCCGAATAATTACAAAATATGTTTTTAGATAGCCCAACTTCCAGAGGCCATAAATTTTTAACCGTAGCTCCATTTTTCTATTATAGCCACTTTTTGGAAATGGCAAGACCTGATCTATAGTGTCTGATTGGTGCAAGTTCTGATCAGCTAGGGGTTGATCGTGATCCAGAGCCCCTAAGGCCTTCAAAATTGACCTGAAAGATTTTGTACCCAAAAACCTCAATAACTTCACCAATATAGATGATGTAGTAATGAAACTCAACTAGTAGGTTGATATGACTAAGATGAACCTCCAACTATGAAATCAAAACATTCCAAGATCATATGACCAACTTACTAAAAATAGTAAGTTTCCATAAATAGTAGCTCTGCACAAGATAGCTCTTATTGAAAAGAAACTAAAAATATTTTTGG
Source organism: Chamaecyparis obtusa (assembly GCA_027943335.1). Classification (NCBI taxonomy): domain Eukaryota; kingdom Viridiplantae; phylum Streptophyta; class Pinopsida; order Cupressales; family Cupressaceae; genus Chamaecyparis; species Chamaecyparis obtusa. The sequence continues at coordinate 1,148,717 of BSBK01000579.1, forward strand.
GTGATGCAAGATTGCTCTTACACCTAGGATGCTCCTACATCAGTAAGGAATTATTACTTGATTTACCTATGATAATTCTATCACATGGAATTTCCTCCTGCTAGAAGTTCTTGATCTAACACTAAGATATATCTAACATACTTGAGAAAGATGATAAAGATTCTTGTGATATAGATCATTGATAGTATACTAATATGTTTGGATAGTTGTGTTATGTAGATTCATATGATAGGGAAATTTTTTATAAGCTTTGACATGTGTAGAGAATGCTAGATAAGAATGTGATAGGGAGAATTTTTATGGTGCACCAACATGCATAGTGAATGCTAGATAGGCATGTGATAAGGGTGGATTTTGATGGTGTACTGACATGTGTAGTGATTTATAGATAGGAATGTGATAGGGTAGATTAGACACAATTCTCCAACATGCATAGCATTAAGCTAGATAGGCATGTGATAAGGTTACTTAGGATTGTTTCCAATATTCCTAGTGTTGAGCTAGATAGGCATATGATAGGGAAAGATCGAGACATAGATTGGTGGTTTCGCACCCGCAAAGGAAGATGATGTTGAATTTTTAATTTCTTTTGAGAAAAATCCTATGGTTTAGAGACATCATTACATAAAAAGAGACAAGATCATAGAAACACATATAACACAACCCCCCATTGTAATGGACTATGCTTCTCAGAGGGGAGCATAGATCATTCCAAGGAAGGAAAATGATATGAGGTAGAATGGAAAAATATGAGATGTTGTCATGGAATGTTACTTCTTGATGGGTGACACGTGTTTCCACAACATCTTGCATAAACATAGGGGGATTCATATTAGAACCTAGAAGCACAGACATATGTCCACTCTCAGGGGGTATTTTATCACCATCATCCAAAATATAGATTTGAAGAAAGACACATGGAAAAAAAAAAAAAAATTGGGTCAACATGGAAAGGGTGCGTAAATGCCCCCAACACTTTGCAGTGTCCCCAAATTCAAAAGTCAAAGATTATGATAGATAGAGAAAAAATACAATAGATAGAAGAAGTTTACGACAAAGAACCTCCCATTTCCAAGTACCAAAAGAGTACAAGGGTCCTCTTGGAGGAAACATTGATAAAAGGAAAGCATGAGGGAACACATACATGCACGATCTAATCTACAGATGTTGATGCATGAGCATCTTGGGTTCTTGAAAATATTACATCAACTAAAAGTATTTGTTTCTATTTTCCCATTTAGTTCAATCTTCTTATTTCTTTCAACGTTCATTAAATTTGAATCATTGGCCACTGTGAACTTGTTAGCATGTTGCTAGACCCTTGTAGAACCTTCTCCTAGATTTTCATCCCATTTGGTTTCTTCGCTTATGAGATCTTAAAAAATCTTGGCGGGACTTAGCTATTCTTCATGTTTGACGACCAATTTGTATCTCCCAATCTGATGAAGTATTTTCTCAATCAGAAAACCTTAATGGTGTATTTCACATTGTTTTTACATTCATATCTGACCTACTTGGAGGATCATAATTCATGTCTCATCTTTTGAAGGAAGATCCTTATGATTTGGGTCCTGACCTATATTTGTAATATGTTTTTTTCTCATTGAGGAACATAATATTTTTTAGGATGACTTGTCTCTTGAAAAGGCTTTATAAACTCTTGTAATTGATTCCTATGGGCATCAAAGAAGATACAAAAGGAATAATCATCTATAGAGTTGTATAGCTAGAGTTTAGAATAGATAGTATAAAAATATAACCTAAAAGAGTTTCATGAAGAAGGATAGTATGCCTGGAATGTATTACTAGATGTTGAAGATCCTTTGTATTTGATAATATGATAATAAGAAGGTTGATCTTTTCTTCTCTCAAATTTTTTCTATATTTCTTTTTTTTGTCTAACTCTTGATACAAGGATTGGACTAAACTCTTTGAGTTCCCTCTACGCTTGACTATATCAAGAGGTATTAGAGTGAGTTTCCAATTCTGTTAAGGTGGATCATAGTTCTTGAGCTTTCAAAGTCCTAGTTTGATTTTTTGTGGGGAGGCATAAATATTATCTTACCCATAATTATAGAGGATTTCTAGAAGATGACTTGTAGAGAAAATACAAGAGGTGGAAGGAGAGATGTAGATCTAGTTGTGTTGGATATATTGCAATATATTATGGCTAAAATTGAAGCTATGGAGACATCCTATCAAAGAGGTTGACACATTGAAGATGTGAGTGATGAAGAGGAAGAAATAACTGAAGAAGTAACCAAAGAGGGTGAATAATAATGAGATATTGAACAAGGAGATGACAGATTTATAAAATCCCTAACTAGGGTTAATGCAAGACCACATTTCAATCCACTAGATTAGCATGATAAGATGGATTTAGATTAATGAATTGATTAGATCACAAAGATGGATAAGTAATTTGATTATGAAGGGACAAATGAAGATAAGAAGGTGAAGTATGCTTGCACAAAATTGAAAGAACATGTTTCCTTATGGTGGGAACATTTGCAAATTGATAGACAAAGAAAAGGAAAGGATAAAATCAAGTCATGTGATGGGATGGTGAACAAGTTGAAAGATAATTTATTTCCTGTAAATTAACAAGTAATCTTTTTTAGGAAGTTTCAAAATCTAAAGAAAAAGTATCTTATTGTAAAAGATTATACTAAGTAATAATATAGATTGGATATCAGATCTAGATATATCGATGATGATGTTGAAAAGGTTGCAAGGTACCTGAACTATTTGAGGACATCTATTAAAGATGAAACCAATTTGGTTAAATTTCAAAGTGTGGAAGAATCTTACCAATATTCCCTTAAAGATGAGGAAATGTTAAACAAAAGGAATGAGAAGAGACAAAGTAGAAGAGGTGGAATATTTTAGAGAGGAAGAACCTCAAGTGGTGGAAGATCTTATTCAGATCAAAATAAGGGAAATACAAAGTTCAAAGAGGAGAATTCATACCGAAGGGATGATAAAAATTTTCAAAGAGGAGGAGGATCAAATAGATATATGAAAGATGATAGAATAATATTTAGAGGAAACTATTTCAAGTGTGGAGGATAAGGACACCTAGCCTTTGAATATACTCAAGGAAACTCAAGCAAGAGGACTATGAAAAGTGGAAAAAATGATCTTGTGGAAGAAGAATCCAAGGAACCATTGAACCAAACCAAATATGGAGAAGCCCTAATGGTAAGGAGAGTCCTATATCATGAGGAAAAAGACCAAAAATCATTACTAAGGAGAATTTTGTTCAAGATAAGATGCAAAGTTTAAGGAAAATGTTGCAAAGTGATTATTAATAGTGGTAGCTCAGACAATCTAGCCTATAAAGAACTGATGAGAAAATTATAGTTATAGAGATTGAAGCATTCCGAACCAAATTAGATTACATGGATAAAATATATTGATCATAAGGTACTAGTAAGTGAATAATGCTTGGTAAAATTTAAAATAGGATCTTATCATGATGAAGTTCTTTGTGATGTTATGCCTATGGATTTGTGTCATATCTTATTGGGAAGGCCTTGGAAATATGATAAATAAGCTTTGAATGATGGGATAAATATTAGGTATACTATTTTTGAAAATGGAATGAAGAAAGTGTTGTTTCCTCTAGTTGAGACTCCTAAGAATGAGAATTGTACCAATTTTAGAGTTTTTATGGTTGAAGGTAGGAAAGTCTTGGATGAATTGAAAAATGGAGTATGTTATGCCTTGGTTCCTAAGAAACATGATATATAATCAATAGAAAAACAACCTAAAGAAATAAAAGAATTATTGAAGCAATATGAGGATATAGTCTTAGATAATGTGCCTAATGGATTTCTACTAGTGATAAGTATTAGTCATTGCATGGACCTAATTCCTAGAGAAGGTTTACCAAATAAGGAAGCGCATCAGTTAACACCAACAAAGAATGAGGAATTGAATAGACAAGTGGAAGACTTGTTGAAGAAAGCATTGATCAGGGAAAGTTTGAGTCCTTGTGCAATAGTTGTAGTACTATCACCAAAGAAAAATAGAGAATAATAATGTGTATTGATTCTAGAGCCATTAACATGATCATAGTGAAGTACCAATTTCCCTTTCCTAGGATGGATGATATAATGGATTGTTTAAGTGGAGACAGATATTTTACAAAGATAGATTTAAAGATTAGATACCATCGTATCAGAATTAGAGAAGGAGATGAGTGGAAAACATCATTCAAGACAAATGAAGGATTGTATAAATGGTTTGGTGATGCCTTTTGGATTGACTAATGCACTAAGTACTTTTATGAGATTGATGAATGCGATATTGAATAAATTTTTAGGTCATTATTGTTGGAAAGTTGGATATAATGGTGTATATGACTTATTATAGTGTTTTAATTATGGCAACAAAGTCATATAGTAGTATGGAGTTAGCGCACTTGATGAGAAGATCAGAAATCAGTTAAGTGTTGAAGACTAGATAGTGTACAGAGTACCTGAAGCTCAGAGCATTAGCACACATGCGTATGACCAATTTATGGTGTGCACCCTAGAAGATAAGTTGGTTAGAATATATTCATGCTTAGTCTATGAGTGCATGATCAGATATGCAAGTATGACAATGTTACAGACAGTTGAAGTTACACAGCCAGTGTGTGCCAGAGAAGAATAGAGTAAGTGGCCGACTATTGGAATTTTGATTTGTAGTTATATTCTTATGATGTAAAGGTCATGCACCTATTGTAATTAGGTTTCTAACATGTAAATATGTTTTTTTGTAAACATGCTTGAGCCAATTCATTTGGAAGCATTGTATGTAATCGGTTAAAGGGCTGACTTGGTTATTTGTTTTGTATGCGCATATAAATATGAGATGGACCTTTTGTAATAAGCATGAGATTTGATATAGAGTTAAAATAAGTAGAGAAGTGTGCAAAGAGTTTATAAGATGTATTAGAACTTTTCAAGAGTTCAAAGCATTAGCGCATCAAGGAACTGATCAGACAAGCAGTTTCACAGCAACAGTTCATCTAGCAGATATAGTGTGTATCTGAGATCAAAAGGTTGCAACCTTCACCACTTGAGTAGAGAGCTCTAGGAAAGTGCATCCACACCCCTACTAGAGTTTATTGTAAAATACTCCTAACAAGTTTTGACCCTTGACAAGGTCTATTGTACTTAATACATTGTAAAGCAACTCCTAACAGGGTTAAGGATCTTCTAACAAGGATCATAAAACACTAGTACAAAATATTAGTGGGTGTCACTTCCCATCGAGGTTTTTACCTATTTGGGTTTCCCCGTAACCATATTCATGTTATGTGTTGATTTCATGTTTCATTTTTATGTGGATGTTCATTTTGGTACTTAAGCATTTAAGTTCAGTTTGAATATTAAGTAAAAAGATAAAATACAGTGAACACTGATTCACCCCCCTCTCAGTGTTCCCACTCCTAAAAATTAGTATTAGAGCTCTAGTCCTTAGCAAAGAAGTTTAACCACTTGAGAAAATCATGGAAAAAGTAGAAATGAAACATCTAAAAAGAAATCTTGAAGCTGCTCTTGAAGACCTGGATAGATCTGAAGAAAACTAAGAACTTAAAGAAAAAGTTAGTGATGCTCAAGTAGTCATCAAAAGGCTAAGAAAAGATTTGAAAGAATGCTCTACCAATGATTTAGGGATTATGATAAAAAATCTCAGTGAAGAAAATTCATCTCTAAAATAATAGATTGAAGAATTAGATGATAAGTTGACTAACAATCAGAAAGTCTATGATGAACAGATGAAAGAGAACCTTCAACTGAATGAAGAATTGGGGCAAGAAAACATGGAAATCTTGGAGCTACGGAACAACAAAGAAAGCTTGGAATCAAAATTAACAGATGCTAAGAATCACATTAATAAATTATACACCAGTTCTAATTTGATAGAATCTCAGTTGTATGCAAGAAGAGCTAAAGGAGATACTAGCTGCATTGGATACAATGAAGCACAAAATCAGATTGACAATATGTGAGAAAGAATGAAAGCACCCAAAGGAACCTCAGATGCTAAGGAGATCAGAAGTCAGACTAAGGATCATATTGAACCACCTAGGAATGAGTGCAAGCTAGTAAACTACACTTTTTATGCATGTAACAAGCATGGAAACATAGCAAGGAACTATATAGAGGTAAGACCTTTCAATGGTTACTGTTATTCATGTAATAAATTTGGTCATAGAGCTATGAATTGCAAAACAAGTCAGAAGAATAGGACTCGGCATAATCAGAGGAATCAGAATCAGTCTAATGAAAGAAGTTCTCAGAATGTTACATGTTAGATATGTAACTATAAAGGTCACTCAGCTAGACAATGTAAAATGGTGACCCATGTCAATGCACCTAGGAACATAAGGCCTCTAGTCATTTGTCACTCTTGTAACAAGGCTAGACACATCTCAAAGTTTTGCAGATCAAGAATGCAAGGTCAGGAAAGCACTAAAAAGCTTGAAGAACTAGTATTGGATCTCGAAGGAGAAGTCAAGTTTTTGAAAGCTTCAGAGGATGTGAGCTTGATTTGGTCAGAAGAAAAGAAGGATAAGGTTGATGAGAATGTATTGGATGCATCCATAGTGGATGCACCCTCTGCATTTGCATGAATGACCCTCAGGGTCACAGGGCGATCTAATTTAGCTCTAGGCCTCTGCGTGGCTAGTATACTCACTCCCAGAGTATGCACCTTTGGACTTAAGCTTTTGGAGACTAGCAAAACCTATGTGAAAAATTGCACTAGCTGATTTTTTGTAGAATGAAATGTAGAAAATTTCAAGTGACAAACTAGTTTACGCAGCAAGCATTAATGGAAGATTTTCTACTTTAAAGTACACCGAAGTTTGAAGATCTCCCATTGCATTCAAATTGAGAGTGATTAGAGAGTAGAAGAGCACTAGCTTTTGATTGAGAAGGATTGCAGTTTGATTCATCAAGTTATTTGTTGTGCATTTGATCAATTGTGGAAACACTAGTTCTTCGCGCAGATTCAAGAAGTGTTCAAGATCATTTGGAAAGTAATATCCAAGTAAGTGATCTCTACTCCTATAGTATTTGATGCTGCAGAGAAGAAAATATATGTTTTTAAGAGGCATCCATTTAAATCGACAATTGATGACCTAAAAGGGGCATTCTCCCGCATGCTTATGGGCATAATGCATGTCAAGGACATTAGGGCATACATTTACTATAAGAAAGAACTAGTAGGATTGGATAGATTAAGAGCACACATGGAAACTATGTTGAAACCAGACAAAAACTTCATGGATGAGTATGTAGGATGGAATAATCACCCTATAGTGGAGTATGCTATGACATATGAGTTCTATGAATCAAAATGGATCAAGATTATGCTAAGCATAATTCATGATGAACTATTTTGGATAGGTGAAGTACTGGTCAAAATTATTGGTGACCTAACTCATGAGATGATAGGCCTCTCTAAGATAGACACTATTCTTCCAGTGGGCAAGGATGTAAGGAAGCTTGTTGAGAAAATATGCAAGTCAAGAAGTGATAGACGCGGAATGACCATAGAGCCTATTGAGAAAGATGACATCAAATTAATGTCCATAATACTAGGTTATAGGTTCCAACACACCAGCAAGGTGAATAGTGTGTCTGCAGCCACAATTCTTACAGTTATCAGACTTGTGGAGGAAAATGGAGAGTTTAACCTGTTTGAGATCTTCCATGCACAATTAATTGATAACATTAAGGAAATCAAGCATGACAAGACTAAGCTATTCATATTTGGGTCTTTAATCATTTATATGTACTTCCATATTGTTGGAAAAGTATCTGATTTTTATCTAGACAAATCCATTCCCACAATGCCATAGATATCTCTCAAGGCATGTATTGAGAGCACTTTGAAGGACTACATGACACTAGAGTTGAAAACATTCAGAGCTAAGATGCAGATGAGATTCAAAATTCTAGAGAAGATAGTTGAAAAGTATAAAGATACTATTTTCTTTATGGTTGAGACTGACACAACATGCATGGAGGCAGTTGAACCAAGGACAAAGTGGATCCATCCACTTGGGTATAAAGTTGATGAACAAGTCCTAGAAATATATGAACAAGTATTTCTTTTAGCCCCTAAAGACCCTAATGAACCAAGATGGGGAACCTATGAGGAGAAAACAAGAGAAGTTGATGTAGTGTTAAACAACCAAGCAACAAAAAGAGAGGTTGCTAAAGTTACCTCAGAGATCTTGAGAATTCATGGCATGTCTCAAGGAGACCTAGACAAAGCAAGGGAACAAAATATTTCTTTGGAAATTGAGAGCACAACAAAAGCAAAGACTAAATCATAAGACCCTAAGTTGAAGAAGCTAAAAGTTGAGAAATTTGATTTTACTCCTTCTATGCCCAAAGAAACCATTGACCTTACTGCTCCTCCTGAGTATAAGGAAATGCCTAAGAGGAAGAAAGAAATTAGAATTGGTCATCCATCCTTGCAAGTAACAAGAAATAGAAGGAACACTCAAGAACCTCCTGAAGTAAGTGTCAAACCTAGTCTCAGTGTGTTGAGTGCAAGGATTGTTGATGAATGCAGAATTGATCAAGTAGCAAAGTTTTATGAGAAATTTAGTGAGATTGAAAAATCAGAGATACATGGAATGATTATCAAACACATGTTGAAGTTCAAAAAGATAGTCCTAGAACTAAAGACTACGATCCCTAATAATGTATGGAACATCTTAGAATTCCAAAAGAGACAGGCCATTGAAGAGGATTTATGGATAAGAGAAAATATTGTAGATGAAACCCTTCCTGTATGTTCTCTAGAGGAGAAATCTCTATTGTTAGATTTGGTAAAGCCACATCTCATAACCAAGTTAAGGACCCTGCATATAATGGACAAAAAATATGAACTAGTGGCTAAGGAAACAAAGAAGGCATTCGAGAAGGTCTTCATGAATAGGCACATGTATCCAACTGCTATGCCCAAAGTTCAAGTTCCCACAATGGTTGCAAAAGAGTCAGCGACTACTAATGTACCTATGAAAGGTCCCCAGGACTTAGCACCTATAGTTGAAACAATATCTGAAGAAGATAAGACTACGCCCATGACAAAGACACCTAAGGATGATTCAATATTCATTGACAATGTAAAAGTTACTATGGCAGCCACAGATATGGATTTGGACAAGTTTTAAGAGGCATTTGTAAGAACTCAAGAGGCTGAAAACTTATCCAGTAATACTCCTCCCAATCAACAAGAAGAAGTATTGATTGAGGATATAACAGATGAGAAAGAAGAAGAAAAGATGGAAGAAAATAAAGAAGAAGAAAAAGAAGCTGAAAAAAAAAGGGAGAAGAAGAGGTAAAGGGAAGTGATAAAAAAGATGAACCATTAGTTGAAATAATCAAGGTAAAACAAGAAGTGATGGATAGCACTCCTATCACTCCCTCAGCAGCATTGTTGTCAAGTTTGACACCTGACACAACCAGTTTGGACTCTTGGGGAGAAGAAGACCTGATAAAGCTCAACATCTTAGCTATGGAGAAAGCCAAGGAGAAACAGGTGATGAGAAATCCCCTCCTTGTAGAATCAATAAACATCTTGAACAACTTGTTACCAGTAGACAAGAAAGTGTCTAAGGTACACTCTGTTGATGATGTGAGTATAGTCATTTCACAGTTCAAGAGTAAATTCTCTAGCCCAAAAGAATCTGCATCCCTAGTTGTAGATGAGAATTATTTAAAGAAGAGGCTCAGTGAATTATTTAACAACTATGCACTTGACCTGAGCTCACTAAAGACTGGTCAAGCATCCTTGAAGGAGTTTGCAGCAAAGGGAAGAAAGATTATTACTAATTGAATGAACCAAGACAAGCTAACTAGTGATCTATACAAAAAGATACAAGAGGCTAAAGATATGATAGAGAACATAAGGAAATTAGTGGAAGATCCATTAGTTGATGTGCACATGTGCAATAATGTCTACCAAGGATAGATAGATAAGATTGAGAAGGCAGAAAAGGAGATGTCAAAGATAAGGGCTAGGAAGACTCAGCTAAGGAATGCTCTTGCGCCCTCATTAGACATACTTAATCAAAATATCAAGGAGATCAATGCCACCATGGTGACATATGATCAAGGTCCTAGCACAGATTTGGGGAAGATGGAAAAGCTATAGTATGCATTATGCACCCATCTATAGATTGTAAATTCACTGATCACATTTTGGAAGAAGGAGAACCAAAAGCTGGAGATAGCATATCTGGATGTTCTATCATAGTAAGTAGTTATATATACAGTTTTGAAGCACCTTTTTCATTAATGTCAAAGGGGGAGTATGTATAGAATATGGGTTATAGATATGTATAAGGAGATATAAGATAGAAAGTTATGTATAAGGGAGATATAAGACAAAAAAAATTTGTATTAAGGGACAGTTAGCAACTTGGCCATATTCTTTTGTTGCCATCAATGAAAAAGGGGGAGATTGTTGGAAAGTTGGCTATACTAGTGTATATGACTTATTATAGTGTTTTCATTATGGAAAAAAATTCATATAGTAGTATGGAGTCAGGGCACTTGATGAGAAGATCAGAAATTGGTTAAGTGTTGAATACTAGATAGTGTACAGAGTACCTAAAGCACATAGCATCAACACATGTGTGTATGAATGAGTTATGGTGTGTGCCCTAGAAGATAAGTTTTTTAGACTATATTAATGCTTATCCTATGAGCACATGATCAAATATGAAAGTATAACAAAGTTATAGATAGTTGAAGTTACACAGCTAGTGTGTGCCAAAGAAGAACAAAGTAAGCAGCCGACTGTTGGCATTTTGATTTGCCATTATATTCTTATGATGTAAAGGCCATGCATCTATTGTAATTAGGTTGCTGACATGTAAATATGTTTTTTTGTAAACACACTTGAGCCAATTCATTTGGAAGCATTGTATGTAATCTATTAAAGGGCCGACCTGGTTATTTTTTTTTTATACACATATAAATATGAGATGCACCCTTTGTAATAAGCATGAGAGTTGATATAGAGTTGACATAAGTAGAGAAGAAGTGTGCAAAGAGTCTATAAGATGTATTAGAGCTTTGCAAGAGGTCAAAGCATTGATGCATCAAGGAACTAATCAGACAAGTAGTGTCACAATAATAGTTCATCCAACATATATAGTGTGTATCTAAGATTAGAAGGTTGTAGCCTTCACCACTTGAGCAATGAGCTCTAGGATAGTGTGTCCACACCCCTAATAGGGTTTATTGTAAAAGACTCCTAATAGGGTCTGACCCTTGACAAGGTCTGCTATACTTAATACATTGTAAAGCAACTCCTAACATGGTTAAGGATCTTCTAATAAAGATCATAAAATACTAGTACAAAATATTAGTGGGTGTTGATTCCCACTGGGGTTTTGACCTATTTGGGTTTACCCGTAACCATATTCGTGTTATGTGTTGATTTCATGTTTCATGTTTATGTGGATGTTCATTTTAGTACTTAAGCATTTAAGTTCACTTTAAAGATTAAGTGAAAAGATAAAATACAATGAACACTGATTCACCCCCCCTCTCAGTGTTCCCATTCGTAAAATTTTTATTATTTATCTTGATGAATTCTAATTTTTAGTAAAATAAAGGAAGATGATTTGTTGCATTTGAGAAAAGTATTATGGAGATTAAGGGATGAGAATTTGTTGATAAACATCAAAAAGTGTTATTTCATGAAGGAAAAGATAGTGTACATTTTGAATTTGTGATATCTACTAAAGGATTGAAGATGGATCCAAAGAATATCAAAGAAATATTAGAATGGCCTAAACTTGTAAATGGTGGAGAAGTGAGATGATTTCATAGATAGGAAATTTTTTACTGAGAGTTCATCAGAAATTTCAGTTTGGTTTGTAGTCCTATGACTAAGATAAAGAGAAGGGGCACAAAATAATTTAACTGGAAACATGGAAAACAAAGGATATTTGAGTTGTTGAAGTAGAAAGTGACTGATCATTTTTTGTTAGCCTTACCTCATTTCAATAAAGGTTTTCAAGTGGATTGTGATGTGAGCGGAAATGCAATTAGAGAAGTGTTGACTCAAGAGGGTAGACTTATTTCCTATTTTAGTGATAAATTTAATGATGCCAAGAGAAGATATTCAGTTTATGATTAGGAATTTTATGCCATAGTATAAGCTATGAAGAAATGGAGACATTTTTTGTTGCCTAAAGAATTTTTTTGTACACTGATCGTCAAGCATTCCAATATTTGAATAGTCAAAGAAAGTTGAATCACAGACATATAAGATGGTTTGAATTCTTGTAGAGTTAAGTGTGTTGAAACTAGGAGTGGAACAATTTAAAAAGTTTTTGATTCTTTGAGTAGAAGAAGGACCTTCTTGAAAAAAATAAGGATTGAAGTATTGGGAATTGATGAGATGGAGAAGTTTTATGAAGATGAAAATAATTTATCAGAATCTTGGAAAGGTTGTGTTGGTTCCCCTTCTCTTTCTACTTGTAGGTTTACACTATTATTGACACTTAATGTCATTGACTCTATCACCACTCCAAATTCTGCAAGGAAAAGGGCCAATTAACAAGGATTAACAAGGATCCTCCTACACTTTGAGCCTAGATGCTCAGGCGGGTGTACCTTTGACTCACTTTTTAAAGGAATCACTAAATATTTTACATTTATACCCTTCACAAATTGATTTAAAGATTTATCATTTATATTTGTGATTGATGATGATGGACTACTTCCAAAAGATAGACTAGTGTCTTCTCCTAGGGCATAGAGTTATAAACAACATACAACAACTGAAGCCTTAACTTGAATATAATCAGATTTAGAATAAGTGCTTTGCCTATTATTCCTCTCACTCACATACCTGGACATCGAATTCCTATTTCACCCTGAATTCTCTGATATTATCTTTAAGGATTTAATCCTGACTTTGGCAAGAACTCAAAGATAATGTCACAATATACTTTGTATACCATATACTAACTTACTTTGTAACATTAGCATATCAGAACTCTAGATAAAGACAAGAAGACATACACAAATATGAGACTGGAATCCAAGTGTATTCTCATTAAAATTTGTAGAATCAATACATTGCAAGACAACAAAATACTCAGGAAACAATACAAAGTCCAATCCCTCTCTTCAATTTTTAGATTAATCATCAATAATCTCAAAACTAAAAATAGCTACAATATATACCACTAGTCATCTTGGAATCCCAAAAATTAGGATGCAACAAGCTTCAGATGACTAGGGCAAGGGTTAGGGTTTTCACCCACCATGCCAACTAGATTCAATCAAAATTTACTACATGGGAGAAAAACCAAGCAACCTAGAGAGATCAGATCCTAGAATGATCTTCATTTATGAGAAATTTTAGAACAATGTACCGAAGATCATGAATTCACCATACTTATCAATTTGATCACTTCACCTACAACATACCTCAAGCAATCTTTTTACCCACTCTCTATAGTACATACCCTCTTTAGTCAATCATTAAACTCTCCGAACCACTCTATGATAGTAGATAAGATCAAATCTATCAGATTTAGCCACTCAAGCATTGAATATCTAGTCCTTTTGTCACTGAAACCTTTAAAATGTTCAAATTTGAAAGAAATGGCTACATGTATGGCACGAGATAGCTCATCAACAGCTAGCATTCAAACTGAGATCTTCTTTGATACACCACCATTAGATCTCCTCACTTTTCCTCGGCCCATAGCTTAACTCTATAGGAATCTTGGTTTACATTTTGTCCCAGTCGCTAGATCGCAAGACTTTTTATTTAACTTTAGTTATACTTAGTGATTCGATGACTGCAATCTTGTGATCTCATGGTCTTTTCCTTAACCGCTACATTTTCCTAAGATCACGTGACTGAAGAAATTCTCAATCGCGTAATAAAATCACTAACTATAATATTATCATGAGATTACCCGATTGCAGGGAAACAGACTGTTCTGAAACCTTTTGACTTTATCCAGAGATCACATGACTAAGACCATATTCTTAGTCGTAGAACACATTTTCTTCTTTCCCTGATCTGGTGACTACAAGAAACCTTTAATTTTTCCATCATTTGGCAACCCAGCGACTATAGTCCATTTTAGTCATAGAAGAATAATTTCTCTTTGCGCGATCACGTGACTGAGTAATTTACCTTTTAATTTTCCTATCTTGAGATCTAGTGACTATAGTCTATTTTTAGTCATGAAAACTTTATTAATTCTTTAAAGATACTCAGCAATCACCCGATCTGGAGATCTAGCGACAAGCTTAGAGTCTCTTAATCGCTGAAACATTTTGACTTTTCAACTTCTTTTTGAGATCTCACGACTGTCGTTGATCCTCTTCCTCATTCAATCCTTTGGTCCTCATTTAATCACTATATATTTCATGACTTAACTATTTGATCTCAAGATTGAGTGACTGAAATGACTCTTAATCACCCGCCACCTAGTGACCTGGCAACTAGCAGGTAACTGGGGTCACTGGATGCTAACTTTAACCACCGTGACTTGGAGAAAAATCACCTGCCAAGTCTCTGAATGCCATCCCTAACTACTGAGAACATGCAACTAATTGTATCTCATAGTCACCAATTAAAAAGGAATATTCTATCATCATTGGGAGATCACCCAACTAAGGCAAAAACTCAATCGCTTAATAGAAAAGAATATTCAATCTACATCTCATGACTAAGAGACTGAGCTCAAAAAACTTGGGCCCACCTGGACTCGTGGCACCTTATGATTTGTTTATCAATCCACATCATAGCCAAGCTATATCTTTTGAACACCTCACTACCACGTGTCACACTTTGATTGATCCCACAAATTGGCTGCTCTAACTCACTTCTGACCTTAGCTGATCTAGAGATCTGGTGATTGTGTGAAATTTTAGTCTTTGAATGAACCACTAAGATCTAGAGACTCGACGACTAACCACTAGGGGAGTCACTGAATGTTATCTCTGACTACCATGACTTGGTGACTAACTATCCAGTAGGTCTCTGAATGTTTTCCCAAAACTGTGTGGAATCAAGAGACTGCGAGACAACCTTCAACCATTGAATCACCAAATCTTTTATAATCTCTGAGCACACTGACACCCTAACACATCACTACTCTATAACCTATAAAATTTTGACACCTCAGCTCCATCTGACATCAGATCCACCTGTACCATTCCTTATGATGTGAGAAACCATCTCGTGATTTAGTGACTAAAGAGAAAATACAAGCCGCACGCGAAGTCACTGAATGTCATTTTTAACTGCCAAGATTTGGCGACTAACCATTGCATCTAGAGATCTGGCAACTAGAGAGAAAAGCTAACCACCTAACAAGTCACTAAAGGATAAAGAATATTCTTGTGGCTTAGAGAGACTACATGACTAAAGCATTCTAGGAAGTCACTAGATAAAAAGGAATATACCATTATTATCAGGAGATTAAGCAACTAACCGGGAGGGAGAAAGTGCACATGCTTTTAAAAAGACTTTAGTGGCCTAAAAAAGTAATGAAGGAATAGAACCTGGCCAAGATAACTAGGGTTTCTACCCTCAATGGCTAGAAAAATGAATAAAAACCTAGGGTTTAAGGCCAAAGACTAGGAAAACTTTGCAGGGACTAGAGAAGAAATCATATAGGTAGGAAAAATTTTTGCAGGTGCTAACAGTGGCTCTATCTAGGGATGCATGCCTCTTGTAGGCATGGTAAGGATCTAGAATTTTTGGTTTCACAGACCACCAACAAGACAAAACTTGAACAACAGAGAGCAACAGGACAAAACCCTACAAACTAAG
The DNA here is from genome assembly GCA_027943335.1 of Chamaecyparis obtusa. Taxonomy (NCBI): domain Eukaryota; kingdom Viridiplantae; phylum Streptophyta; class Pinopsida; order Cupressales; family Cupressaceae; genus Chamaecyparis; species Chamaecyparis obtusa. The sequence continues at coordinate 1,164,554 of BSBK01000579.1, forward strand.
ATGAAACAAAATAGGGAGCAAGCACACCTCTACAAAATTTACAACATGTACATACCTAACTACTATTCATGGAAAGAAAAATACCTTCAATTGAAGTATTTTTTCAAGAATTGTCCATGAACTAGCAATTCTTGAATATCACCATTTAGTTCTTTGATAATATAAGAATCTTGTCCCCATATTTCATGAATCAGATATGGTCCCAGCCAGACTGGATCAAATTTTCCATGTTTCTCTTTATCTTCCAATCTAGCATTCTAGATTAATACTAAGTTATCAAGTTCAAACTTCCTTTCAACAGTCTTTTTGTCATACAGATTTTTAACCTGCAATTGTAACTTGTCATTTTTTGAAGCTGATTCTCTTCTAGTTTCATCCAGCCTGATGAGATCTTCAATTCTTAATTGCATTTCATCATCTATATCATCATCATATAATTGAATAAATTTATACATTTCCAATAAGTTGTTTTGAGGCATTATTGCATGTATCCCATACACTAGGTCAAACGGTGCACAACCAATTGCCTTCTTCACAGTTACTGTGTCAACCCATATAGCTAATGGTAACTTTGAATTACATGCCCTTTTATTCTTATCAAGAATCCTCTTGAGGATTTTTATTAAACTCTTGTTAGATGATTTTGCTTGTCCATTTCCTTGTGGATGATAGGGTGAGGAGTATGACACCTAAATTCCAAAACCTTGACAGAATTCCTTGTACTCAATAGACCTAAAGCACATTGCATTATCACTGACTATCCTTTTAGGACAACCAAACCTTGTAACAATATTATTCAATAAGAAATCAATTACCACCTTTCTTGTTGCATTCCTTGTAGGAATAGCCTCTACCCATTTTGTAAAATAATCAATGGCAACTAAGATCCAAGAGTGTCCCCCATTGGACTTGTTTGGGATTTCTCCTATAAAATCCATTCCCCATTGTTGGAATGGAGCTTGCACTTCAACTGACCTCAAAGGTACATTTCCAAAAAAATTGAGCTTACCAGAGAATCTTTGACAAGCATCACACTTTCTTACTAGTTGCTCTGCATCTTTGAAAATTGTGGGCCACTAGAATCCTGCTCTCAAGACCTTTTGAGTAGTAGTTCTACCCATATAATGTCTGCCACATATCTTCTCATGCATTTCTTTTAACAACTTGTCAGCTTGATTTTCATCAACACATTTCAAAAGTATGAAATCTAAATTTTTTCTATATAATTTGAATTTTATAATCACATACTTGATGGCTTGTAACTTCAATGTTCTTTTCTTATTTTCATCCATCCCTACTAGACACCTCATGTTTCTTAAGTAAAAGATAATATCTTGATACCAGATATAATCATCCATATCACAAGTATAATCAATCTCAGTCTAGTTTATCTGATTTGCATCAAGATAGGATTGAGCCATAAGTTTTGCCAATCCTTTTCCTCTAACCAATTTGGTAATCTGGATGTCAATATTGAATTCTTGAATTCTATTGATCCATCTACATCTCCTCCCAGACACTTCTTGCTGTGAAAAAATATCTTTTACTACAGCACTTGCCACAGAAGCAATCACAATTGCTCCCATCAGATAGCATCTAAAAACCTTGACAACCTTCACCAGTGCATATGCTTGTTTTTCATTGATATCATATTTCAGTTTAGCAGCCTATAAAGATTTACTAAAAAATGCAATAGGCTACTCATAACCCTCATTATTCTTCTGCAGCAAGACTGCAACAACAATATGAAAAGACACAAAAGAAAAGATGTGCATTGGGACATTGTAATCAGGTGCTTTAAGCACAAGTGCATCTTTGATAGCCTTCTTGATATTATTGAAAGATTCATCAGGCTCACCCTCCCATTTGATAACAGATCCTTTCTTCAACATCTTGGATATTAGCCTAGTAACCTCAGCAAAATTTGTCACAAATCTCCTCAAGAAATTTACTTGGCTAAATAAAGATTGAATCCCCTTAACATTTTTTTGGCTTATGAATTTTTTAAATAGCTTCCACCCTTTCTGGATCAATTCTTACTCCTTGCTTCCCAACTAGGTGGCCTAGTAACTTGCCTTCAGTCACACCAAATGCACATTTCCTTGGATTTAATGAAATGCCATATTCCAAAACTTTCACAAATATTTTCTCCAAATGAAAGAGGTGATCCTCTTCCCTCTTGGAATATGCAATTAAATCATCCTGATAAACAAGGAAAACATCTATAAAATCTGCAAAGGAAACATCCATTGCCCTTTGAAAAGTTGCACCAGCATTTGTAAGACCAAAAGGTATCCTCACATAGACATAAGTCCCCCAAGGTGTAGTAAAAGCTATCTTAAATTGTTCTAATTCTTTTATAATTACCTAATTGTAGCTAGAAAAACCATCCATCATAGACATCAGATCAGACCCCGTCACTCTTTGCAACATAGCTTCCATATTAGGCAAGCAGTAGTAATCCTTTAGAGAAGAAACATTTAGATTTCTGAAATCCACACATAGTCTGATGTCTCCATTCTTCTTCCTGATAGGAACCAAATTTGACACCCAAGAAGAATTCCTAATAGGCTTTATAATTCTAGCATCTCTCAACTTCATTAATTCTTCCTACATTTTAGGTGCTAAGGTAGGATTTATAGGCCTTTGTTTTTGCCTAAAGGGTTTGGCATCTTCTTTCAAAGGAATAATATGTTGGAACAAGTCTTCTCTATAAACCTTTAGGTCATCATATGACCATGCAAAAACATGCCTAAATTTTCTTAATAACTCAATCAAGGACTTCCTTACCTTGTGAGACATTTCTATACCAATGTAGACCTTCTTAGGTGCTTCTTGTGTACCAAGATTTACTTCTTCTAAATCCATTTGGTCTTCCCTTTTAGTACCTATCTGAACTTTGTCCTAATTATCAAATACATTTTCTAGAACAACAAGTCCCTTGGGAACCTTGTTAGTTTTAAGTTGCAGGACTTCATTACCAAGGACAAATTCTTTTCCTTCTGTAGTCTCAACCAAGGCTGAACAATCTAACTCCCGACCATGATATTGGTCTTCACAATTCATAAATCTCAAGATATCTTGGTCATCTTCAAAAACATGCCAGTTCTCAACATTATCTAGTATACTAGGCCTAGTATGAATTTCAACTTTAGAGAGGCCAGCAAAAGTAATGTCATCGGGATTGATTGATATATTAGCTAACAAATCAGCCATCTTGTTATTACTTCTATCCTTCCATACAATATTGAAGGCATCAAAATGCTCAATCATATCCCACACAACATTTCTATATTGTTTCAACCTCTTGTTCTTTGAAGCATACATTGATCTTATTTGGAACACCACTAACTCAAAATCCCCAATAACTTTTATACATTTAATTCCATGCTTGTGTGCCAACCTCAATCCTAGCAATAATGCTTCATATTCTACTATATTATTGGTACAAGAGAAACTCAAAGTGAAAGAAAACTTGTAAGTGCTCCCACTAAAAGATATGAGTAGAATACCTACTCCTACTCCATCTTTGCAGCTAGCACCATCAAAGTACATCACCCACAAATCACCCTTCATAGATTCAGAACCTATCTCTTCAACAATACAGGGCAATACATGCCCCTTCTCAAGTAAAGTGACCTCAGCTTTGAAAGAATTGACATCAGTATCTACAAAGCAAGTAATGTCATTATCAATATTCTTTTCAATCATATAGGTTACCCTTGGTTCCCTTTCAATCCTAATGGACTGACCATCAAACTTGAAAGTTGCAAAAGACAAATCACACTGCAAACTTCCACCCATGGCAACACTTCATTTCCTAGATAATAGCATCCCATAATGAGATCGAATGTCCACCACCAAAACACTCATAGTTAGTTCTTTCTCTGTATAAGCTTCCAATCTATATGGCATTGCATTTATAGTCCCAATGACTGGTACTTCTCTTTGATCCATTGCACAACATCTACCCTGGATTGTATCAACTTTAAGGCCTAACTTTTCCATAATTTTGAAAGGCATGACAGTATTGGAAGCACCTGAATCAATCATACAATTTCTTAATTTCATTTCATTCACAATGATACTCAGAAAGAATGGGTCTATGTTTTCAAGGCTAGCATTGAAAGAATTGTCCAAGTATATAGGTGGTATGTGAGATACCAATCCCTGAACCTCCACTTCTTTCAAAACTTTAACCTGAGGTTCATTGCATGCAACATCATTATCATGGACATTATCTACCCATGCAAGAGCTATGTCCTTATGTTCAGGGATCCTTAATAACTCTGACAAAGGAACCTTAACAGTTATATGAGATAACACAACCAACATATCAACAGGGGTAGAGGGAGGAAACTCAATCTCCACTACCCTAGTGTCTTTTTGTTTATCTGATATAATAGTTGTAGTTGTGATTTTTATCTTTTCAGCTTTAGCCATTGTGCTAACTAGCTTTTCCACTTCATTCTGATGATTTTTGTCTCAAACAGTAGAAATCTTTTCAACTTCAATTCCCTTAGGTTCCCACTTCTTACCTTTCACATTTTTTAACCTTATTAAATGATCATCCTTTGATCTATTTCCACTGGGTTCCCTAGAGTTGGTGTTCTTTATAAACATCTCTGCAATCTTTCTAGTAGTGTCCCTTGCTGTCATATTTCTAGTTTGCACTTGGGCTACCATTTCTGTTGTAATCCTATCAATTTCTTCCTTTGAAGGTCTTCTCAAATTTACTGTCATTGAGGAGGAGTTCATGTTACATATCTTTTCATCAATGTCATCATTATTAGAAAAACCTCCTGATGGAAAAGTGCCCTATTGTGTCTTTTCAAACACACATCTACTTCTTTATCAATATCAGAATCATCTTCATATCCCAAATATGAAGTTTTCATATTGCAACCAATGTCATCATGAGTTTCTTTCTAATCTAGCTCTTCAGTACTATCATTTTGGTATGCTGACATGGATTGTGCAACTACACAATGCTCTACAGAATGAGGGGATTGACATGCTATACACCATGGTGTATCCTCTATGACATTTATAGAAGCCTTTTGTAAAGGATCAGGAATAGACCTATCACTGTTTCCTCTTGTAGTAGGGATAATAGGCTTGCCATCCTTCCATTGGGTATTATAGGGGTAACTTTGCAGTCTATTCTGCCTATTGAAATTATTATTGAATTGAGGCTTTTCATTAGCAGGAACATTATTATTCCTATTAGCAGGTGCTTTCAAGTCTTTCAATGCATTCAACACCTTATCCAACTTGTCTTCCTCTTTCTTCTTATTTCCAACATTTCTTTCATTATCCCTTTTATATTTTTTTATCTCCAAACAACCTTGGATTATCTCTCTTCCCACCCAATTTCCCTAAAATTTTCATATTATTTTCTATGTTGACAGAAATCCTAAAAGCATCTCTGAGAGTTCTTGGTTCTTTGTCTCTCAACAAATATCCCATCTTTCCATCAAATGCATTGAAGTATGTGGTCAAACAAACATTATCATCTAACCTCATGACTTGAAACAATCTATGCATACCTTTCTAAAATCTCATATTGAACTTAGCTGCAGATTCATTCTGATTTTTCCTTATGGTATTAAATTCATTCAACATAAAGCTAGCATTAGGCCTATCACCATATTGTTCTTTGAAACATTTCTCAAAAGAATCCCAAGTGTCAATACATCGGTTAGGGAGTCTCTTGAACCAATCTCTAGCATCCTCCACCAAAGATTGAATAAATAATTTCATGAGCACATCTTCATGTTCAACCTCATAGTCATTCAGCATATCAACAAATAGCCTAAGATGTTCCTCACAAATAATGGCATTGTTACCAACAAACTTAGGTACCTTATCTCTTATATTAGTTGGAAAAGCATTTGGGTAGCTAGGTATTCCATCAAAACTAATTTTCCTATAGCCTTCTAATTGCATAGGTCTTCTTTGAAAACTTGAGCTAGTGTTCCCTTTAAGGTTAATGTTTACATTTACATTTCCATCTACTTGTACATTTGACTATTGTTTAGGGTCAATATTTATCTTAGTAGATGAAGAAGGAACTGGATTACTAGCAGTAACATTACCAAGTGAAACAACATTAGAAGTTGTAGATGGCATACCTATTTCATCAGTAATGGATGGTATAAGAGTATTTGCAGATGAGGCCCTCAAGAACTAGATCTTTCTTCTTTTTTTTTGCAATGGAAGCTTCAATTTCAACCCTTTCTAATTCTCTTTCTAGGTCATCATCCTCTTTTCTTCTTCTCTCCATCTTTGGATCCTTATTTTAAATGGGTGGTGGAACCTTCGATATTGCCATTGGCTTGCTTATTTGGAGTCCCACCATCTTTTGCTTTCCTTTCTCTCCTACAACAACAACAGGTCTAGTAATCTCATGCCCATCTTTATCCTTAGGCAGAGAAGTATAACTCTGAACCTGTCTAATCATAGGGCCCTCTTTATCAAATTTATGGTCTTGTAGCAAATGTTCCTCTCACTTCTCAAACCATCAAGATCACCAAAAACATCATGCTGCAAAGTTTTAGGGGCAGAAGCAAGCATCTTGTTTCTCTCCTTTAGCTGATTAATCTTTCTAAGAAGAGATTCTCTTTCTATCAAAGCATTCACTTTCTCAACCTCTCTTTCCTTTTGTAATGTCTTGTGTATGGCATCATGTTCTACCAACTATAACTGTAATGCACTCAAGTCATTTGGGTCTATCATGAAATCCTCAAAACTTGATGACACATCCATATTAGTAGGATTTTGATATGGGAAATGAACCCGCCTTGGTCTCATGGGTTGCCTTCTGAACATTTCCTCATCAGGATCTAAATTTGGTCCAAAACCCATGTCTCTACCTTGTACATTATGTCCTATAAGTACTAAATCTTTATCATGAAATATTGCCTCTGGGGTATCATAATTTTTTTCTTTAGAGCGGCCACTATCAGACCTTGAGCTTTTATATTGTGACTCTTCCTCATTAGAGGATGCATGTGGTGCTCTATTTCTGATCCAACTTTTCTTTTCTTCTCTAGGTAACTATTCCAAAGTAACCTCCAGATGCTTCTTGACAAAAGACCTAGTATTCCTTCTTTTGTCCATGGCCTACAATCTATAACACTAGTTCTAACCCTTTGAGTCACCACCCACCAAATATGAGAAATCTTTCAATTTTTTTAAGAAAATAACTGAGTACAATAGGAGAAACACAAGAGTCCTCTAATAACTTTTATCTTTAGACTCTCCCCAGTAGAGTCGCCACTTTGTTGGTGACTTGGATGGGAAAACTTATTTGAAACTTGATTTAACAATGAAACATCAAAGATTTTGATTTCTTTAACAAGATTTTTCTCTCTATTCCCCAGTGGAGTCGCCATTCTATTGGTTCTCCTTCTCTTTCTACTTGTAGGTTTACACTATTATTGACACTTAATGTCACTGACTGTATCACCACTCCAAAGTCTACAAGGAAAGGGGCCAATTAACAAGGATCCTCCTACACTTTGAGCCTAGATGCTTAGGCGGGTGTACCATTGACTCACTTCTTAAAGCAATCACTAAATATTATACATTTATACCCTTCACAAATTGATTTAAAGATTTATCATTTATATTTGTGATTGATGATGATGGACTATTTCCAAAAGATAGACCAGTGTCTTCTCCTAGGGCATAGAGTTATAAATAGCATACAACAACTAAAGCCTTAACTTGAATATAATCAGATTCAAAATAAGTGCTTTGCCTATTATTCCTCTCACTCACATACCTGGACATAAAATTCCTATTTCACCCTGAATTCTCTGATATTATCTTCAAGGATTTAATCTTGACTTTGGCAAGAACTCAAAGATAATGTCACAATATACTTTGTATACCATATACTAACTTACTTTGTAACATTAGCATATAAGAACTCAAGATCAAGATAAGAAGACATACACAAATATGAGACTGGAATCCAAGTGTATTCTCATTAAAATTTGCAGAATCAATACATTGCAAGACAAAAAAATACTTAGGAAACAATACAAAGTCCAATCCCCCTCTTTAGTTTTTTGATTAATCATCAATAATCTCAAAAATAAAAACAACTACAATATATACCACTAGTCATCTTGGAATCCCAAAAATTAGGATGCAACAAGCTTCAGATGACTAGGGCAAGGGTTAGGGTTTTCACCCACCATATCAACTAGATTCAATCAAAATTTACTGCATGGGAGAAAAACCAAGAAACCTAGAGAGATAAGATCCTAGAATGATCTTCATTTATGAGAAATTTTAGAACAATGTACCGAAGATCATGAATTCACCATGCTTATCAATCTAATCACTTTACCTGCAACATACCTCGAGCAATCATTTTACCCACTCTCTACAGTACAGACCCTCTGTAGTCAATCATTAAACTCTATGGACCACTCTGTGATAGTAGATAAGATCAAATCTATCAGATTTAGCCACTCAAGCATTGAATATCCAGTCCTTTTATTGCTGAAATGCTTAAAATATTCAAATCTAAAAGAAATGGCTACATGTATAGCATGAGACAGCTCATCAACAACCAACATTCAAACTGAGATCTTCTTTAATACACCACTGTCGGATCTCCTCACTTTTCCCAGGCCCATAGCTTAACTCTATAGGAATCCTAGTTTACATTTTGTCCCAATCGCTAGATCGTGAGACTTTTTATTTAACTTTAGTTATACTTAGCAATTTGGTGACTGCAATCTCATGATCTCGCGGTCTTTTCCTTAACCGCTACATTTTCCTGAGATCATGTGACTGAAGAAATTCTTAGTCGCGTAATAAAATCACTAACTACAATATTATCATGAGATTACCTGACTGCAGGGAAACAAACTATTCTGAAACCTTTTGACTTTATCTAGAGATCACATGACTAAGACCATATTCTCAGTCATAGAACACATTTTCTTCTTTCCCCAATCTGGCAACTACAAGAAACCTTTAATTTTTCCATCATTTGGTGACCCAGCGACTATAGTCCATTTCAGTCGTAGAAGAATAATTTCTATTTGTGCGATCACGTGATTGAGTACTTCACCTTTTAATTTTCTTATCTTGAGATCTGGTGACTATAGTCTATTTTTAGTTACAACAACTTTATCAATTCTTTAAAGATACTCAGCAATCACCTGATCTAGAGATCTAGCAATAAGCCTGGAGTCTCTTAATCACTGAAACATTCTGACTTTTCAACTTTCTTTCTAAGACCTCACAACCATTGTTGATCCTCTTACTCCTTGCATCTTATGGTCCTCATTTAATCACTAGATATTTCATGACTTAACTATTTGATCTTGAGATTGAGTGAGTGAAGGGACTCTTAACCACCTGCCACCTAGTGACCTGGTGACTAGTAGCTAACTGGGGTCATTGGATGCTAACTTTAACCACCATGACTTGGGGACAAACCACCCACCAAGTCTCTAAATGCCATCCCTAACTACTGAGAACACATGACTAATCACATCTCACAGTCGCCAGTCAAAAAGGAATATTCTATCATCGTTGGGAGATCACCTGACTAAGGCAAAAAATTAGTCACTTAATAGAAAAGAATATTTGATTTGCATCCCGTGACTAAGAGACTAAGCTCAGAAAACTTGGGCCCACCTAGACTCATGGAACCTTATGAGATGTCTATCAATCCATGTCATCACCAAGCTATATCTTTTGAACATCTCACTGCCACATGTCATACTCTAATTGATCCCACAAACTGGCTGCTCCAAGTCACTTCTGACCTTAGCCGATCTGGAGATTTGGCAACTATGTGAAATTTTAGTCTCTGAATGAACCGCCAAGATCTGGAGATCTAGTGACTAACCACTAGGGGAGTCACTGAATGTTATCTCTAACTACCATGACTTGGTGACTAACTACCCAGCAGGTCTCTGAATGTTTTCCCAAAACCACGTGGAATCAAGAGACTATGAGACAACCTTTAGTTGTTGAGTCACCAAATCTTTTATAATCTCTGAGTGCACTGATAGCCTACCACATCACTACTCTGCAACCCATAAAATTTTGACACCTCAGCTCCATCTAACATTGGAGCCACCTATACCATTCCTTATGATGTGAGTAACCATCTCGCAATTTAGCAACTAAAGAGAAAATATAAACCACTCACAGAGTCACTGAATGTCATTTTTAACTACCAAGATCTGGCAACTAACCACCGCATCTAGAGATCTGGCAACTAGAGAGAAAATCTAACCACCTGGCAAGTCACTAAAGGATAAATAATATTCTTGTGGCTTAGATAGACTGCGTGATTAAAGCATTCCAGGAAGTGGCCAGATAAAAAGGAATATACTATTATTATCGAGAGATTAAGCAACTAACCAAGAGGGAAAAAGTGCACATGCTTTTAAAAAGACTTTAGTGGCTTGAAAAAGTAATGAAGGAATAGAACCTGGCCAAGATAACTAGGGTTTCTACCCTCAACAACTAGAAAAATGAATAAAAACCTAGGGTTTAAGGCTAGAGACCAGGTAAACTTTGCAGGGACTAGAGAAGAAATCATATAGCTAGGAAAATTTTTTGCAGGTACTAACAGGTTGTAGAGAATGTACTATAGAAGACTGAATGAAATAGTTGGACTATTTCATTCAAGATGGTATGTTATTCAGAGGAATTCAATTGTGTATACCTAGAAGCTCTATGAGGGATAATATCATTAGGGAAAATCTTTTTGGGGGATTAGTTGGACACTTCTTTATTGATAAGACATTGGCATTAGTGAGTGAGAAATACTTTTGGCCTCAGATTCATAAGGATGACAGAAAGTTTGTTCAAAATTGTCAAATTTCTCAAGTTTCAAAAGGAAGTAGTCAAAATGTTAGATTATATACACCTTTGATAGTTCCAACAAGACCTTGGGAGGACATTAACATGGATTTTGTATTGGTTTTACTGAAGACACCAAGAGGTAATGATTCTATATTTGTGATAGTAGATAGGTTTTCAAAGATGAATCATTTCATATATTGTAAGAAAACAATAGATGTAGTTCATGTAGATGACTTATGTTTCAAGGAGATTGTGAGGTTGCATGGAAGATGTAAAAGTATAGTTCTAGATAGGGATAGTAAGTTTGTTGGTTATTTTTGGAGGACACTTTGGAAGAAGATGAAGATAGAATTGAAGTTTAGTTCTACATTTCACCCATAGACCAATGGAAAAATAGAGGTAGTGAATAGAAGTTTAGCTAACTTACTCAGATGTTTGGTTGGAGAAAAGAATGGAAATTGGGATTTAATTCTAGCACAAGATGTTAGTACTTGAAATGATTTTAGATGATAAGTATAAATTTTTGATGCATAAATCTATGGACCCAAAAGATGCATTTGACAATACCAAACACTAAGGTGCTAAGGATTCTTGTCCTTCTTCACTTCGAGCTTCAAGCTCAGGTGGGTGTACCTAATAGATTCATTTTTTTAAAGAATCACAATAGTTATTTGTATCATTGACACAAATATAATCATCTAATTATTTCAAAATACACTTAAGATAAATTGTTATTTAAGTTTGTTGATGATGATAAATGTAAATCAAGTAAAGACCAGTGCCAAATCCTAGGGAAAAGATTCAAAATAACATACATCTACATAAATCTCTCAAATAAAATATACCCATAACCAGAATGAAGTTCCTTACAAATCATCCTCTCATTAACACATGCAGTCATCAAATTTTTGCATAAACCATGAACCCCCTGAAATCACCCTTAAGATTTACCCTTCCCTTGAAAGAAACTTAAGATTAACCTCACAATATACCTTGTAAATGATGTATTAAATGCTACTTACAAATTCAATACATAAAAACTCAAGATCTGTACAAGAAGACAACAAAAATGTGAAAAGGAGTTCTAATATATTTTCATTGATATTTCTCTGTATCAGTACATTCAAAATGAAAAAATTCTTAGAACAAGACTCAAAAGTTAGATCTCTCTTTACAAATGTAATTTCACCATGATTTTACAATATAACTTCTTGATATATATATCATCACTAGCCATCTTGGAATCCTCAAGAAAAGGATGCAAAAAGCTTCAAATGGCTAGGATAGTGATATACACTAGAAGAAAAAACAAGATTACATCATTAATAGAAATGGAAACAAAAGCCAAAATATCTTCTTGTTCTCATTCTGAATCTTCACAGGTGGCACCCTTGTTTGTAGATGTTCAAGGTAACCTCTGAAATTTGTTACATGAATAATGACCACCTACTGCCTAACTTAAATTATTCTCTTTTTTATGATTAACCTCCACGTGCTCAAGGATCTAGTTCCATGTGTGATGCAGTCCTCCTCCATTGCCTCTAGATCAATTGTTGTTGGCTTCTTCTTCTTGGGCTTTGTGCTCTTGTCCCATGATGCAACCTATTAGAAAGTAAAGTCCACCAAGATAATTGAGTGGGGGGGGGGGGGGGGGTGAATCAGTTATCAGATAATTATAACTTTTATCATCTTCAACAACATTAAACCATTTAATCAATATAATTACCAACCATAGAAAGATATTCATACACAATAACACAATGACACAAGATATGTTGACTAGGGAACCTCTTAATCAAAGAGTAAACCCCGGTGGGAATGATGCCCATAAAAGATGCACTAATATGAATATTATTTGTGAGAGGATGGACTCTATTAGGAGTCTTATGAAATACATTCAGTACATATGAATCCTTGTTAGGAGATTTTGAATCCCTGTTAAAAGATTCTAACCTGGTTAAGAGTTATAGAAGACAGAAGGACCCACTACCCAAACAACTTTAGGGTAAGATCACTGAACACACTGTCCAAATAATCTTTGCATTACTCAATAGAATAATATGTTACCTCTTCTTTGATTGTGCCAAACCACACTCACTATTACATCAGATCTCAATTTCAGATCTTTGTACTTCGCATGTCTTCCTTCACAAATTTGCTTTTATACTTAGCTCTTTTCTTCACTTCATGCATACAACATCACACTTTCACATTAAAACTTCATGCTAATACATAAAAATCCACACTAAAGCAAGGAAATACATTCCTTCCTTTATACCACACTCAAATAATTACAAATGAGTCAGCATACAATTACAAAATAAAAGTTTCTACACACTACACCAAAATTACATAAAAACTATCAGCTTCCAAATACAATAAATCTTCACTCGTATGACCTAAAAGTCTATGCTATCATCCACATCAATATCAATGTTTCTTCAACTTCCCTTTAACTGCACAAAACTAGATTCCATCCTGATTAGGAGATATCATCCGATTTCCACAAACCGCTACTCAAGAACACTGCCTGAACATTGCTTCCACCAAAATGATCATAACTTCCATGATGTTGTTGTTGAATTAGTGATGGAATTTCTATCATTGATGTCAATTGGGGAGAAGTATGCATGAAAAATAATATGAGACATTTTTTGAAGAGAATTGAACAGGATAACGAAGCAAGATTTGATTGATGAAGAGGATTTGAAGAAGCAGTGTTGCAGTATTGGATTTTTGGAACATTGGATGTTTTTCATCTATGTTGCCATCAATGAAAATGGGGGAGATTGTTAGGAATGAATGCTAAAGTGTTTGGAAGCCATACTATAGTAGACATATGACATATCAAAGAGTATAACCTCAACATCACATAGCTCCAACTGCAATAACCCACATGTGCTAATCCAAACTCTGTCTGCTTCTCTGTAAGTCTTTGATAAATCACTGTGTTGACATCAATGACAATCATAGTCATGAATGAAACAAAAACTACTATAGAATGGATGCCAAATACTTTAGCATTCATTCCTAACAATCTCCCCCATTTGCATTGATGGCAACATAGATGAAAAATATCCAATGTTCCAAAAATCCAATACTGCAACACTGCTTCTTCAAATCCTCTTCATCAATCAAATCTTGCTTTGTTATCCTATTTAGTTCTCTTCAAAAAATATCTCATATTGTTTTTCATGCATACTTCTCCCCCATTGACATCAATGACATAAATTCCATCACTAATTCAACAACAACTCAATGTCAAAAGACAATTTTTTAGAAAAATACATTTACTAGAGTCCTCATGACTCATCTCAGATACACATACTCCCCCATAGAGGAAGTACCAACATCCAGTCTAGAAGAAAGATAAGGCTTATATACCACTGGATGGATGCAACCAACCGCATCACTTCTCAAAAGTAGCTTGGGGCATAACCCCAAGCATACCTCTCAGATACTCAAATGTACTCCTCTGTACTTATGTACTCAAGTCTGACTTCTTTTTTAGCAACTTTCTCTCTTACAACATGATACTTAATCTTTATATGCTTTGTCTTAGAATGTAATACAGGATTCTTAGACATACTAATTGTACTGGTGTTATCACAATGTATAACAATAGGTTCAACAAATTTTATTCCAATATCCTTCAGCATCTGCTTCATCCAAATTATCTAGTTACAATTATTTTTTGCTATTACATATTCAGCTTCTCTTGTGCTTTGTGAGATACAATTCTGCTTCTTGCTTAGCCAAGAAACTAATCTTCCTCCACTAGTGCTTTTCTTATCATCAACACTACCTCCCCAATCAGCATCTGTATATTCACATAGGGTAAAATCATCATATTTTTCATACCATAATCCATAGTCCATTGTGCCTCTTAAATATCTCAGTATCCTCTTTACTACTGCATAATGTGATTCTCTAGGTTCAGCTTGAAATCTTGCCACAATTCCAACTGAATGTGCTATATCAGGTCTTGTATGGGTCAAATACTACAATCCTCCAATCATAGATCTGTATTTCTTCTATTCTACTGTAGGAGTCTCATTTGTGCTAGATAGCTTATGTCCGGTGACCATAGGTGTTCCAATTGGTTTACAATCCTCCATTCCAAATCTTTTCAACAAGTCATTCAGGTACTTTGTCTGACTTACAAAGATACCATCATTGTTTTGTGTTATTTGTAATCCCAAAAAATATTTCATTTCACCAATCATACTCATTTCAAATTCAGTCTTCATTTCATCAGCAAATTTGTCACTAGCTTCATCTTCTCCTCCAAAGATAATGTCATCAACAAAAATAACTATAACTAATAGGCCATTTTCAATTTCTTTTGTGTATAGATTTCTATCAGCTGTACCTTTTATAAATCTCAACTTTAACAAATACTTATCCAATCTTGCATACCAAGTTCTAGGTGCTTGTTTAGGTCCATATAAAGCTTTCTTTAATTTACATACCATGTCTCCTTGAGTTAAAGGAAAACCTTCAGGCTGCTCAATGTAGACTTCTTCCAATTCTCCATTTAGAAATGCTGACTTCACATCCATTTGATACACTTTGAATTTCTTGTAAGCTGCATATGCCAAAAATATTCTTACTGCTTCAATTCTTGCAACATGTGCAAAAGTCTCTTCATAGTCAATTCCTTCTTGTTGTGAGTAACCCTTACATACCAATATTTCTTTGTTTCTTACTACTTCTCCTTGTTCATTCATCTTGTTTCTGAATACCCATTTAGTTCCAATAACATTCTTGTCTTTAGGTCTAGGGACCAATTCCCATGTCTTGTTCTTTTCAATCTGATCTAGTTCTTCTTTCATAGAACTAGTCCAACTTTCATCTTGACAAGCTTCATTAGTAGTCTTAGGTTGAATTTGAGAAATCAAACATAACTATTCTTGTGCCTTATTTCAAGTAAGAACTCCTATTTTGATGCTCTCAATAATCTGTTCAAAAGGATGATTCTTTAACAAACTCTTGCTAGGTGTCACTGTCTCAAATCTCTCTTCAGATGTAGGTTCTTCAATAACTTCACTATGGCTTTCATTCAACAAATCACTATCAGTTTCATAAAATAATTTAGTCGTTCCAGTATTAGGCTTAGGATGAGTTTCTTCATCAAATTCATAATCAAGCATTCTTTCCTAAATTTTGAACTTTTCATCAACTTTAACATTTTCTCTCTCAACAATAGTCTTAGTTCTTTTATTAAAACATCTATATTCTTTTCTTTTCAAAGAATATCCAAAAAATATACCTTTATCACTTCTAGGATCAAAATTTCCAATATCATCATCTCTCTTTATATAACATTTGCTTCCAAAAATTCTAAAATACTTAACTGAGGGTGCATGTCCAAACCATAATTCATAAGGTTTCTTGTCTATGTCTGCTTTGATTTGTACTCTATTCATAGTGTACACTGTTGTGTTCACTGCTTCTCTCCAGAATATCTTTTACAAATTATTTTCAAACAACATAGCTCTTGTTGCTTCAATCACTAATTTATTCCTTCTTTCTACAATACCATTTTGTTCAGGTGTTCTAGGGGCTGAATACTGTCTTTTAATGCCATTTTCTTCACAAAAGTTGTTAAACTCTCTAGAAGTAAATTCTCCACCTCTATTAGACCTTAAACATTTAATCTTCATTCTAGATTCATTCTCAACTTTATTCTTAACAATCTTAAACTTATCAAATGCTTTAGATTTTTCTTTTGAGAAATGCAATCCACATCATTCTTGTAAAGTCATCAACAAGAATCATAAAATACCTTTCTCCATAGAATCCTCTAGTCCTGGTAGGACCTCTCAAGTCTGTATGAACAATCTCCAGCTTCTTTGTAGATGTAAACTTCTTACTAGGAAAAGAACTTCTCTTCTATTTAGCCATTACACATTCTTTGCAAATCATGTTAGTAGGCTTCATAATTCTAGGCAAATCTCTTACTACAAGTGTAGTACTTACTTTCACAATGTTATCAAAGTTTATATGACAAAACCTTCTATGCCATAACCAACTATCATCAATTTTAGTAATCAAACATGTCATCTCAGTAGGATTTAACTAAAATACATTACCTCTAGTTCTAGATCTAGTTCCAATCAGATTTCCATCTTTATCCTTTATCATACAAGTTTTCTTAGTAAACCAAACTTGATATCCCTTATCAACTAACTATCCAACACTCAAAATATTATGTTTCAATCCATCCACAAAATAAACATCATCAGTATTAGTCTTTTCATCAAGAGTAATAGATCCTATACCTTTAATCAACCAAGGTGCATTGTTTCCAACTCTAACTACTCCACCATCATATTCATTCAACTTTATGAACTTTTTCATGTCTCCAGTCATATGATGTGAACAACCACTATCTATAATCCGATTAGCTTTCTTTTCAACTTGAGAAACTAAGGCTTTTTCTTCCTTAACATCAGATTCAAGATTTTCTTCTTTAATTGCTACAAATCCTATCTCATCATTATTTTGAGTATCACTTTCACTTAAAGTTATTTCTATACTAGCTTCAAGATCTTCATCATTAGCATAATAACATTCTTTAGATCTTCTAGGTTTGAAATTGCTTCTGTACTTTTTAACTCTGTTAGGACATTTAGATGCAAAATGACCATATTCTTGACAAGTCCAATATTTAAATATTTTCTTACCATCTGGTTCTCTTTTCACAAGCAAGGAAATACCTTCTTCAATCTTCTTATCTTCTTCATTTCTAGATCTATTGCTGCTAGGATAATCTCTACTCACACTGATGCTTCTTGATAAAGTAGGGTGAACACTAAGAGCACTGAATGCTATCTCCATTCTAGGTAAGTCTCTTGATAATCTCATGTTCATTTCTGCTGTAAATTTTTTTGTACAAGGTATCACTTGTTCAATCATCTATGTTGTCTTCTTAAATACAGGAGTCAATGTCCTCAAAATTTTCCATATCACTTCATTCTCTATCTTTTTTCCTCCACAAGATTTTATACCTGAAATGATCTCTGACATTCTACCAATATAACTTCTAACAAATTCATCTTCCAACATTCTTATATCTTCAAATGGACATATCCAATTATGTAATCTAAATCTTTTTGCATGTTCATCACCTTCAAAAGTAGAGTGTAAAGGATTCCAAATTTCATGAGATTTTTTCAAATATTTTACCTGACTATACTCATTCTCCGATAGAGTTGTCAAAAGTGCTTCTCTTGCAAGTATGTTACACATGAATAGATGTCTCTCATCAGTAGTACATGTTTCAAGATTTCCCTCTTCAATGATAGTCTTATTATTCTTTGTAATCAACTAATAACCTAGTCCTAAACATAATAGGTGTGTCTTCATCTTTTCTTTCTAGCTATCAAAATTTACTCCATCAAACTTAGGGCATTCTTTCCTAAAATTCACTATGGATCTCCTTAAGTTATTAAAATTTTCTTTCAAGGACCTATTGCTCTGATACCAATTGTTAGAAAGTAAAGTCCATCAAGATAACTAAGAGGGGGGGGTTGAATCAGTTATCAAATAATTATAACTTTTATCATCTTCAACAACATTAAACCATGTAAGCAATATAATTACCAACCATAGAAAAATATTTATACACAATAACACAATGACACAAGATATGTTGACTAGGGAACCTCTTGATCAAAGAGTAAACCCCAGTGGGAATGATGCCCACAAAAGATGCACTAATATGAATATTCATTGTGAGAGGATGGACTATGTTAGGAGTCTTATGAAATAAATTCAGTACATATGATTCCCTGTTAGGAGATTTTGAATCCCTGTTAAAAGATTCTAACCCGGTTAAGAGTTATAGAAGAGAAAAGGACCCACTGCCCAAATAGCTTTAGGGTAAGATCACTAAACACACTGTCCAAATAATATTTGCATTACTCAATAGAATAATATCTTACCTCTTCTCTAACTTTTCCAAACCATACTCACTGTTACATCAGATCTCAATTTTAGATCTTTGTACTTTGCATGTCTTCCTTCACAAATTTTCTTTTATACTTAGCTCTTTTCTTCACTTCATGCATACAACATCACACTTTCACATTACAAATTCATGCTACTACATAAAAATCAAAACTACAATAAGGAAATACATTCCTTCCTTTATACCACACTCAAATAATTACAAATGAGTCAGCATACAGTTACAAAATAAAAGTTTCCACACGCTACACCAAAATTACATAAAAACTGTCGGCTTCCAAATACAAAAAATCTTCACTCATGTGACCTCAAAGTCTGTGCTATCATCCACATCACTATCAATATGTCTTCAAATTCCCTTTAAATATGAAAAACTAGATTCCATCCCAATTAGGAGATATCATCCGATTTCCACAAACTGCTACTCAGGAACACTGCCTAAACACTGCTTCCACCAAAATGATCATAACTTCGATGAATCAATGAATTACTATCTGCACTCTTAACCATAGACATATGACATATCAAAGAGTATAACCTCAACATTGCATAGCTCCAACTACAATAACCCACATGCGCTAATCCAAACTCTGTTTGCTTCTCTGCAAGTCTTTGGTAAATCACTGTGTTGACATCAATGATAATCATAGTCATGAATGCAACAACAACTACTACAGAATGGCTGCCAAACACTTTAGCATTCATTCCTAACACAACCTCCTCTTTTTTTGGCCAAGTGAAATCCTTTAAGCTCTGAAGCTGCTTCACCTTCCTATCCCATTTGGAATCGGTAATGGCCCTAGTGTCAGTGACAAAATTTGTGCAATTAGTCTCCACTTTGAACATGCCATCCATGACATGATTAAACCTATCCATATCCAAAGTACCATTATTATTAAAAAAGGATTCATGCCCTATCAAAAATTCATTCATGTCACTTTTCCACTCCTCAACACTCTTTATGCCACCATCTTCCTTGTGAATAGGAGGTATGTACTTACTGAAATCAAGGCTGAAAATATCCATTTTTGACCTAATTTGATTTTCCTTTCCTTTGAAAAAGGACAAATTTGTACTAAATAGCTCTATCTTTTCTCCAACTTCACCAACTGATTCTAAGATATCAAGCCTATGAGGCTATAGCATCTCTAACTTCTCAAATAGTAAACCCTTGCTAGACCATATGCTGAATATTGGCTCCAAAGTAGCCATTGCATCCTTGAGATCTCCATTAGTCTTTTGCAACATTTTAAATGAGTCATGGATTAAATCCATCTTTCCATTTATTTCTTCATACCTATGTTGCATGATTTTTGATAGGGCACTAAGGGCCACCTCATGTTTATCCTTCTTAGATTTATCAGTTACCACATCAGGAACCTCTATTACTACAGGCACAATGACTTCAATTTCAAGGACTAGAGTGGGAATGACCTTTGATGCCTCTTATAACTTAACTTTCATGTCCTCAATTTCATCCTCCAATACCTTAATCTTCATTAGGCTCTTCTCTCTATCATTGGCCAATACAATAGCCTTATTAAATAGTCTGCCATATCTGCTGGACAACTGTGTAGTCTTAGCCTTATTAAGAAGGGAAAAGTGTGTCACCACCTTGGAGACCTCAAGGTATGACATATTCTACATAGTCCAAATAATATTTTCTCCATCTACCTTCTTTTCAACACTAACCAAAGAAGGCTTCTGTGTCCTTGGAGCTAGAGACCACATAGCAAAAGTTTGGGATCTTGGGTCATACCCACATCCCCTGATCATCTCACCAATATGTGTCTCATAAGACAAGGTGGCTTCTGGTTGTCTTCTTATCTGATAAATAATAAATAGTGAAGTCAAATCCCATTCCGAGACTAGCAACATTCCACTTGATGTAACCAACTACCTAGCCTCCTCAACAAAAATGTTCTCAGAGTCAAGATCATATGCAGCTAGGGATTGTAGGGTCTCATTATTTGGATCAGTCCCATCAGTCACTTGACTAGATATTTCTTGATTCTTCTTCCATATCAAGAAGTTCTTGAATTCTTCTCCTTTGATGAATTCATCATCACTAAGTAATTCTTCTTGGTACATTTCCCTTTCATATCTAGATATCCAGAGAGGCAACTCAACTTCTTCTTGAGTATCAACCTTCTTCCCCTCTCTTATGCCTTTCCTTAAATGAAGATAGTAAACCCTATCACTTGATACCAAGGAAGCAACCCTATCAATATTTTTCTCTAATCCTCTTCTTCTAGATGGATCTCCCACCTCAAACTTTTACCCTTTATAAGGAGGCTCACTTGTATCCTTTGCCTCTAGAACATCTAATCCCTGTTCTTGAACATGAGGCTCATTTACCTAAGGAGGGATATCTTGTTCATATGATCCCTCATGGTTTTCTTTGTACTCAGAGGATGAGTGCTCCCTCTAGACTTTCTATCTTCTCATCAATCTAATTAAGAATCAAGCTAATTGTATAGAGTGTCATACATCTCTATCATCTTATTTATTCTTGAAATGTATGTGAGGCCCAGGAAGAATCCTCCAAAGGCAATCCCTACCTTTTTTTCTTGTGCTTATAAATCCAATAGGTCATGAAACTTTCCTAACCTTCACTCAACTCCTCTTCATCTAGGATATTTTTGGTAACATCTTCCTCATCACATCCCTCATAGTATTTTCTAGCACAAATATTGGGAATGAGAAACTTCTTTTCACTCTTTATGAAGTCCTTGGGTTCAACATACCTATAAGAAGTTGAGCTCATCTTGAAATGATTCAACCACATCGTGAGTTGAGGGAAATCCCTATTTCCAACTGTGAAATTGGTTAATTTGAATTTTCAAGGGGTGAAGGTACCTTTCTTGTGTAGAGCCAGGTGCTCCTTGTCTATCTATACCAATTACCAGATGAACTCTATAATGGAAAACCTTGGTGGCACATATTTTGGAAGTATGTGTGGGGGTTGAGGGAAACCATAGACTCTGATCAGTTGTAAAGGTCTTGCCCAAATAGAAGTCTCCCCAATTATGGTTAAGAGACCATTTATAAACATACTCACGAGGCCTTAGTAGTCTAAGAACCTTGACTAGAAGTCTAAAAATATTTGTACCCATAAAATTTAGAATTGGATTAACAATCCAATTCTAGAATCCACATAATTCATTCTCATTGGAAGTATAATTTGTTACAAGTAGTGGTTGTTGTTGCACCAAAAGATTGACATGTTAATACCCAATACAACCACTAGACTTATATAAGACATAGGAGGTGGTTAAGCCATGTCACAAATCCCAAGGGGAGCATTGACCATTTTTCCAACAATCTCCCCCTTAGCCTTACCTAAGGGGATTCAAACCTATAACCAAGCTCTTATACCACTTGTTACAAGTAGTGGTTGTCGTTGCACCAAAATATTGATCTTTTATTGCCTAATACAACCACTAGACTTATATAAGACACAAGAGGTGGTTAAGTCATGTCATGAATCCCAAGGGGAGTGCTGACCATTTTTCCAACATAATTCCAAACCCTCAACCAAAGATGTACTGGGTTTGGTTCACCATTAATCATTGTCCTGGGTCTTAGCATGCTCACATCCATATGACCAATATTGTTGAACAAGATTAAGTCCATCAACAAAGAGTAATGCATGAACCTGGGAGGCTTGTTATCTTCTTTGACTCACCAAACCTTCATGCATCCTATCGATTACATATTGGGTGTAATCATAATCTCTGTTGACATGTGAATTATGTATATCTAGAATTATCATTAACAAATCTATAGGCATCCTCTCTGCATCTTTGTCAACCCCCAAAACCCTACACAACCCATATGCTAGATACTTCATGTAAAAGTGAAAGGCCTTAAAATCATATGGTGCACTCATATGGCTCGGGAGAGGAGCCACATATTTTCCTATCTTGGGCATGAAATGGGTGACCTGAGACTTCACCAGTTGTAATTTTTTTGCATACTTCTCCTTTTCTTTTCTCAAGTAAATCTTTGTGGATGAGGAAGTATACAATCCAAAGGATTTCATGAATGACCCCCTATCAAGAGTAACTAGGGCCAACCAGTCACTTTTCCTAATAGTTTTTGAAATAGGGTCATAGTTCTTGGCTAACTCAATCAATAGGTTAACATCAAGAAACACATCAAGAACTATGAGCTTCTCCATGCCTAACTTCCAGGCATTACACACTAGAATCTTCTTAAAATGGTTGCTATAAAAATAATTGAAAAAGGTGAAAGCCAGAGCAAGAAGGGTTAAATGGATCCCTACAATTAACCATAGAATCTATGAAGATTTCATCACTCACCTTCTTATTTTCTATGGACCCTGAGAGAAAGGTGATAAAATCTTCTTAATAGTTACGCTTTCCCTTCTGCTCCTCTCCTTGTTCTTTCACCCCCTCACTAGATGAAACCCGACTTGATTTTGGTTGGCTCATCTTGACATCTTTGGACAACACTTGGCTTTGAAATTAGCTCTTGAAATCACTCTCTGCAACTACTCTTCTTCTTAATTGCTCGCTGAAAATATGATATGTGTGAAGGAGCATGTTATCTTTATAAATTCTATCAATAAATGCATAGAATTGGCTAAAATCATAAAAAATATTTCCTTGGTCACCTCAACATTCATTCTACATGTAACCAAATTCAAATTTAGGCTAGTCATATGGTGTGAGGTTGACAAGTTCATTCAATTTTTGGAATGAAAGAAAAAAAGCCATGATTGCTATTTTATGCCTTAAAAGCCCTCAAAATCTATATCAAAACCCCAACTAGAACCTAATTGGTGAACTCATTTACTCTTTTCCATCTTAGAAAAGTATTTTCCACATCAGGATCACTTTTTATTTCATTGCTTAGGAGAAATTAAACACACATCATCTAGAGATCATGCAGAAACCACTATCTCATGATCTTGAAGTATTAGGCTTAACTATGATTACATCTTGAGAATGAGCCACATAGACATATCTTGCAATCTCATTATCTTTCCTTTAACCACAGTCTATTCCAAGATTGAGAGATAAGCCTTATCTCTAAGTTGCTAGATATTTCACTTAACTCTGGAAAGTTCTTTAGATTAAGCGTCATCCCTTGATCTTTCTTATCATCTACGGTTGTCACCCAATCTCTAGATATTTCAAAAATTATCCGTGACTTCATCAAATTGGGAGATAACCACATGTCTCTTTTATTCTAGTTTTTTTGTTGGATTGGCAGATATTTTAAAACATAGCCGCTTCATTCTAAGACTTAGAGATCACCTCTTCACTAGGTTGCTAGATGTTAACAACTTAACATCAATCTTTATGAGATTAGGTGGTAACCGCAACATATCAAGTCATCCACCTTATCACTGAATCTCCAAATGAAATTATACTTCATTGTCACTTTACGAGATTTGGAGATAAATGTTTCTTTTAAAACCCATTACCTTTGTCACTTGATCTCTGAATATTACTTGACTTAACCGCTATCTTGTGAGATCAAGAGAAGACCATTGTGCCAGATCACTGAATGCTAAGAACTAACTACCAAAAGTCATGAGACTTGGAGAAAGACTTGTCTCCAGATCGCTAGATAAAAGGAATTGACTGCTAATTATTTGGAGATTAAGAGATAACCATAAGACTATTAAGCTTTTAACCTTGTCACCCAATCTCTAAATCTTTTAAAACTTAATACTCTCATTCTGAGACTTGGAGACACAAAGGGGAAAAATAATAAACACATGCATAATGAGAACTTTAAGTGCCATAAATAATTAATGCAAACACTTAAGATCTAGGGTATGACTAAAAATATTTTAAGGATAAAACCCTACCAAAGGAAAATAAGACCTAGGGTAAATAATTATAGGCATTTTTTGGCACATGATTGCTTTGAGACTCAGACCCTTTAAGAATTTTCGTAGGAGAAAAGAACTAACAGAGACATAGGGACAATTTTCTTATCACTAAGAACAAATAGTGACACAACTCGTAAAACCTAAACAATATCCCAATAGTGGCTCTATCTAAGGATGCTTGAAAGAAATTTCATAGCAAGAAACCATGAATCTCTAGGAGGTAGACCAAAAAGACACTAACCTACTGCAAGAAGAAAACACACAAAAAAAGAAAACAAACCTATACATATGTTACAAAACTACTGTGCATGGAAAAATTTGGATCTTAATTGAAGAAAAACTTAAAAAATTGTCCATGCAATGGCAATTATTTTTCTTCATCATCCAATTTCTTCAAAAAATAAGAATCATTTCTATGAATCTGATGAATGATATAAGGGCCCAACCATAATGACTCAAACTTTTTATATTTTCCCTTATCTTCAGCCCTGGCATTCCATTCAAGAACTAAATCACCATGCTGGAATTTTTTGATACTTTCTCTTTTGTCAAAAAGATATTTCATTTTTTGTTGTAACTTGACATTTTCTTTCTGACTTTCTCTTCTTATCTCATCTAATTCAACCAATTGGACCATCCTATCTTGCAAAGGTTCACAAACTTCTAAACCTTCATCTCGTATGAATTTGTAGATATGAAACAAATTATTAACATGCATTCTAGATTGCACACCATATGCCAATTCAACTGCGGACTTACATGTGGCCCTTTTTACAGTAATTATGTCTACCCACAATGCAAGTTTCAACTTTGTATGCCATGTCTTCTTGCTATTTTCTAATGTTTTCTTCAAAATCTACAAAATGCTCTTGTTGCTAGATTTTTCCTATCCATTGGCCTGTGGGTGGTACAAGGATGAATATGACAAAATAATACCCATTTCAGAACATAAATCAACAAATTCCTCTTATCTAAAGCACATGGCATTGTCCATTACTAGTTTGACAGGAACACCAAACCTAGTGACCAAATTATTAATTAAAAAATCTATTACCACTGTGCTAGTAGCCTTCTTAGTTGAGATTGCCTCAATCTATTTGGTGAAGTAATTTGTAGAAACCAATATGCAACTATGCCCCCCACTAGAATTTTCGACAAATTCCCTAATGAAATCAGTTCCCCACATGGAAAAAGGAGCTTCTGCAACTACAGTGTTTAACAATAATGCTCTTGAAAAATTTAGTTTACTTGAGAATCTTTGGCAAGGTTCACATTTCCTAACAAATGAGTGGGTATCCTTAAATAAACTAGGCCAATAATAACCAGCCCTCAGAATTTTTTGAGTTGTTGCTCTGGTTGAATAATGCCCTCCACATAATCTAGAGTGCATTTCCTTTAACACCTTCTTAGATTTCCCTTTTTCCAAACACATGAGTGACATTCCATCCTTTTCCTTCCAATACAAGTCACCCTACAACAATACATATTTTTAAGCTTGCAATCTTAGGCTCCTCTTTTCATTATCATTTAGGCCTTGTGGGAAACTATTACTTCTAAGAAAATGCAAAATACTTGTATACTATGGCTACATCTCAATGATTGTAACCATTCTTTCACTAATGGTAACATTATTCACCTGGACTAAGTCCAAATTTTCCTTTGTCATTAAATTTTCCAATCCCAAGCCTCTTAACAACTTAGTAATATGAAGTTCCAAATTAAACTCTTGGATTCTATTAATCCATTTGCATTTCTTTCTTGTAACTTCACTCTAAACCAAAATGTCTTTCATTGTAGCATGAGGAACATATGCATTAATCTTGGCACAAACCAAATCAGGCCTGAATGCTTTAACTTATTTTACCAATGCATAAGCTTGTTTCTCCATTAGCTCATAATTTAGTTCTATTGACTGTAGTGACTTGCTAAAAAATGCAATGGGGTGCTCAAATCCTTCCCCATCCTTATGCAATAAGACTGCAACAATAGTATGAAAATATGCAAATGAAAACAAGGAGAAATGTTTAGAGTAATCAGGAGAGATTAGAATAGGGGCCTCTTGAATTGTTTTCTTAATTTTCTCAAAGGTCTTTTGTGCTTCCTGATTCCATTCAAACCTTGCATCCTTTTCAATAACTTGACTATTGGCTTGACCATTTCTACAAATTTAGCAATGAATCTTTTGACAAAATTAATTTGTCCAAGGAAATACTATACATCCTTAAGGTTCTTAGGAGGAGGGACCTTTTGAATAGCTTCAACTCTTTCAAGATCTATCCTTACTCCCTCCTTGGACACCATATGCCCCAATAGCTTTCCTTCAATAATAAAAAATTGACATTTCTTGGGATTCAATGATATTCCATACTCTAATGCTTTGACTAAGACCTTTTCCAAGTGACTGCAATGGTCTTCAAATTTCTTTGAATAAGAATTTAAATCATCCTGATACACCACCATGAGAACATTTATAAGATCCTTGAACACCACATCCATTGCCCTTTGAAATGTAGCTCCAACATTTTTTAAACTAAAAGGCATACAAACATACACATAAGTTCTCCAAGGAGTAGTAAATGTTGTTATAAATTGTTTTGATTCCTTAACCAACACTTGGTTATACCCTGAGAAACCATCCATCATTGATAAAAAATCATAACCAGTCACTCTATGGAGCATATCTTCCATGTTGGGAAATCCATAATTATCCTTTAATGAGTCCACATTCAAATTCCTGAAATCAACACACAATCTTATGTCCCCATTTTTCTTTCTAATTGGCACCAATTTTGAAACCCAAGATGAATTCCTTATAGGCTCAATTATACCTGTATCCCTTAACTTTTTTAATTCCATTTTCATTTTAGTAGCTAGTAAGTGATTGACAAGCCTTTTTTTTTGTCTAAATGGTTTGGTATCTTCTTTCAAAGGGATCTCATGCTGAAATAAATCCTTTCTATAAACCTTGAGATCATCATAAGACCAGGAAAACACATGCTTATATTTCTTCAACAACCTTATCAAATTGGTCCTCACATCCCTACTTTGCTTCTTTCTAATGTATACCAATTGATGGGATGTCTCTGATCCTAAGTTTATTTCTTTCAAATCCTCTACCTTAGCATTGGAATTTTGTGACATGTAATTATCACTTATTATAAACATACCTTCTAGTTCAATGATGTAGGGAAATTCTAGGATACTTAGTGAATCTACATGGAGGTGTGTTATTTTGGTTCTATGGTAATTGGTTGCATCTTTAACTGACAGTCTTGGTTATTGAAGGAGCTCAGTCGCTAAAGGAACTTGATGAAGCTTTTGTGCTCAGCATAACTTGTGCTTGGTGGTGCCTATGTTGCTCGGTGTCACTTGGCTTGGTTGGTAATTTCACTAATGCTCAGTTGTTTCTCTGGCACTTGGTAGTTCTAGTTTACTGACTGGAGTTCTTGGTAATTTGGTTGGCCAAATTGGTGCATTTATTGTTGGTATCTTTTATTGTCTTCTCCTATGTAGATCTAGAGGCCGATATGGAGAATTAAATAATTGTAAGGCTATTTGTGAGCTGACTTGTATTGCATTTAATATTTATTTGTAGGAGTTAATTATGTCATCCAGCCGACTTGTGGTTGAAGATTAGTATTTAAGGAGTATTCGGGGTAGTTGTTTAGGAATCAAATTTTAGCAGGAGATTGGGAAGATAGAAGCTAGACTTGGATCTTGTGAGATCTTGAAGATCAAATTGATTTCTGATAGTTTGTAATAGTAGAGCTAGTGGTTTTTTACTTGGAGACAAGGAGATTTCTTGAAGGCTTGCAATCTCAAGTTTAGATCTACCTTAGGTTTTCTATCAATTGCTAATTTGTTTTAGAACTAGACTAGCCAGAGTTGGATTGGATCTTTGTTGATCTTACAGAACTATTTCTGATTGTAATTGGCCCTAACCCGAAAGGCCTTATAGCCGAGCATGTTAATGAAAATTCAGTTGAAGCAATTATATTGTTGTGTTATTCTACATTGTGGTGTTTGGCTGCTTATGGGGATTGTCCTTAATTGGATCCTCCTTGCATGCCTTGCGTCAGGTGGTATCAGAGATTAAAGATCTTGAGTGTGTAAACTAGTTGAGGCTATTTGCACCAAGACCTTATTGGT
This sequence comes from Chamaecyparis obtusa, assembly GCA_027943335.1. NCBI lineage: Eukaryota > Viridiplantae > Streptophyta > Pinopsida > Cupressales > Cupressaceae > Chamaecyparis > Chamaecyparis obtusa. The sequence goes on from BSBK01000579.1 coordinate 1,193,394, forward strand.
GACTTATTGCTTTGGGTTTTTTAAAAATCTTGAAGGATGCCTCCAAGAAGATTGGACTCTAGAGCGATTGCAGATATCTATGATGTTGTGGCATAGAAGAGTACAAAAAAGGTGAAATCTGATTTTAGATTTGAGATGGAATTGATGAAGAATGACATGATCACTAAGATCATGAGGGATATGACTGGTGTACCTCAAAATGTTGGTACTGGGGATGGTTATGAGGAAGCTGTTGAAGACTTTGAAGCTATAGATCTAGTGGAGAGATAGATCTGGAGCTCGGTTAAGTAATAGTTACTGAATGGAAGTTTCTACTTTCTCTGGTGCTTTGAAACCTAAGAATTTGATTGATTGGATTGGTGAATTAGAAGATTTCTTTGAGCTGGAACAAATTGAAGATCCTCTTCAAGTAATATTGGCATAGACTAAGTTGAAAGGACATGTTGCTCTTTGGTGGAAACAATTAAAAAGAGATAGAGAAGATGAAGGTGAAATAAAGATCAATCAGTGGATATTGATGGTGACTAAATTGAAAGCTAAGTTCATACTTGCTAACTATGATATTTGACTATTGAAGACCATACTGAGGAATTATACAAACTTACTATTCAAGCTAGACATAGAAAACTGTTAGAAATAGGGAATATTGAGAGGGGGGGGGTGATTTAGTATTCTAAAAAGTTTTACTTTTACCCAATTATGGATATAACAGATTATCTTTACACATGCATAACATAAGAAGCTAAAAAACATGCATAGCAATAAAACTAAAGAACTCATAATGCATTATTTGTTCTCAAGGAAACCCTGACCAAGGGAAAATCCTAGTGGGGATGGTACCCACAAAGATCCACTAATCAAAAGTATCATGTTAAGGATGTTGACCCTGTTAGGAGTCTATTACAAGCATATAGTGTATCAGTCCTGATTAAGGGGCTATAGGCCTTGTTAGAGGCTTCAACTCTGTTAGGAGTTGGATGTACAAAATGTGATTACCAGATGAGCCCACTACCCAAACAAGTAATATACAAAATTCATTGATTAAAAAAGTAGGCTAAGGTACATAACCTTATACTACTTGCATCAATATCTCTTTGCTACTCTTTCACTATCGCTATTATATATGCATCATATATTTTGCATCATGTCACTACTTCATTACATCACATTACTGCTTCTTTTACAACTTACAATTACATATATAAAAATAAATTTAACCAAGAGTTAACATCTAGTATTTTGTCCCTTTATATTTTTAAGTCATTATTTTGATAAACAAAATAATCCCTTAACTCTTTACTAATTATGTCTTCATATTCTGTCCTGTCGGCTTGACACTGTCTTTAGCAAAACTATCATAACTTCTTTCTTACATGCCGCACTAACTTTCACTCTGATATGGATCTTCAATAGTCATCATAGAGTCTATGTTCAAGTGCACAAGCACTGAACTTACTCCAATCAACATCGCAAACAAAAACTATGTCCAGGTTCACTGGTAAAAATATTGTCTCATACTTAGACAATTTTGCATTGCACTCTGTCATACTAGCTCTCTAACCTATGTGATCTTCATGTGGATCATATGTTTCCATAATGACAAAATCTATGTAATCAACTCAGCCAAATTGCCAACAATCTCCCCCTTTGTCATTGGTGGCAACATATGAGAAAATTAGCTAAGTGTACAACTTCAAAATCTCAAAATTGTGGCCATAGTATAAAATATATATAATATCCTAATAAATCCTCAAAAATATTATCTCTAATACATTACTCCCCCTAAGAGTATCAATCCTTATCATATACTATCAATTTTATGCTATATATCTCTCCCCCTTTGACAACAATGACAAAATAAAGGTAAGGAGGGTTACAAAACTATATCACAAAAAGATTATACCTTAATTCATTATTGAAAAGCCAGTAGGCTTGCAACACAATCTGCAAAATCAATATTTAAAGCTTCTAACCCCTTCTCCCATGATTTCTTAATGGAATCTGCCACATTGAGTAGTGCGCTCAATCCATAAGATGCTATTTCACATGCTTGGAGGTTTTCAAAGTTAAACTTTTGAAAATATGTCTTAGTTGAAAGAAATTCTTCCAATTACTCTTCAATAATGCTTAACTTCATAGAAGTGTGCTCTCTTAAAAGAGTGAATCTTTTCATTTTCCTATCTTTCTCATCTAGCCAAATTTTGATTTCATCATATAACTTACAAATTTTCTTCTCAACATCAAATACCTTCACATTGGGGCTTAAAAGAAGGTTAGTTTCATTCTGAATTTTTGCTTCCTTCATCTTCATCTTTTGATCTTCTTCTACTGTCAAGGTCTCTGATTTTGTACAATGGATGTACAAACATTTTCATGTTTCCAATTTCTTCCTCAAGTCCTTTATACAGATATCAAGATTGTTGATATCATTCTTGATATTCTGGCTGATGTTCAAAAGCATTCTGGCCTCATAGGCTGCTTGTACTTTCACTTTTTCTATATCAGATAGATTTGTGAATTCATTGTCAAAAGTGTTCATTACTTTCTTCACTTTCTCCAAAGGGTCTGCTTCTGCAATTTGTGTAGTTACAATGCTTTGTAACTTCTCAGTAAGTTCCTTCAGGCATCCTTCAAGACTTTTCACTTTCTTGTTCTTGCCAATGATTTTGTTCAAGGATGTGATCAATTCCAACTGATCATCATCATCTACTTCCTTTCCCAAATGCTCAATCATAGATCCAATCTTATTCTTCTTTCCAGTCTCAAGAGTAAGACTGATATCTTGTTTAGTGGGAATGGGTTCTTGTTTTTCTATCACTGAAGGTTCTACAATAGTGGTTTTTGCTTTCTCTTCTCCTTTTGTAGTTTCCTTCTCTTCAAAGGCTGAATTGTCAATAATGTTCTCCAGATTCTTGAATACATTATCATTAGTAGCCAAGGTGATCTTTGTTCCTTCTACATTCATGGTTTCATCTTCAATGTTTATGGTTGGTGGAGAGGGAATGTCCTCTTGTTCTGTTTCACTTGCTTGCTCTGCTGTAACTGATGGTTCTCCAACATTTTTTGACATAACCTTGATAATTGCTTGCCCTATTTTTGAGTTAACTTCTTCATATCTACCTCCCATAATCTGAATGGTTCTCTTTTTGGTTCTCATATGGGTGCTTAAGGCTTTCATGATCTAACTAAAATGTTCTTCATCTTTTATTACACAAAGCTTCCTTAAAATATTTTCTCTAAATAGTTGTGTCCTTTGATGCTCTTTTCTTCCTATTCACAAGTTTATTATACAAATCATCAGGTATCTAACCTTGAATTGTATCAAACTTCTTATTAGACAAAATCATATGCTTTACTACTACATTCTCTAGATTAAGTCTCTCTGCATAATCATAAAGATCATAGTACTTATTCAATCTTGTAAAGTCTCCATCCTCAATTATCTTCTCATCAAGCTTCTCAACTTTAGGTTTCCAAGCTTTCTTTTTAATAGAAGTTCCATTATCTTTGATTTCTGCAATTTTTCTTGTAACTGGTTGCACTAATGTTTTCTGCCTCTTTCCCGATCTAGTAGCAATCTCTTTTACTCTTTTTCTAGGTGTGGAGGAAGTGGATCTAGTGGATATATTTGCTTCTTGATCCTTCTCAATTTCATCCACTTTCACCTTCACTTGTGTTACTTCTTGATGTGCTGCAATTGATGATAAAGGTGGAATAGTCAAAACTTCTTTTTGTCTACCATCTCTGATTCCTGCTGCTATTTTCTTTGCTACTAAGAACTCATGCTCAGTCATCCCAGTATCTTTTAGGATTTTATTTAAAGTACTCTCAACTCTTTTCTTAGACTGCTTCTCTTCAAGTAAGGTCTTTGCAGAGTTGAAGTTCTCCTCAAAGGTTCCAAACCTGTTACACTCAGTGTCCAACTTACACTTAAGTAACCTACTAATATACTCTTTTGTCTCTACCTCAAATATCTCATAGCCAAGAGGGTCTATGAACTCTATTCTAGGTTCTACTGCTTCAATGTAGGTAAAGTTAGTATTAACCATAAAACATATATCATTTTTATACTTCTCCATAAGAGACTTTGGGATCCTTGATCTGCTAGATACAATATCCTGAAATGTCTTGATTACCAGTATTACACTCTCATTCACTTTGTCAATAACATGCCTTTTGTACACTAGGTTAATCCTTTCCATTGTATTTTGGCCATCATTCTAGTCATTTCCAATGGTGTAGGGAAATCTTCTCAATAGATGAAAAAACATATAGGTGATTAAGGATGAGAACCTAAACTGTGTATACTTAGTTTTCTTAATCTTTTCCAAGTTCTCAAATAGTTGAATTCTTAGAATCTCACACATATCAACTTGTGCCTTGCCAACACACATCAGATAAGATAAATGTATCATTCTAGCTGCCATGTCATCCTCTCTTGAATTTGCACAAAACTTAGTGGTTAGGATCTTGCATAAGTATCTGACATCATCTTGTTTGATCTTACTAATCAGAATTCCTCTACCATTATCGGATGAATTTGTGTTATCTATGACTTTTTTCCTCATGTTTTTCTCATTTAAAGGAAAGGCTACAATTTTAGATAATCCAGTGACTTCATGAATCAAATTAGCTATGATATCTATCACTCTATCTTCTAACCAAAAATTCCCATTATGAATTCTACTTAAGATAATCTTAGTACATTCTTCATTGTCAAATTCATACTGTAATGCATACTTAATAATTTCATTGTCTTTCAAATGTTCAAATCCTTCTTTCAATGTCATATCCTGATTGTAGATGTTCTAATATTCATTGGTGAAATCACTATCATTGACAGTCTCTAGTTTGCATCCTGTTAGTGCTCAAATCTGCAAATTATGAAATAATGATATAATCCCAATGGACATAATCTAGCAAAATACAAACACTAAGGTATTAAGGTTAGAAAACCTTCTTCACTTCGACTATGAATACTTAGGTAGGTGTACCTATATCAATTCACTATTTGATTGAGCTTTGAATTGCGAACTAGCTCCTTCACTACTCTGTCCTTGCTTCCAAACTCAACTTAATAAGATGAGAGAACTCTAAGTATGGCCTAAATTATCCTGATACATAGTATTATGATAGAAATAATGAAAGAAGCAACATGAAACAATGGTTTAAGGATATTCATCCTTCTTCTTTTTAGAGTGGAACTCAAGGAAGGCTAACCTTATTTAGTGCTTCTACAAAGCATTACAAAACACATCTATGAACTTGTCATAGAATGATTAAGATTATGATTGTACAAGTAAAGTAAAATGAAATAGTTATTTATATTTTGGGTGGCAAATCAATGTAAATGGATCCAAAACTAGTGCCTTATCCACTTGGGCGATAGAGTCAAACCCTACCTTTGCATATAACTATCAAACAAGTATACTAAAACTCAAATGACATGCCTAACATACCATCCTTTTAATTCCTACTACTGTCACCAAATTCATACATGGATTATTTGTTCCCAGAGATCTCCCCTAAGATTTTACTCTTTCCTTGAAAGAAACTTAAGCTTAACCCCTATATTCACCTTGTGAATAATGCATTTAAGAAGTCTTGCAATTTAAATACATAAGAAGACTAAAACATTCCATACATAAAGACAAAAAAATAGTAGTAACAGAGCTCCAATATTTTCTATTAATGGTCAAAATGCATTGATACAGTATCCTCTCACTTTTAGAAAAATAAGGTTTTGTATTCAGAACCTTTCTTACAGAATATTTTCAACCACCCCTTGCAAATGAGCAAAACTTGCTATATATACTAATCAACCATCTTGGAATCCTCGCAAGGATGCAACAAGCTTCAGATGGCTATTAAAAGTTCTTGCACTAAAAACAAGATTACAAACTAACAAAATTTGATTGATACAATAGATTACAAATATCTATTTCCAACAATCTTGCAGGTGGCACCTTTGTCTAAGGATATTTCAGAGTAGTTGCTAAATTTATTGCATGAATGATGACTGCCATCTGGCTAACTTACAGCATCCTCTATTTGAAATCGCTCTCCCTCAAATTTTGGATCAGGTGCCATGTCCGTGCCTATGATAATTGCTTGACATCTTTGTCCTTGTTTACTTTGATCTTCAAAGGTTTGGAGCACTAACACCTGCAGCTTCTTCATTTCATGCCTTTTCTTCTAAACCTTCTGAAAGATATGTTGATTCCCAAGTCATATAGTTTTCTTCACTTGGCCAATGAAAGGCAAGGACCTCCTCTTTCTTTGGTGATAATTTGTCCCACTCAGCAACAACCTAGTGAACCTCTATTCTTACATTGGCAAAGTGTATCCTAGCATCCTGAAGGAGTTCAAAAAATTATATGAATGGGGTATTATCATCTATACATAAAATGGAACCCACTTTAGACAATACTTGTCTATCTATTTGCTCCATCCATTGATCTTTATCTTTGATTACCCCATCTACCTTAATAAGACCAGGAAAGATTTGGAAATCATCCTAGAAATATCTTACCCTTAAGATTCCTAACCTTCTTCTTATACTCCCCCTATTTACCTCAAAGTCAAAAAGACCCTTAACAAACTTGTAAGTGTTTGTTAACTCTATATTCACAATACATTTATCCTTATTTTGATCAAAAAATGACCTCAGACTATCTTTTCTTGCAGACCATCTTTCCAAAATCTTGTGCACAGTAGCCACCTCTTTCTGAAAAATTGCTAAGACATCTACCAATTGTTTTTTAGATTTGTATATTTCTTTAGGCCTCACCTTTGCAACAAAATGTGAAACAACATATTTTATCTTCTTATCTAACCTATCCTTTACTTTTTGATCAATGTCCTCCTCATCTATGGAAGGAGGAGAAGGAGAAGGAGGAAGTTCAAAAATAGGGCTTGATGAGGAAGGCCCAGTAGGGGAGGAAGCTATCTACATTTTCTCTGATAATTATATTGGGCCATGCTCTCCCAATCTCTTTTTTAAGTCTGCAATCAGAATATCTCTCTCAAGAATCCCCTGTTTCATCTCACCGTAAACCTTCAAAACTATTTCAAATTTTGTAGTGAGCTCTTCCTTCTCTTTAGCTTCCTTTTCTACCACTTTTGTTGTTAATTATGTTGTGGCCATTACCATACTTGATGCTTCCACCAAAGAATTATAGTAACCCTCCTTACAATTAGACTCCCTAAAAGGTCATCTTTGACAATTTTTTTTCCCTTGTTACTTTCATTCTTTCTTAAAGACCACATTACCAAAGCTTGGTGATTGTCACTGAAAGTGACTTCTTTAACAGCCTATTTTTCTTCCTCTAGAGTTCTGTGGAAAGGAGTGGTCTATTTTCTGACTGCAACAAACACTACTGCATCAGCTATATCCCATTATGGGAGGATTAGCACTCCTGATACCTTTACCATATCTCTTCCTTATATTGGAGTGATTTGTTTAAAATTTGTAGTCATCTCTATTTTCACTTCTTCCTCTATGATTTGTAAATCCTTCTCTGGATTCTCTTCATGTCTCTTCTCACAGATTTCTTGAAATTGTTTGATGTTTAATTTCCAAAGAAATTGCATAAAGGCCTGAGTTTTAACAAAAGCATCATGAACCAAAAACTCTTCACAAGCTTGCTTGATTACAGGGTCCAATTCTGTACCTGCCAATTCCCTTATTGTTAAATCCAACTTAGGTTCTTCTGGTGGCTTTGGCACTCCCTCATTTACTTCTTCATAGGTCATAAATATTTGACCTAGAGCATCTACTTGCTATACTTGTTCTGAAATCTCTTGGTCACCAAAAATTCTTAGAGGAGACTATGATGGAGAGTACTCCTTTTCAAAATGAGCAGGTCTTTCTTCCACTCTTTGTTTCTTTGATGAGGGTGGAGAATCAATTACATCCTCAGAAGTTTGACGATGAGGAGAATCATGGACCTCTACAATCTCCTTTTGTTTTCCAACCTGTTGTAAGGTTGATGGGATATCCATTTTATCTGTTTGTTTTTGTTGGCTTTTCTCTCGTATCACAACATTGTAACCAATCTTCTTTTGCACCATTTACCTCCCCGGGGGTAACCCTTTTGCAAATATAGGCTTTCTCAACAATTGTTTAGCCTTTTCTAGATCATCCTTCATAACCTTTTCCTTCTTTTCATTTCAGGTCTAAAAAATACCCTGAAAACAATTCATAAGTGTATCTATTTTCTTCCCCATTGGAGTTATGCTTTTCAGAGCATCCCATCCAAAATCAAATTGCTGAATAAAATCTAATGTCTTCCTATATACTAGCCATTTTTCTTTCCTAACCTCTTGTTCCTGCAACTTTACTACATTCCTAATAATATCTTTAGGGAAATTAAAAATATGGTTAATCATGGCAAACTTGGCTCTCTTCTTAAACATTTCATTATAGAAACCTTCTAGATTTTCTATTTTGGCATTTGCAATAGCCATATGGTATGGAGCCAGGATTTTATCCATGTAAACCCATCCACCCTTGGTAATTATGAATTGATGGGAAATGGTAACATTTTGGAATAAAGTTCCCTTGCCTTTTCCAGTGAGGGCACACTCTTCAATATCTCCCAACTACCTAAAGAACTCTGCCATTCTAATCCTGAGGGGTACCTGATAGGGCAATATAAAAAGGGTCCCCCTAAAACCATACAACCTAATGATAGTTGATACATTGTAGAAAATAACATCTCCCCAATTGTGTACAATAGTTAGATTCTTAGCAAACTGATTTTGCCTAATAAGTTGTGCCAATATTGTTGGGATTCTTGGGTTGTCTAAGACAAACAACTTCCTGAGTCTGGCTGCAATACATTTATCAAAATTAATGAAACTATGATCCTTCTTATCCCAAGTCATTGTGAGGCTCCATAATTGGACTGGCATATCTTCACCATCCTTCTTTCTCACTAATTCCATTTCTTGTTTAAAATAAATTTCTCCTTTAAACAAAAACATGTACATTATGAAAGAGTACCAGCAAAAGATCCTACCATCTTCATTCTTTTGAATCTTCACTAATCCATTATGGATTAATTCAGAAATAAAAGGAGCAAAATCAAAAGTAATAGATACATGTGCATGTAGAATTTGGATCACCATGCACATCAAGTGTATTGGCATCCTTTCACTAACATCCTCTCCAAAAACCTGACATAATGACCAATATGCACCCTTAGCTCTGAGATCAAAATATTCTATTTTAAAAAGGCTCCTAGGTGTTCTATCCCATAATAACCATTTTTCCAATTTTGGTGCAGAAATCCTTCAACAATTTTCCTCTGAAATAGTTCCTTTGTGTATCATACACTTGCCTTAGCTCTTCAAAATCAATATTCTCCAAACTGTCTAAGGGTTCACTTAACCTGAACACCTTCTTGATTTCTTTAGTAGAAATTTTAATCAAAAGTATTCCTTTTGCATCCCTAACCTCTCTAGTGATTGGATCATAACTCTTTGCAACCTAGATCATCAAATCCACATCTAAAAAGACACTGGGTACCACAAGTTTTCCTAGGTCAGACTGCCATATATTGCTTGTAGGGTGAGGGGAATTTCATTGACTAAAACCTACTTTGAATAACTCCAATCCAGTGATATCAGAGTCACCACTTGCGTTGATTGTACCAATTTTGGCCTCTCTAATAAAATTTGTTGTGTCATATAAACCCTCCGCTACTTTTACCCTAGGATCTTTGGGAATCAAACTCTTGATTTTCACTAGGTTAGTAGTAGAGCTAGGAAGTAATTGCAACAAATCCTCATGCAAACTTCTTTCACTATACTCAATTTTACTAGACAATTCTTTCCTCAGTGCCATTTTTAGGGTTTATCTTGAAAAGAAATCTTTTCAAGATAGACAAATTATAGAACTATGATTCTTTTAGTAGGGAAGCAATTCACACAAGTATTTCACCAAACTTTTTCTTAGAAACCACTGGGAGATAGCAGCCAGTCCTCATAATTCTTCACACCTGAGTCTCTACAAATTTTTGATCTCTTTGTGCTTCTAAGAGTGTGTGGAATTCTGATATATGAGCAATTAAAGTAGTCATGTCAACAATTTATTTAGCATGGTTCAACAATTACTCCTCTGAAAGAATGAACTATCACTTCTCAATAGGAAACTTCAAATTTGCATCACTTTATCTCCAGTTTGAATTAGAACCGTCGATCCTCATTAGCATATGATCTAACAGCCTATCGCATGATTACATAACATGAAAATTACTCATGCAAACACATGACTAACCATCACTTTATCTCTCTATTTATGGCAGTCTCTTATAGCTTCTACCGTAAAGACAAAATATTGTTCACATGATTGCATAGCTTGAAAGAAGCTTATGCAAACATGTGAAAACCCGTTAGCACCAATCACCATCATTATATTTCTTCAAGTTGTTGGTCCCACTTTGCCTTTGTCAATAAAGAAAATCCATGCTTGCAACACCTGGAAAATTGTCATGTACTTTCTTTCTTTCTGAGCACTGGTGTCTATTGACATCTTCCACATTAGCAAGTATTAATGACCCATTAGGGAGAAACCATATGAAAAAACTGACACTGGTCCTACTGATACTAGCCAATGAGAAAATGCTATTCATGTACATCTATCAAAAATCCCACCTGAGAATCACACTTGGATTTATGCAAGATCGACGTCTTGTCGCATGATTGCATAGGCCTCTACGATCCCATGTGATTATACGATAGTTGTTTGGTCTTCCCCTTATTACTTTTCACACTTTGGAGATTCAACTGCCACCGGCCCCACTATCCTTTACAAATAAAAGGCTACCACTTGTGAAAAACTTGTCAGTGGTCCCACCTTGTTTCCGCATCAAGCTTCATTATAAAATCAATGGCTATTTCGTATGTTCTCATGGCTTGGAAAGATTCCATACGAACACGCGATTGCTGTTAGATCTTCTTTAAAGATTCACAGTTGAATGAAAACTAAAACATTAGAATATAAGGTAATTAGGACGTAGGATAAATTATTTATATCACTGGGTTTCTAGACTTAGGAAAAAAGATATAACCCCTGCGTGAAAAATAAATGCATGTTCTCTTTAATGAACTTAAGTGACTTAAAAAGTAACGTCCAAATGGCAATGAAGAGAATGACTTAAGGTTTATTTGAAAATGGAAGACATTTTTAGGGTTTTGACATGAATTCAAAATTCTTTAAAGACAAGACCTAGGGTAAGGATTTTTGAACTTGGTTATGACAATTTTGAAGAAATTTTGACACCTGGACCCAGGAAAACTTCACAAACCAGAGGACTAAACCAACATTTGGACAAAAACCTCAGAAAATTAAGAATATACCCAACAGTGGCTCTATCTAAGGATGCTTGATTGCAAGATCATAGCAAGAACTTACGAATCTCCGGGAGGTAGACCACAAAACCTTAACCTAAAATAGGAAGCAAAAACACAACAAAAGTAAACACACCTATACATATATACAAGCCTACTGTGCATGGAAAAAGAATTAACTGAAGAAAAATTTCAAGAACTATCCATGCACTGGCAATTATTGCTCTTCACCATCTAAATTTTTCATAAAAAATAAGTCCTTACCATGGATTTTATGAACAATATAAGGTCCCATCCACAAAGACTCAAATTTTTTGTGCTTCCCTTTATCTTCAGCCCTGGCATTCCATTGGAGAGCCATATCACCAGGCTAGAATTTTCTCATAGTTGCTCTCTTATCAAAGAGATATTTCATTTTTTGCTACAATTTCACATTCTCTCCTTGTCCTTCCCTCCTAATCTCATCTAATTCAATCAGCTAAACCATTTTGTCTTGCAGCGGGTCACTAATTTCCATGTCCTCTTCTTGCATAAACTTATAGATTGGAAGGAAATTATTAATTGGCAATCTTGATTTTGCCCCATATACCATTTCAAAAGGGGACTTCCCTATAGCTCTCTTCTCAGACATTCTATCAGCCCATAGGGATAGCTTTAGTTTCACATGACAACTTCTCTTATTCTTTTCCAGAGTTTTCTTAAGAATCTGCAAAACACTCTTGTTGCTAGATTCAGCCTGTCCATTGGCCTGTGGATGATAAGGGGACAAGTAAGACAATACTATGCCCATTTATGAATAGAAATTAGTAATCTCTTGTGACCTAAAACTCATAGCATTATCAACAAGCAATTTAATAGGGACACCAAATCTAGTGATTATATTGTTCATCAGAAACTCAATCACAACAGCACTAGTTGCCCTTTTTGTTGGAATGGCTTCAATCCACTTGGTGAAATAATCAGTAGCCACCAAAATGTGACTATGTCGCCCACTGGACTTCTCAGAGAACTCTCCAATAAAATCCATACCCCACATTGCAAAAGGAGCTTCTTCAACAACAGGGTTCAATAAGAGTGCACCTGAAAACTTCAATTTTTTAGAAAACCTTTGATAAGGTTCACATTTTCTTACATAAGAATGAGTGTCTTTGAACAATATAGGCCAATAGTATCCTACCCTTAAGATTTTATAGGCTATTGACCGAGTAGAATGATGTCCTCCACACATTCCAGAGTGCATTTCCTTCAACACTTTCTCTGATTGGTGCTTATCCAGACAAAAGAGTAGAATGCCATCATTATCTTTCCAGTACAAATCACCTTGGATCAGCACATATCTCTGAGCTTGCAATTTCAAACTCCTTTGATTATCATTCAATTCAGGTGGACACTTAGCATTTTTAATAAAATAAATAACATCCTTGTACCAGGGTTGCATTTCAATACTAGTAATCATATCAATATTAGCAGCAACATTATTTACCTGGAAAAGGTCCATATTTTCCTCAGTCATTAACTTAGCAAGTCCCAATCCTCTTACCAATTTGGTAATGTGAATTTCAAGGTCAAACTCTTGAATCCTATTTATCCATTTACACCTCTTTCGTGTGACTTCACTCTATGTTAGGATATCCTTCACTACAGCATGAGGCACATAAGCACTAACCTTTGCACAGACCAGATATGGTCCAAAAGCTTTGACTGTCTTTACAAGGGAATAGGCTTTCTTTTCCATTAGTTCATAATTTAATTTAGCAGATTGTAATGATTTTCTGAAAAAGGCTATAGGATGCTCATATCCTTCTTGATCCTTTTGTAAAAGGATAGCTGCAATAGTATGAAAATATGCAAAAGAAAATAGAGAAAATGGTTTCAAGTAATCAAGTGACACCAACACCGATGCCTCTTCAATTGCTTGTTTGATTCTTTCAAAAGCTTGTTGAGCTTCAAGGTTCCAATCAAACTTCACTTCCTTCTTAAGGAACTTCACTATGGGTTTCACCAATTCTGCAAAGTTAGCAATAAACCTCGTTACAAAATTAATCTGTCCCAAGAATGACTGCACACCCTTTATGTTCTTTGGTGGAGGGACCTTGTTAATTGCCTCTACTCTTTCAGGATCAATCCTGACTCCTTTTTTTGATACTATGTGTCCAAGTAACTTCCCTTCTATCATAACAAATTGACACTTTTTGGGATTCAAGGACACACCAAATTCTAAGGCCTTAAGAATAACCTTTTCCAAATGGGAACAATGATCATCAAATTTCTTGGAATAATCAGTGAGATCATCTTGATAAAAAACCATTAAAATATTGATTAATTCTTTGAATGCAACATCCATTGCTCTCTAAAAAGTTTCTCCAGCATTTTTTAAACCAAAGGGCATGCAGATATATACATAGGTTCCCCATGGGGTAGTAAATGCTATCTTAAACTACTCTAATTCTTTGACCAGCACTTGATTGTAACCCAAGAAACCATCCATCATTGACAAAAGCTCATGACCAGTTACCCTATGCAACATGGCTTCCATATTGGGCAATCCATAATTATCTTTAAGTGAAGCCACATTCAGGTTCCTGAAATCAACACAGAGCCTAATATCACCGTTCTTTTTCCTCACTGGCACAAGATTGGAAACCCATTTAGAATGCCTGATTGGTTCAATGATACCAGCATCCCTCAATTTTTTCAACTCAACTTGCATCTTAGTGTCCACTAAAGGGTTAATGGGTCTTTGATTCTGTCTAAAAGGCTTAGCTTCTTCTTTTAAAGGAATTTCATGCTGAAATAGATCAGCCCTATATGCCTAAAGATCATCATAAGACCAAGCAAATGCATGCTTGTATCTTTTCAAAAGCCTTATCAAATTGCTTTTGACCTCTCTGCTCAATTTATTCCCAATGTATACCATTTGTGGGGAGATTTCTAAACCCAAATTTATTTCCTCTAAGTCTTCTATTTTGGTGTTAGACTTTTGGGACAAAAAACCATCATTTATTTTAAACATCCCCCCCAATTCCACTAACCCTTTAGGTATGTGATTTTAGGGTAACTGCACTATTTCATTTCCCATGATACATTCTTTTCCCTCAACATACTACTATGATTCATTGAAATCTATTTACTGGCCATCATACTGATCAAGGCCTTGAATAAACCTAAGGATATCTAGGTCATCCTCAAAAACTTGCCAATTATATAGATTATCAGGCACAACAGGCCTAGTTTTGACCTCTAACATAGACATGCCAGTGAGGGTTATGTCTTCACTCTTAAGGGAAACATTTGCAAGAAAATTTGCCATGATATTATTGGATCTTTCTACCCAAAGTAGATTGAAAGAATCAAAAAACTCTAGTCTATCCCAAACAACATGTTTATACAGTTTTAATTTTTCATCCTTGGAAGCATACTGAGATCTTACTTGGGCTATAATGAGTTGGGAATCACCATGGACTTTTAAAAATTTAATACCATGTTTTATGGCTACATCTAGTCCCAATATTAAAGCCTCATACTCTGCAGTATTATTGGTACATTGAAAAGTCAGCAAGAATGAGTATTTAAATGTAATACCTGATGGGGAAATAAATACAACACCAGCTCCTGATCCTTCCTTGGAGCATCCACCATCAAAGAACATTTTCCAGAGCCCATCTTGCTAAAAAATCAGCTCATCCATGGTTGGATCTATATTCTTCATTTGAGGTACTACCTCTTCAATCACAAAATTGCTCATGTCAATATCTACAAAACAATTTAGATCCTCCGGAGCAACCATTTCCACCATCATTGAGGAACGGGGTTCCCTGTACAACTTTACCTCAGTCCCATTGATTGGAATAGTGGCATATGATATATCCAACTCTAATTTTCCACCTACTGTTGCAGTCCACTGCCTTGACAGTAACATGCCATAATGAGGCTTTATGTCCACAACAACCACATCCATTTTATTTGTGGCCTCTGGGAATGCAGCAATTTTGACTTCAATTCCAACCAAGGTTCCTACAAAAAGTACTACCCTGTTGTCCATTTCATAACACCTACCATTAGAAGTGTCAACTTGCAACCCCAGTTCTTTCATTACATGGTAGGGCATCATAGTTGTGGCAGCACCAGAATCTATCATACAATTTTTCAATAACACATTATTCACAATCAGAGTCACAAAGATAGGGTTGATAGAGGAAGGTTCTTGTGTCACAATTGTCCCAACACACACATCACAGATGTCATGAATTGAAATAGGCTTCTCCATGGAATTCCCTTCCTCTTGTAAAGCAGGCACAGATCTCTACTCATTTATAAGAGCCAAGGCTGCTACCTTATGCTCCTCTATTTTAAGCATCTCAAGAAAAGGGATAGAGACCTTCATCTGGGACAAGGCATGTCTCATATCAAAAGTAGGGGAATCAATACAAGAATTAGAGTGATCCTTTGACTTACCAATTCTCTTCTTCACCTTGTCAATAATAACTTCCTCCATTTTTTTACTCACAAGCCCTTGATCCTTACTATTCAAAACATTGGGCTTTGGGGAGTCCTTATCTTGAGAATTTCCTTTGACAAACACTGATCTGGGGACTCCCTACTCATTATCCACCTTTCTATTCCTCAAATTGTATGAGGATCTTGCTTGTGTTATAGCAGCCACAGTTAGGTTTCTGATTTCTTCTTCACTGGGCTTTCTCCATTGTTTCTCATTTGATCCTGATTCTACCATATGATTTTTATAATCATTATTATCAAATTCCTCATGATCAGAGTGAGTAAATATTTGTTGCTCATAATCAAAGAAAAGTTTTCTCTTATGATCAACATCTAGGCAAATAGCTTCATCATCTGAGGACTCAAGGTCCCCCATTAGTTCAGTAGTAAACATATTAATGGTAGGCTTTTCATATTCTTCATAATCTCCTGCACATAAATCATTAGCCTCTTCTCCCAAGGCTTGAGCCACAACACACTGAAATGGTGAGTGGGGCATATTACATGCCACACACCAAGGGGTATTTTCCACATTGTGTGTCATGTTTTTTCTTAGAGGATCTTGTGTATCTCTTCCTTTTTGGGGTTCATTATTATCAAGAACAGGCCTCCCATCTTTCCAATTTGTTTTGTAAGGCATATCTCTTAAGTTAGGGGCTTTGTCTTGCCTTTGATAAGGTGGTCTCACATCTTGAAAGTTTCTACCACCTTTATCAAACCTTGTTGGGAAATCTTTGGTGTTATTAGGTCCTTTGTCCATTCTATCCTCTTCTTTGGATGGCCTTGCAGGTTGTGGCCTGGTTTCTTTCCATAGTCTACCTTCATCCCTTTTGTACATTTGGCCAGATGCCTTTTGGTTACTCTCAATATTTATGGCCAACTTAAAAGCATCCCTAAGGGTACATGGATTCTTATCTCTCAAAAGGTAAGACATCTTACCATCCATAGAGTTGAAATAAGTTTTCATGTAGACTGCATCATCTAGCCTCAATAATTGGAATAGTTTATACATAGCCTTTTGGAATTGGCTATTGAACTCTGACATGCTCTCATTATAGTGTTTCTTGATATTGTTGAACTCATTGAGCATGTAGCTAGAGTTCACATGTTCTACATATTGCTCTTTAAAACATCTGACAAATTCTTCCCAAGATGCAATACTATTCTCAGGTAGACCCCTATACCAATCCTGAGCATCCTCAATCAATGATTGAACAAAGAGCTTCATTATGACATCTTCATGTTCAATCTCATAATCATTTACCTTATCTATGAAAAAATTTAGATGCTCTTCACAGGTGATAACATTATTCCTAGTGAATAATGGGATCTTCTTTCTAATTTCATTGGGGATAGCATTAGGTTGACTAGGAATACCATGAAAAAATAGAGGCCTATATCTATCCAAATGAACTCGTCTTCTTTGGATATTTGGTTGATTGAGAGGGGTAGCTGCAACATTTTGAAAGGTTACAGTTCCCACTGCACCACTAGCTATAAGGGGAACTTGATTAGGAACTAGTCCAGGTAAAATTTGTCCAGGGTGAAAGGCTTGAGCATTTGGAAGTGAAGTATTGGGCTGACTGGGTGGATTTGTTCCTATGGTGATAGGGATAGAGCTACTAGTGGATGTGTTCATGTTAGCATGTAGGAAGGTAATCTTCCTCTTCATTTCATCAGCAGCAGCCTCCAACTCAAGTTTCTCCAGTTGAATAGCCAAATCTTCCTTTGCTTTTCTAGCCTTCTCCAAGTCTATACTTGTTTGAGAAGGTACATTAGGGGGAGCCATAATTTTCTTGGGCTCATTAATATTTACACTCACCAATTTTTGTTTTCCCTTATCAGGGATTTCTTTGGGAGCAATTTTAATCTCCTTATTTCTCTGGATTTTAGAGGGATTCAATTGCCTTAGGACATGGCCCTTTCCCTCAAAATTCACCTTGTTTAGGTCTAGTATCCTAAGCCTGCTTTCTCAAATCTTCCATATCACCAAACAAGTCCTTATCTAAACTTTGAACATCTTGGTTTAGATCACTAACCTAGGTCTCATTTTTCTTGGTTCTCTTGAAAAGTTCTTGCCTCTCTATGAGAAAATCACAGATTTGATGTTCCCTCACTTTTACCCTATTTGCAATCTCAGCAAGTTGTTCACTCTCTTTCTTTCTCAAAGAAATCACCTCTTCTCTCAACTTCTCAGAATCATAGGAAGTAGTTTCAGTAGCAAAGGTTTCTTCTGGTTGTTCTAGGGTTTCTCTCACAGGGAAATAACCTACTTCTGTGACCTCTGTGATTACTTCTTTCTACATATGCACACTTGGCATGACCCTCTTGACATGTTCAAGATCATCAGAAGAGGAGGAAGATTCATGAGGAAGTGGGACATGAGATCTTTCTTGAGAAGGGCCTTGGGAACTAGCATTATTATGACCTCTCCTAAACCATTGCTTTCTACTTGGTGTGTGAAGCTCATCACCCGCATTATCTTTTGGGTGATCCTTGTAGTAAGACCTAGTGTATCTTGGTCGAGTCATGGTATATCACGACAATTTAAGCAAAATTTTGCAACTATTAGCAACTGGTAACACAAATTTTAGAGTCACCACCCACTATTAAGTGGGAATCAAATTATGTTATGCTAGTCTACAAATGTACAATAGACAGGATTTGCACTAACCTATTGCAAGCTATTCAGAACTCCCCAGTAGAGTCGCCAATTTTGTTAGTGCTCAAATCTATAGATTATGAAATACTAATATAATCCCAATGGACATAATCTAGCAAAATGAAAACACTAAGGTATTAAGGTTAGAAAACCTTCTTCACTTTGAGTATGAATACTCAGGTGGGTGTACCTATATCAATTCACTGTTTGATTGAGCTCTGAACTGTGAACTAGCTCCTTCACTGCTCTGTCCTTGCTTCCAAACTCAACTTAATAAGATGAGAGAACTCTAAGTATGGCCCAAATTATCCTGATACACAATATTATGATAGAAATCATGAAAGCAGCAACATGAAACAATGGTTTAAGGATATTCATCCTTCTTCTTTTTAGAGCTGAACTCAAGGAAGGCTAACCTTATTCAGTGCTTCTACAAAGCATTACAAAACACATCTATGAACTTTTCATAGAATGATTAATATTATGATTGCACAAGTAAAGTAAAATGAAATAGTTATTTATATTTTGAGTGGAAAATCAATGTAAATGGATCCAAAACTAGTGCCTTATCCACTTGGGTGATAGAGTCAAACCCTACCTTTGCATATAACTATCAACAAGTATACTAAAACTCAAATGACATGCCTAACATACCATCCTTTTAATTCCTACTATTTTCATCAAATTCATACATGGATTATTTGTTCCCAGAGATCTCCCCTAAGATTTTACTCTTTCCTTGAAAGAAACTTAAGCTTAACCCCTCTATTCACCGTGTGAATAATGCATTTAAGAAGCCTTGAAATTTAAATACATAAGAAGACTAAAAAATTCCATACATAAAGACAAAAAAATAGTAGTAACAGAGCTCCAATATTTTCTATTAATGGTCAAAATGCATTGATACAGTATCCTCTCACTTTTAGAAAAATAAGGTTTTGTATTCAGAACCTTTCTTATAGAGTATTTTCAACCACCCCTTGTAGATGAGCAAAACTTTCTATATATACTAATCAGCCATCTTGGAATCCTTGGAAGGATGCAACAAGCTTCAGATGGTTGTTAAAAGATCTTACACTAAAAACAAGATTACAAACTAACAAAATTTGATTGCTACAACATATTACAAATATCTATTTCCAACAATCTTGCAGGTGGCACCTTTGTCTAAGGATATTCCAGAGCAGTTGCTAAATTTATTGCATGAATGATGACTACCATTCGGCTAACTTACATCACCCTTTGTTTAAAACTGCTCTCCCTCAAATTCTGGATTAGGTGCCATGTCTGTGCCTATGATAGCTGCTTGACATCTTTTTCCTTGTTTACTTTGATCTTCAAAGGTTTGGAGCACTAACACCTACTGCTTCTTCATTTGATGCCTTTTCTTCTGAACCTTCTGAAAGATATGTTGATTCCCAAGTCATATAGGTTTCTTCACTTGGCTAATGAAAGGCATGGACCTCATCTTTCTTTAGTGATAATTTGTCCCACTCAGCAACCAACTGGTGAACCTCTATTCTTACATTGGCAAAGTGTATCCTAGCATCTTGAAGGAGTTCAACAAATTGTATGAATGGGGTATTATCATCTATACATAAAATGGAATCCACTTTAGACAATACTTGCCTATCTATTTGCTCCGTCCATTGATCTTTATCTTTGATTACCCCATCTATCTTAATAAGACCAGGAAAGATTTGGAAATCATCCTGGAAATATCTTACCCTTAAGATTTCTGACCTTCTTCTTATACTCCCCCTATTTACCTCAAAGTCAAAAAGACCCTTAAAAAACCTATAAGTGTTTGTTAACTCTATATTCATAATACATTTATCCTTATTTTGATAAAAAAATAACCTTAGACTATCTTTTCTTGCAGACCATCTTTCCAAAATCTTGTCCACAGTAGCCACCTCTTTCTGAAAAATTGCTAACACATCTGCCAATTTTTTTGCATATTCGTATATTTCTTTAGGCCTCACCTTTGCAACAAAATGTGAAACAACATCTTTTATCTTCTTATCTAACATATCCTTTACTTTTTGATCAATGTCCTCCTCATCTATGGAAGGAGGAAAAGGGGAAGGAGGAAGTTCAACAATAGGGGTTGATGAGGAAGGCCCAACAAGGGATGAAGCTATCTGCATTTGCTCTGATAATTGTATTGGTCCATGCTCTCCCAATCTCTTTCTTAAGTCTGCAATCAGAATATCTCTCTCAAGAATCCCCTGTTTCATCTCACCATAAACCTTCAAAACTATTTCCAATTTTGTAGTGAGCTCTTCCTTCTCTTTAGCTTCCTTTTCTACCACTTTTGATGTTAATTGTGTTGTGGCCATTACCATACCTGATGCTTCCACCAAAGAAGTATCAGTAACCCTCCTTACAATTAGACTCCCTAAAAGGTCATCTTTGACAATGTGTTTTCCCTTGTTACTTTCATTCTTTCTTAAAGATCACATTTCCAAAGCTAGGTGATTGTCACTGAAAGTGACTCCTTTAACAACCTGTTCTGCTTCCTCTAGAGTTCTATGGAAAGGAGTGGTCTATTTTCTGACTACATCAAACACTACTACATTAGCTATATTCCATTCTGGGAGGATTAGCACTCCTGATACCTTTACCATATCTCTTCCCTGTTCTGGAGTGATTTGTTTAAATTTTGCAGTCATCTCTATTTTCACTTCTTCCTCTATGACTTGTAAATCCTTCTCTGGATTCTCTTCATGTCTCTTCTCATAGATTTCTTGAAATTTTTTGATGTTTAATTTCCAAAGAAATTGCATAAAGGCCTGAGTTTTAACAAAAGCATCATCAACCAAAAACTCTTCACAAGCTTGCTTGATTACAGGGTCCAATTCTATACCTGCCAATTCCCCTACTGTTAAATCCAACTTAGGTTCTTCTGTTGGCTCTAGCACTCCCTCATTTACTTCTTCATAGGTCATAAAGATTTGACCTAGAGCATCTACTTGTTGTACTTGTTCTGCAATCTCTTGGTCATCAAAAATTCTTAGAGGAGACTGTGATGGAGAGTACTCCTGTTCAACATGAGTAGGTCTTTCTTCCACTCTTTGTTTCTTTGACGGGGGTGGAGAATCAATTACATCCTCATAAGTTTGAGGATGAGGTGAATCAGGGACCTCTATAATCTCCTTTTGTTTTCCAACCTATTGTAAGGTTGATGGGATATCCCTTTTATCTATTTGTTTTTGCTAGCTTTGCTCTCGTATCACAACATTGTAACCTATCTTCTTTTGCACCATGTACCACCCTGGGGGTAACCCTTTTGCAAATACAGGCTTGCTCAACAATTGTTTAGCATTTTCCAGATCATCCTCCATAACCTTTTCCTTCTTTTCATTTAGGGTCTGAAAAATACGTTGAAAAGAATTCAAAAGAGTATCTATTTTCTTCCCCATTGGAGTTATGATTTTCAGGGGATCCCATCCAAAATCAAATTGCCAAATAAAATCTAATGTCTTCTTGTATACCAACCATTTTTCTTTCCTAACCTCTTGTTCCTGCAACTTTACTACATTCCTGATAATATCTTTAGGGAAATTAAAAATATGGTTAATCATGGCACACTTGGCTCTCTTCTTAAACATTTCATTATAGAAACCTTCTGGATCTGCTATTCTGGCAATTGTAGTAGCCATATGGTATGGAGCCAAGATTTTATCCATGTAAACCCATCCACCCTTGGTAATTATGAATTGATGGGCAATGGTAACATTTGGGAATAAAGTTCCCTTTCCTTTTCCAGTGAGGACACACTCTTTAATATCTCCCAACTACCTAAAGAACTCTACCATTCCAATCCTGAGGGGTACCTGATAGGGAAATATAAAAGGGGTCCCCCTGAAACCATACAACCTGATGACATTTGATACATTGTAGAAAATAACCTCTCCCCAATTGTTTACAATATTTAGATTCTTAGCAAACTAATTTGGCCTAATAAGTTGTGCCAATACTGTTGGGATTCTTGGGTTGTCTAAGATAAACAAATTCCTGAGTCTAGCTACAAAATGTTTATCAAAATTAATTAAACTCTGATCATTCTTATCCCAGGTCATTGTGAGGCTCCAGAATTGGATTGACATATCTTCACCATCCTTCTTTCTCACTAATTCCATTTCTTGTTCAAAATAACTTGCTCCTTTAAACAAAAACATGTACATTATGAAAGAGCACCAGCAAAAGGGTCTATCATCTTCATTCTTTTGAATCTTCACTAATCCATTATGGATTAATTCAGCAATAAAAGGAGCAAAATCAAAAGTAATAAATACATGTGCATCTGGAATTTGGATCACCATGCATATCAAGTGTATTGGCATCCTTTCACTAATGTCCTCTCCAAAAACCTTAGATAATGACCAATATGCACCCTTAGCTCTTAGATCAAAATATTCTATTTTAAAAGGCTCTTGAGTGTTCTGTCCCATAATAACCATTTTTGCAATTTTGGTGCAGAAATCCTTCAACAATTTACCGCTGAAATAGTTCCTTTGTGCATCATACACTTGCCTTAGCTCTTCAAAATCAATATTCTCCAAACTATCTGAGGGTTCACTTAACCTGAACACCTTCCTAATTTCTTTAGTAGAAATTTTAATCAAAAGTATTCCCTTTGCATCCCTAACCTCTCTAGTGATTGGATCATAACTCTTTGCAACCTAGATCATCAAATCCACATCTAAAAAGATATCGGGTACCACAAGTTTTCCTAGGTTAGACTGCCATATATTGCATGTAGGGTGAGGCACATTTCTTTGACTAAAACCTACTTTGAATAACTCCAATCTAGTGATATCAGAGTCACCACTTGCGTTGATTGTACCAATTTTGGCCTCTCTAATAAAATTTTCTATGTCATATAAACCCTCCGCTACTTTTACCCTAGGATCTTTGGGAATCAAACTCTTGGTTTTCACCAGGTTAGTAGTAGAGCTGAGAAGTAATTGCAACAAATCCTCATGCAAACTTCTTTCACTATACTCAATTTTACCAGACAATTCTTTCCTCGGTGCCATTTTTAGGGTTTATCTTAAAAAGAAATCTTTGCAAGATAGACAAAGTACAGAACTATGATTCTTTTAGTAGGGAAGCAATTCACGCAAGTATTTCACCAACCTTTTTCTTGGAAACCACTGAGAGATAGCAGCCAGTCCTCATAATTCTTCATGCCTGAGTCTCTGCAAATTTTTGATCTCTTTGTGCTTCTAAGAGTGCGTGGAATTCTGATATATGAGAAATTAAAGCAGTCATGTCAACAATTTATTTAGCATGATTCAACAATTACTCCTCTAAAAGAACAAACTGTCAGTTTTCAACAAGAAACTTCAAATTTGCATCACTTTATCTCCAGTTTGAATTAGAACCATTGATCCTCATTAGCATATGATCTAACGGTCTATCGCATGATCGCATAGCATGAAAATTACTCATGCGAACATACAACTAACCATCACTTTATCTCTCTATTTATGGTGGTCTCTTATAACTTCCACTGTTAAGACAAAATGTTGTTCACATGATCGCATAGCTCAAAAGAAGCTTATGTGAACATGTGAAAACTTGTTAGCATCAATCACGATCATTATCTTTCTTCAAGTTGCTGGTCCCACTTTGCCTTTGTCAATAAAGAAAATCCACACTTGCAACACCTGGCAAATTGTCATGTACTTTCTTTCTTTCTGAGCACTGGTATCTGCAGAAATCTTCCACATTAGCAAGTATTAACAACCCATCAAGGAGAAACCATATGCAAAAAATGACACCAGTCCTACTAATACTAGCTAATGAGAAAACACTATTCATGTACATATGTCAAAAGTCCCACCTGAGAATTGCGCTTGGCTTTATGCAAGATCGACAGCTTGTCGCATGATCGCATAGGCCTCTAAGATCCCATGCAATTATATGATAGGCATCCAATCTTCCCCTTATTACTTTTCACACTTTGGAGATTCAACTACCACCGGCCCCACTGTCCTTTATAAATAAAAGGACGCCACTTATGAAATACTTGTCAGTGGTCCCACCTTATTTTCGCATCAAGTGTCATTATAAAATCAATAGCTATTTTTCATGTTCGCATGGCTTGGAAAGATTCCCTGTGAACACGTGACCACCGTTAGATCTTCTTTAAAGATTCATAGTTGAATGAAAACTGAAACATTAGAATATAAGGTAATTAGGACATATGATAAATTATGTATATCACTGGGTTTCTAGACTTAG
Organism: Chamaecyparis obtusa; assembly: GCA_027943335.1. Lineage (NCBI taxonomy): Eukaryota > Viridiplantae > Streptophyta > Pinopsida > Cupressales > Cupressaceae > Chamaecyparis > Chamaecyparis obtusa. Next base: position 1,218,163 of record BSBK01000579.1, read on the forward strand.
GAAAAAAGATATAACGCCCGCGTGAAAAATAAAGGCATGTGCTCTTTAATGAACTTAAGTGACTTAAAATGTAATGTTCAAATAGCAATGAAGAGAATGACTTAAGGTTTATTTGAAAATGGTAGACATTTTTAGGGTTTTGACATGAATTCAAAATTCTTCAAAGACAAGACCTAGGGTAAGGATTTTTGAACTTGGTTATGACAATTTTGAAGAAATTCTGACACCTATACCCAGGAAAACTTCACAAACTAGAGGACTAAACCAACATTTGGACAAAAACCTTAGAAAATTAAGAATATACCCAACACATCCAAGATAACTTCTAACATTCTCTAGGTGTAAAACTCCATCTGGTACGGATGATAAAGCTAACCTAGGATCATCGTCCAAGGGTTCTACTAGTTCCCTTTTCAACTTAGGTCTATTCTTATCTATGATATTGTGTATTAAAGAAACATCCATGATTTCTTCTAATTCCTTCACTGATTTAAAGATCTATCAAGTAAAATACCTTGATTTCATGATTTTAGGGCTTGCATAGATTTGGCACAAAATTCTTCTCCAAATCCTTGCAAAATGCTTCCAATCACTACTCTTTGATCTCCTTAACACTTGAATTCACTTTGATGATAAAATAATACTGATCATGACCTTTTATTAATTCAATCTCACTTAGATATGACATCACATTCAATTCTTTTGCCACTTCTTTCCAAAAAGCTATTTCTGCTAACCTGCAAAACTTAAAACTTCTTGCGATCTTGCAAAACATAATATTTTTATTTTCACTCTTAATCATAGCATTAGAACATCATATGCTACCTTGCATTAACTCTACAAGACTCATTTCATCATATATCTACTTCTACACTAATCTAAGTTCCTATTCTACTGTAATTTTCATAAATTAAGTACTTTGAGATGGGTCTGGTAAAGATTCATTCTTACCTTTTGATCCTTCACCTTACTAATTACCTTCAATGTTGAATATGTCTCCTTGATCTGTGCTTTTGATAAAATTCACTCATCTGAATTACTACAGCATCCTTTCTAATTGTTACTTGCATCTTCATTTCCTCTTGCATGATTTCTGGGATTAGGATTAGGATGAAAAACTCTAGTGTTGATTCTACAAAACCTTGCTATATGTCCAATCTTATTGCATATTTGACAAACAATTCCATTTTTTCTATATCTTGGTCTAGGTTGATTTATTTTTGATCTGTAGTTTCTAGCAATGTGTCCAACCTTGTTGCATCTATAACATATTACTCCATTTCTTCTATTCATATCTTCAGTAGGTTTCTTATCTGCATTGTTAGTATTCCTAAACATTCTAATACCATCATTATTCTCAATAAATTTAGGTTTCCTACATTCAATAGCTCTATGTCCAAAACCATAAAAGTTATATCAATACCCATTAAGAGGTTTAAATTTCTTACCTGTGCAATCTCTCTTCATATGACCAATAGTATTACAAGAAAAACATCTACCTTTGAATTCTCTTTGCATACCTTTGGGTGATTCTTCCTACTTAGGTGATTCTTCTTCTTTAGGTGTATCTTCAGACTTATGAATCTCATCATACTTCTTTTCATCTATGCTTTTAGATATTTTAAGATCTGGTTCCTTGCTTTCATCATTTTCTTTAAAAGTGTTGAATCCAAGACTAGTCTTATCATAGAATGGTTTTTGATAAGATATTTGTTCATCAATCTTCTCACTAGTTGAATATAGCCTTTCAAGTTGTTGTTTGGATTGATTTAGTTCACCTTTCACAATCTTATTGTATTTCTCAGGTTCAGCATACTACAAATTGACTTTCTCAAGTTCAGATGTTGCTTTACCAAGTTTAGATTTTAGTCCTTCATTTTCAGTCTTTAGACTTTCATTCTCAGATTTTAGATTTGCTTCATTCTTACCATTTCCATCTTTTAGGCTAAGCTTTAGATTTTCTATCTTCAATTCATGCTTAAGGATCTCATTTTCTTTTTCTAAATTTTCATCACAATCTTCAATAAAAACTTCAGATTCTTTTTTAGATCTTAAATCTTCCAACTTGTTTTTCAGTTTCTTAATGAGGTTCTTTGCATCATCATATTTTCTTTTCAAAGTGTCTTTTTCAATAGTAAGCAAGTCAATCTATTCAAAAGCTTCTTCAAGATTCTTTTGTAGTTGATCCATATCCATAGAGATCTTACTCAAGCTACTAGGCTTTCCTTGAATGATTCTTTTCTGAGTAACTAAGCTCTGATACCAATTGTTAAAAATAGGGAATACTAAGAGAGGGGGTGAATTAGTATTCTAAAAACTTTTACTTTTTCCCAATTATGGATATAACAGATTATCTTTACACATGCATAACATAAGAAGCTAAACAACATGCATAGCAATAAAACTAAAGAACTCATAACACATTATTTGTTCTCGAGGAAACCCTAGCCAAGGGAAAACCCTGATGGGGATGGTACCCACAAAGATCCACTAATCAAAAGTATCATGTTAAGGATGTTGACCCTATTAGGAGTCTATTACAAGCATATAGTGTATCAGTCTTGATTAAGGGACTATAGGCCTTGTTAGAAGCCTCAACTCTGTTAGGAGTTGGCTGTACAAAATGTGATTACCAGATGAGCCCACTACCCAAACAAGTAATATAAAAAATTCACTAATTACAAAATTCAGTTAAGGTACATAACCTTATACTACTTGCATCAATATCTCTTCGCTGCTCTTTCACTATCGCTATTACATATGCATCATATATTTCACATCATGTCACTACTTCATTACATCACATTACTGCTTCTTTTTACAACTTATAATTACATTTATAAAAATAAATTTATCCAAGAGTTAACATCTAGGATGTCATCCCTTCATATTGTTAAATCATTATTTTGATAAACAAAATAATCCCTTAACTCTTTACTAATTTTATCTTCATATTCTGTCCTGTCGGCTTGACACTGTCTTTAGTAAAACTGTCATAACTTCTTTCGTACATGTCGTACTAACTTGCGCTTTGAGATGGGTCTTCAATAGTCATCATAGAGTCTATGTTCAAGTCCACAAGAATTGAACTTACTCCAATCAACATCACAAACAAAAACTATGTCTAGGTTCACTAGTAAAAATATTGTCTCATACTTAGACAATTTTGCATTGGGCTCTATCATACTAGTTCTCTGACCTGTGTGATCTTCATGTGGATCATATGTTTCCATAATGAAAACATGTATTTAATCAAGTCAGCCAAATTTCCAACAAGAAATTGGTATGGAAAAGGTAGCTCGGTATGTGATTGGTTTGAGATTCAATATTCAGGATGAGCTTGGTATGCTGAAGATTGATTCTGTTGAAGATGCTTATCAGTATGCTCTAAAGGTAGAAGATAATTTGAAAAGGAGACAACATATTAATCCCCAAGGGAAGGAAATGAGTGATCACTTGGTGAAGGATAAACCAACTGCAGAAGATGAACAAAAACCTATATAAGTGAAGAAGAAGACATGTAGAGTTATCTTTAAGGGTACTTGTTATAACTATGGTGAAGAAGGAACCGGTTCTTTTGAGTGTACACAGAAGAAGCTTGGTGACCAATGGACTATTGTGGTAAATGAGAACATTCAGAATGAACCTGAATCTGAGAAATTTCTGGTTTGGTGAACATTTTTCAGTACAAAGGAGGAACCTTGTCAGAGGAGTAACTTTTTCAGAACTCAGTGCAAGTCTAGAAGTAAATTTTGTGAATTAATTGTTGACAGTGGTAGTACTAATAACCTTGTTGCTAAGGAAATGGTTCAAAAACTTGGTTTGAATAGAACGAAGCATCCTCATCCTTATAGGATTTTTTGGTTACAAAATGATCATGCTCTAGAAGTGAGGGAGCTATGCTTTGTCGATTTTCAGATTGGTCAGATAAGGATATAGTGTTACATGATATTATGGAGATGAATAGTTGTCATATATTTCTTGATAGACCTTGACAATATGATTATAGAGCTATGTATGATTGTGTCAAGAATGTGTTTACTGTTGAGAAGGATGACATGAAGTTTTCCCTGATACCTTTGCTGGATACAACACTCAGTAGGAGGAGTCTGAGTATTGGTAGCTGAGTTGAGTTGGTGGATCCTGAAGGTATGGATGATCAACATGGAGAAAATACCTATGTGTTTTCAAGGAAAGACTTGAAGAGACAAAGAAAACTAAAGTGGAAAAGTATGCAAGTTGAAAGGTTGGAGGATTTGTATGTGAAGAACCAATTCGGGGTTTATGTGTTGAATCTTAGAAGATGTTCTTCTAGCATATGAACATCTTTTGGAACCTAGGGTGTCTGATGTAGGGGTATTCTAGGATACTCGGTGAATTTGCATGGAGGTGTGTTATTTTGGTTCTATGGTACTTGGTTGCAGCTTTAACTGATGGTCTTAGTTATTGAAGGAGCTCGGTTGCTGAAGGAACTTGATGAAGCTTATGTGCTTGGTGGAACTTTTTCTTAGTGGTGCCTATGTTTCTCAGTGTTTCTTGGCTTGGTCAATTGTTTCACTGATGCTCAGTTGTTTCTTTGGCGCTCAGTAGTTCTGGTTTACTGACTGGAGTTCTTAGTAATTTGGTTGGCCGACTTGGTGCATTTATTGTTGGTATCTTTTATTGTATTCTCCTATGTAGATCTATAGGCCAACATGGACAATTAAATAATTGTAAGTCTATTTGTGATTTGACTTGTATTGCAATTAATATTTGTTTGTAGGAGTTAATTATGTCATCTAGATGACTTGTGGCTGAAGATTAGTATTTAAGGAGTATTTGGGGTAGTTGTTTAGGCATCAGATTTTAGCAAGAAGAGATTGGGAAGATAGAAGCTAGAAGCTAGACTTGGATCCTACAAGATCTTGAAGATCAGATTGATTTCTGATAATTTGTAATAGAAGAGCTAGTGGTTGTTTACTTGGAGACAAGGAGATTGCTTGAAGGCTTGCAATATTGAGTTCAGATCTTCCTTAGGGTTTCTATTAGTTGCTAATTTTTTTTAGAACTGGACTAGCTAGAGTTGGATTGGATCTTTTCTGATCTTGCAGAACTATTTATTATTGTAATTGGCCCTAACCTGGAAGGCCTTACAGTCAGCATGTTAATGAAAATTTAGTTGAAGCAATTATCTTGATGTGTTATTCCACATTGTGGTGTTCGGTTTCTTGTGGGGACTATCCTTAATTAGATCCTCCTCACCTTCCCTGCCTCATTCAACCAAACCCTTAGGAATATGGTTAGAAGCTAACTGAACAATTTCATTTCCAAGGATGCAATCCTTACCATTAACAACCTTTTTGAGGAAACACAATCAATCTGTTGGCCATCATATTGATCTAAGACTTGGATAAATCTGAGGATACCATTATCATCCTCAAAAAATTGCCAATTATAAATATTATTAGTCACAATAGGCCTACTCTTAATTTCTTACATTGATACACCGGCAAGAGTGACATCATTTTTATTCAATGCAACATTTGCAAGGAAATATGCCATGATGTTATTTGACTGTTCTACTTATTGAATATTGAAAGCATCAAATATTTCTATTCTATCCTAGACAACATGTCTATACAATTTTAATCTGTCATCCTCGGCATCATATTTAGATCTAATTTGAGCTATGATCAATTGGGGATCTCCATGAACTTTTAAACATTTTAAACCATTATTTATGGCAATATCTAGTCCCAATATTAGTGCCTCATACTCTGTAGTATTATTTGTGCATTAGAAAGTTAACAAAAAGGAATACTTAAATGTAATACCTGATGGGGATATAAATAGGACACCATCTCCTAATCCTTATTTAGAGAATCCTCCATCAAAGTACATCTACCATAGCCCATCTTGCTGTAATAAAAAATCATCAATTATTGGGTCAGTATTCCTTAACTATGGCTTGATTTCTTCAACAATAAAATTCTCCATATAAATGTCAACACAATAGTTAAAATCCTTGGGTGATACTATCTCAACCATGAAAAAAGAACAAGGTTCACTATACAACTTAACCTCAATACCATTCATAAGTATTGTGGAATATGACATGTTTAGCTTCAATTTTCCTCCCATTATCATTGCCCACTATCTTGATAGCAACATACCAGCACTATAGGATTTATGCTTGTCTTGATCCTCTACTCTACATCCAGAAGACTCAAGCTCATAGCTTCCACAATCCTCCTTTTACAGCATGTTAGTGCTCAAATCTATAGATGATTAAATTCTCATAAACTCATCTAGTCCCAATAGATGCATCTAACAAAATGCAAGCACTAAGGTATTAAGGCTGGAAAACCTTCTTCACTTTGAGTACAAAACCTCAGGTGGGTGTACCTATACCAATTCACTGTTGGACCGAGCTCTGAATTGTGAATTAGCTCCTTCACTGCTATGTCATCCCTTTCAAAATCACCTTAATAAGATATTACAACTCTGAGTATGGCCCAAATTATCCTGATACACAATGTTATGATAGAAATTATGAAAGCAACAACATAAAATAGTGGCTTAAGGACATTCATCCTTCTTCTTTTTAGAGTTGAATTCAAGGAAGGTTAACCTTATTCAGTGCTTCTATAAAGTAGTACAAAATGCATACATGAATTTATCATAGAATGACTCAAATAAAGATCATACAAATAAAGTAAAATCAATCAGTTGTTTATGTTCTTGGTGGTAACAAGTGCAAATGGATCTAAAACCAGTGCCTTATCTACTTGGGCATCAGAGTCAAACCCTACTTCCACAGAAATCTATCATGACAAATATACTAAAACCCAAATGACACGCTTAACATCCCATTCTTTTAATTCCTACAACTGTTATCAAATTCATACATGGACTATTAGTTTATAGAGATCTCCCCTAAGATTTTACTCTTTCCTTGAGAGAAACTTAAGCTTAACCCCTATATTCACCTTGTGAATAATGCATTGAAAAAGCCTTACAATTTAAATGCATAAGAAAAATAAAAAATCCATACAAAAACACAACAAATAGTAGTAACAGAGTTCAAAAATCTTTGTATTAATAATCAAACTATGTTAATACAATATTCTCTTAATTTCAAAGAAAACAAGGTTTTATATCTCAAAAAAAAAATTTTACAAAATGTATCGACACCTTCAATGAGAAAAAACTTGCTACATATACCCATAGCCATCTTGGAATCCTCAAAGGATGCAACAAGCTTTGGATGGGTGGGAAAAGATCTTGCACTAAAAATAAAAATACAAACTGAAAGATATTTGATTACAATAATAGAATGTAATTCTCAACTTCTCAACAACTTTGTAGGTGGCACCTTTGTCTAAAGATATTTCAGAGTAGTTGCTAAATTTTTTGCATGAATGATGACTACCATCTGGCTAACTTACATCATCCTCTATTTGACACATGCTCTCCCTCAAATTTTGGATTAGGTGCCATGTGCACTCTATTCTTCTTCCTCCTCTGTAGTCTAAGCAATTGGCTTCTTCTTCTTCTTTGTTAATTTGTCCCATGCTACTACATCATCATCGGATGGCCAATTGTAATTCTATAGCTCCTGTAGTGATTTGATTTGCTTCTCCCATGTGGAATCAGTTATATTTTTGGCCTCTACTACAAACCGTATGCAATCATTCTCAATCTTGAAAAGACTATCAATGATATTATTACATCTCTCCAAGTCTAAAGCCTTGTCATCCTTTAGGAAAGCATCCTGGTCAATCACTAATTGATCCATTGATAGCTTCCATTCTTCCAACTTAACCACATTTCCATTGTCATCATAAATTGGAGGCAAATGCTTGCTATAATTTTTATCAAACATGGCCAGCTTGGCCTTTACTTGGTTTGAATTTCCTTTGAAAAACTTTGATGTAGCACTTATTAAGTCAATCTTCTCAAAAAACTCACTTACTAATTTAGGAACATCTGACCTATATTCTTGCAAATCATCAAATTTGACAAATAATGCACTCCTTCCTGACCATGTACTGAAAAGTGGCTCCATGGTGACTAGATATGTTGGAAATATTCAGGAATTAACCAAGTTACTAAGAGGGGAGGGGTGAATCAGTAACTCCAAATTTTCTTCTAATTTTAACATGTATTTTACTTTTTAACCTTTGCATACAGAAAGCATGAAACTTGAAAGCATTCACAATAATGACACAAAGATTTGGTTACCCAGAAACCTTCCAAAAGAAAGTAAAACTGGGGTGGGGATGAAACCCACAAAGCTTTAATACTGCAGAATAAAGTTGGCCGGTTAAGGCTTACAATTTGATCACTTCTGATGATCTGCCCTGTTAGGAGCAATAAGGATTGCTAAATCCACCCTGTTAAAGGATTTACAAACATACAGTGAAGTATGCACTCGGTAAAGAGATTTATACAAAGACTGTTAAGTCTACCCGGTTAAAGGATTTAGTACTGATTCACCTGTTAGAATGAAACAGTAGATCTCTGCTTTGCAACTGGATTGCTGATTGAGATTCTCTGATGTACTGATCACCTTCTGTGATGAATTTGTCTTTGCTGAACCTTATACTTCTGAAGCCTTCTACAATTCGCTTATCTCTGCCTTTCTTTTTCTTTCACATATATTCTACTTGATTATTTTTCATCTTTTTACAACATTGTTTATATACAAGTCTCAAACAATTAATTACAATTACAATTACACAGTCGGCTTGACAAATAAACATAAGTGCCACTAAGTCGGCCCAAATAGTTACTCGGTTCCTTCAAACTGACTCGGTGACTTTCTGATACTTGGCGTCCACTGCATTACTCGGCATCGTCATGCACTCGGTAGAAGTGAAGGCACAGTTCATACTGATCACTCGGTAGGTATTGAACTCGGTAAGTACTGGTGACTCGATAGACAAGATGTTACTCGGTTTACATTGTCCTGATCGGTTTGTACTAACTTGCTCGGTTTGCATTGTCTGCTCGGTTTGCACTGTCTGCTCGGTTTGCACTGTCTGCTCGGTTTGCACTGTCTGCTCGGTTTGCACTGTCTGCTCGGTTTGCACTGTCTGCTCGGTTTGCACTGTCTGCTCGGTTTGCACTGTCTGCTCAGTTTATATCCAGAATGCAAATAAGTGTTGTCACTAGTGGCAATTTTGCTTAATGCCAACAATCTCCCCCTTTGGCATTAGTGACAAAAACACTTATTGGCCAAAATTTATATACATGAATCATACTGAGTTTTATTTTGATTTTTCAAAATTTTTTCTTTATAGGGCTTTATACATTGTCTCCCCCTTTCAATGTGCTAACTGTTCCTTATACAAATCTATAACTGTATACATATCTCTCCTTCTATACATATCTCCCCCTTTTTGACGATAATGCCAAAGGTGCATATACAAGTTATTTACAGAGAGAATCCAAAATTTGATAAGAAATCAAAATGTACCTTCATTATTAGTGCCAGGGTTCTGTCCCAACTTTCTTGCAGGATTTTACATGTTTGTATAGCAATTTGGACTTCTGCAGAGAGTTCAATCATGTGATCTGCTATAGAGAACTGATTGTCATGAATCAATGTTCTGGAATGTTCAATGTGCTTATACATTGTATTCATGATGGGAAGGATCATGTGTTGGATGTCTAGTAGTGTGGACCGGATCCTTGAGTCTTCTTTCAATAGATCAGACTGCATATTAGATAGGTGTGAAATTTTCATGTGATGAGCAGAGCTTGAACTTGGTTCAAGTTGCAGCTTCTGTATGCTAATCTTCATATCCTCATCCATTTTATTCATTTTATCTTTAACATCCTTTGTGAACTCGGCAAAATTGCATAGTCTGGCCAAAAGAGAGGTAGCATTCGAATAAATAGACTCTATGTTAGACAAAACTCAAGACAATTCTACTTGGTTAATAGCTATGTGCTGAGCAATGTGCTCAAGCACTTTATTGTTGAATCTCTTCTCAGCTCTTTCAACTAACTTTTCTGTCCCGGATGAGTCCTCATTGTATTTCTCAACTGCCTCTGCTAATTGTAACAAAACATGCTGGGAGGAGTCTACTTTAATGCCTAATGCATCAGACAAAATGTCCTTAGCATCCTTGATGATTTGATACTCCTTGTCTCTCTCCTCTTTTAGCTTCTTTTGTTTTGCTTTCCTTTGGAGGATCTCACCTATATTCTGCATCTGGTCTGCTGAGAGATTTGCAAAATCTAATGTAGGAATCTCTATCTCTTCATCTAGGTCTATATCCTCAACTATATTTTTACCCAAAAATTTTATACTCGGTAGAGCCTTAGGCTTATCTGTACTTAATGCTCTTGTAGTAGTGACAGTAGATAAAGTAGGGCTGGCTATTGACACTGGTATACTTTCTACTGGAGAACTTAAAATATTTACACTTGAAGATTCAAAAGCTGGAAAACTTACTGGTACAGGAGACTGCAGCTCGGTAGAAGAAATGGTAGCTGCCTCTGATGTTGCTAGGGATGATTGGACAAATGTGGAAGTTGTCACAACCATGCTTGAACGTGTCTCTGGGCTGGATGTAGAGATTTTCACTGGAGAGGTAGGAAGGGATGCAATAACTTCTGCTGCTATCCTTACAGTATCATCTACCTCGGTATCTTCTTCTTGTTCATCGCTGTCATCTTCAATATCCTTTATTATTATAGTTTCAATGCTCGGTTGGTGAAGGTGGTATATGTTCTTCCATGTGGCTTTTGCAGCCTTCACAACCGATTCAATATTGTTGATCAAAATCAAACAAGTATTGAACTTCAATGTCATCTTATTTTCATTTTCTTTTAGTGCCTTCTTTACTTCATCATTGTTCAAGCTCAGCATCAACTGTCTCAGGTTTTGATCATATATGTCTATCATAGTTTGCCTTGCATTGCTCCATCTCATTCTTATTGGATTCAATAGAACTGCTGGAATCTATGGGGTAATTTCTTCAGGAGAGTATTTCCACTGTCCCATCTTCTCAATAACAGCATCTTCTATTTCCTTCTGTTCTGCTTCCGATCTGGTTTCATATTTCAAGGATTTTATGTTACTTACTCCAGATCCTGATCCATCTCTAAAGAGTTTGAGCTTTTCTTGAAGGGTTAGAGGAGGCCTTTTGAATACTATGTCTTTATCTGCCTTTTCTGCCTTGTCTGCCTTGCCTTTTGTATTTCTCCTTGTAAACACAGCAGTGGGAGGCACAGATGCCTTAGTGATGAAAACTTTTCCTTTCTTCTTTGCAGGTTCTGGTTCCTCTATTTTCTCATCCTTTTCTCCTTCTTTTTCATCTATTTCTTCTTTGTCCTCGGTTATCATTTGCATTTTGGCTATCCTCTTCTTTCCTTTGTTTACCGCCTATGGAAGCTTTATGCTTAGTTCAATTCTCACCTTAGCTTCATCATATGTTCCAAAATATGGAGCTTTGGGATTGACAGGCTGATTTAGAAGAGCTTCAATGATATTCTTGGTTTCATCAATATTTACCTCATAAGGAAGAGGTTTTACATATACAGTTCTTGGTTTAACTGCTTGAATATACACATTATCACAATCTACCATAAAACAGATGTCATCTTTGTAATCTTCCACCAACTTCTGTGGAATCCAGAATCTGTCATTCATTTTCTCTTTGAAGGACTCAAAATAGTTATCCATGATGCTTTCAAAGTTTTCACCCATTTCTGCAATGTATTCATTTATTTCATAAAGTACTGGCACATCTTTTCTCCATACAACTTTTCCTTTAGAAGGGAAGAATTTCTGAACATAGAAGAATAAACAGACTAACAAGGATCCAAACTTACATGGATTGTTTTTGGAAGTTTTGATGCTTTCCATGTTCTTGTTAAACTGTTTCAACAATAAGTCTGCTAGGTCAAATGTCAAGTTGTTTTTGACCACTTTGTATGCTAGGTCAACAGCTTCACAGGAGACACTGTTCTGTCGACTAGAACTGTAAATCTTTTGGGCAATGATATGTGTACCAAACTTCAGTTCGGTGTCGGTAATGTTGCTAACCTTCATGCCTCTACCATCCCACTCGGCTAGGGTTTTCTTCTCTAGTTCTGTCCGACCTAGGGTTTTGGTAGTTTTCTCTTTGTTCAACATGGGAAGATCGGTGATTTGTTGAATCATTTTCTTTGTGATCTCAATAGGTTTCTCAAGCCAAATCTTGCCATCGTGTACTCGGCTGAGAATGTACCTAACCCATTTATCTCAAAAGTTTTGAGGAAGATGTGCAATGTGAACTAAACCCTTATCTTCCAGATGTTTGTGCTCGGGCTTCAAAATACCATCCACACATAGTTCCTCACGCACAATGTCTAGTTCTAGGTTTCCCATTTCTTGAATTGAATAGTTAAAATGATTACAGATATCGTTGATAAGCAGTACCTTAGGAGGAATCTAAGATTGAGCTCCGTTCGGATCTAGGGCTGCTGCAATTGCGGGCACGATCTTAAAATCTGGTGCTTTCCACTCCCCTTGGACTAACATATCAGATCCTTTCTTTGCTGAAGTGCTGGATGATGCCATGGTAGCTCACAGAAAAATCCTTTCGCAAAAGTATTAAATCGTCGGGTTGCCCTTGAAGTTTTCTACTCTCAAAGTGCTAAAGATTCGCGGTGAAGAATGAGTTCGATTACTTGCTTTTTGTTTACAATACTGTCATTAATGCTCATTTCAAATTAGGGTTGGAATTCTGACAGACTGTCACCCACTAAGAATTAATTGCTCGGAAAAGACTTCGCAGCTCGGTGAACTCGAGAATTCATAATGCTCCGACCTTGCTCAGTAAAGACAGGTACCGACCTTGCTCGGTGAAGACTATACCGACCTTTCTCGGTGAAGACTATACCGACCTCCCTGTGATCTCACTGCATCTTGCATGCTGATTTAGACTTTTCTTTTAATTTCGGTTCTAGAACTGCTTGAGATTGATCTATGAGAGTACAGTTCCAGTGCTTCCTTGGAAATTTAGTTTGAGTCGGTAGAGCCATCCATTCCATTACTTGGACTGGATTGCTCGGTAGCTTTAGGAATCCATTTTTGTCTTATCTATTTTCTGACCTTAGTTGCTTCATTCTTCTTTCCTTCTTCAATTTCACTAGCATTCATGCAGTTTTTGGCTATGTGACCGAGTTTAGTGCATTTGAAACATCTTATGGTAGTATCTCTTTTCCTTAGATGATGTTTTATGCAATTCATGCCAATGTGTCCATATTCTCCACAGTAATGACATCTACACCAGGTGTTGTAGTGCCATCCAAACATTGCTCTCACAATTTGTTCTGCTGGATTAAATGTCTTGGATCTGCACTCGGATGCCTTGTGACCTTGTTTGTTGCACTTGTGACAATTACCTCTGAATCTAGGTTTTTCCCTGCATTCATTTGCTTTGTGACCGGGTTGATTGCAGCTATAACATTTTCCATTGAATTCTGCTTTTTCATTGTTCCAACATTTATTTGAAGTATGTCCTATTTTACCACAATGATTACAAGTAGGTTTTTGATTTCTTTGAGTACCTTGTTTAGAGGATTCGCCTTCTTCTTTGTATCCAAGTCCTGCTTTTCCTTTTTGCCTATGAAGATTTCATTCATATAGCTGATTCAAGTCTTCTTGACTTTTCAGCATTCCTTCATTGATTTGTTTTTCAGCGTTTAGGTCATCCATCAATCTTAGATTGGTTTCCTTTTCAGATCTTAGTTCTTCTCTTGTGTTTTCTACTTCTGAACTTAGATTTAGAATTTCTTCATTTGTATGAGAGATCTGATCAATTAGATTTTCTAGCTGAAGGGTTTTGTTTTGGACTTCAATGTTTCTTCCATCTAATTCATCTTTTAACTTGTTTCTTTGTTCCAAGATCTCACAGAATCTTGTAGAGTGTAGTTCTTGTTCTCTTTTCAATTTTCTCACTTCTTCCTACAGAGACCCATTCTTTTCTAGGAGTTCTTTGATAGCATTGTTTGCTTCATCTGAGTTATTTGAGGGAAGAAGATCTTCAATCTTTTCTTCAATGTAATTCTGATCATTCATCTGATTTGCAAGTTCCTTCCTTCTCCTTAGGGATTGGGAAAGATGTTCTTTTGCTTCTTTGAGTTTAGCTATGGCCATTTCCAGATCTAGCTTTTCATTTTCAATCACCTTGTTCAGTTTGAATACCTCCATTGTCCTGGATCTTTGCTCAAGCTAGTTAAGCTTTGTCTTGAGAACCAATGCCGCTCTGATACCAATTGTTGGAAATATTTAGGAATTAACCAAGTTACTGAGAGGGGAGGGGTGAATCAGTAACTCCAAATTTTCTTCTAATTTTAACATGTATTTTACTTTTTAACCTTTGCATACAGAAAGCATGAAACTTGAAAGCATTCACAATAATGACACAAAGATTTGGTTACCCAGAAACCTTCCAAAAGAAAGTAAAACTGGGGTGGGGATGAAACCCACAAAGCTTTAATACTGCAGAATAAAGTTGGCCGGTTAAGGCTTACAATTTGATCACTTCTGATGATCTGCCCTGTTAGGAGCAATAAGGATTGCTAAATCCACCCTGTTAAAGGATTTACAAACATACAGTGAAGTATGCACTCGGTAAAGAGATTTATACAAAGACTGTTAAGTCTACTCGGTTAAAGGATTTAGTACTGATTCACCTGTTAGAATGAAACAGTAGATCTCTGCTTTGCAACTGGATTGCTGATTGAGATTCTCTGATGTACTGATCACCTTCTGTGATGAATTTGTCTTTGCTGAACCTTATACTTCTGAAGCCTTCTGCAATTCGCTTATCTCTGCCTTTCTTTTTCTTTCACATATATTCTACTTGATTATTTTTCATCTTTTTACAACATTGTTTATATACAAGTCTCAAACAATTAATTACAATTACAATTACACAGTCGGCTTGACAAATAAACATAAGTGCCACTAAGTCGGCCCAAATAGTTACTCGGTTCCTTCAAACTGACTCGGTGACTTTCTGATACTCGGCGTCCACTGCATTACTCGGCATCGTCATGCACTCGGTAGAAGTGAAGGCACGGTTCATACTGATCACTCGGTAGGTATTGAACTCGGTAAGTACTGGTGACTCGGTAGACAAGATGTTACTCGGTTTACATTGTCCTGATCGGTTTGTACTAACTTGCTCGGTTTGCATTGTCTGCTCGGTTTGCACTGTCTGCTCGGTTTGCACTGTCTGCTCGGTTTGCACTGTCTGCTCGGTTTGCACTGTCTGCTCGGTTTGCACTGTCTGCTCAGTTTGCACTGTCTGCTCAGTTTGCACTGTCTGCTCGGTTTTCACTGTCTGCTCGGTTTATATCCAGAATGCAAATAAGTGTTGTCACTAGTGGCAATTCTGCTTAATGCCAACATAGATACTCATTCACCTTTTCATTAGTCTGATGCAATAAGCTGATTGATTTATGGACTGACTCCATTCTCTCCTTTATATATCCCTATTTATAATGCACAATTTTTTCTATAGTGTCCAAGGATGCATCCAATTTTACTTTTTCCAAATCCTCAGCAGGTTTGTCAAGAGCTTCTACATTTGGCTAAATAGGGATCTAAAATTGTACAGGAAGGGGCAGAACTACCTTCAAGGCTTCTTCAAGCCTAATTTTCATATCCACTAACTCATCTTCTAGTTGTTTGATTTTCATCATCTTCAAATCTCTATCCTTAGCCACTATGCTTGCATTTTCAAATAACTTGTAATATCTCTCTGACAACTGAACCATCTTGGCTTCATTCAAGTTAGCCCAATGAGTTACTACCTTGGAAACCTCAAGATTAGTAGTATTTTGTACAGTCCAGATAATCTTGTTCCCCTCCATATGGTCTTTTATACTCAAAAAAGATGGCTTTTTGGTCTTAGGGGCAATTGACCACATTGCAACAGCCTGGTTCTTAGGGTCATAGCCACTTTCTCTGATCATATCCCCAATATGAACTTCATAGGATAGACTACCCTATGATTGTTTCCTTATCTGATCTATAATAAAGGCAAAAATTAGATCCCACCCCGGAGTTATTAGCATTCCACTTGCTCTGACCATCTCTCTGGCTTCATCCATAGTTATGGGATCAAGGCTGGGGTCATAAGAGGCTAAAGCCCTCATAGTTTCTTCACTTGGTTCCACCCCTTTAGGCATGGCCTTGGATACTTCTTTCTGCTTATTCTAGATAAGAAAACTCTTGAATTCATCACTTTTGATGAATTGGTCATCACTCAAAAACTCTTCTTGATAAACCTCTCTAATATCTTGTCCTAACCATAGGGACTGCTCCTCATTCTCCTCATTAGTAGCCACTTTCTTGCAAACTCTTATTGTCTTCCTTAATTGGTGAAGATAAGCCCTATCACCTGACACAAGATTAGATGCTTTGTTAATTACTTTCTTTTGTTTTCCTTGCCTTGAAGGTTCTCCTTCCTCAAGTCTCTATTTCTTCAAAGGTGGCTCAGGCAGATTATCTGTTTCTGGTTGGTCTTGATTAAGATCAACAATTGGTGGATCCCCAACTTGTGGTGGGCTTTCTCCTTCTTGTGATCTATCAAAAAACTCCTCATACTCAGAGGATGAGTAATCCTTCTTTTGCTTTGGCTTCCTTTGATCAATTATTTTCTCCATTTGATTTGATAGAGTGTCATACATCTCTATCATCCTATCAATTCTTTTTAGATAAGGGAGGTCAAGGAAAAAGCCCTCAAAATGAATCTCAGCTTCTTTCACTTGTTTTGCTAAGTCCTTTAAGTCAAAAAATCTATCCCATCTCTTTGTGACCTCATCCTTTTCTATAATATTCCTAATAACATCTTCTTCATCTAAGCCCTCATGTTCCTTGTTAACACCACTATTAGGAATGTATGTCATCCTAGTAGTCTTGATAAAATCCTTAGGATCCACATGTCTACAGGTACTAGAAAACATCTTAAACTGATTCAACCAAGTATTAACCTAGGGAAATGCCCTCTTTCCAATTAGGAAGTCACCTATTTTGAATTGCCTAGGTGTGAAAGTACCCTTCCTGTGAGGGGCCGAAAGCTCTTTATCTGTGCACATTAATTGCCACACAAATTCTAGGGAAGCAAGCCTTGGAGGCACAAATTTTGGTAATAAGTGTGGGGGTTGAGTACAACCATAAACCCTAAAAATTGTGGAGTTCTCTCCTAAATAAAAATCACCACAATTATGGTTTCCCTCCCATTTGTCTTCAAACAGCTTAGGTCTTAGGAGTTTAAGCACCTTTGTTGGTAACCTAGTCACATTGATGCCTAACATATTTATAATAGGAAAAACTATGAAATTTTGAAAACACAGTAATCTGCGTCATTGGAAGTAGTATTCCATAATCTCACCCATAACTATAGTGGGTTATGCTGATCTTTGAAAGTGAATCTTTGCTTCAATATTTTCAAATCAAAACTGTTAATGTTGAAGAATAGAATCAAATGCATCAACATGGAGCAATGCAAGAATTTGATGGGTGCCTTACTGTCTCTAACAGTTATTAATCCTTCATGCATCCTATCAATCACATACTATATGTAGTCATAATCAGTGTTCACTAGGGAATTATTAATATCTAAAATCATCATTAGGAGATCAACTGGCAACATTTCTTCATCCCCATCTATTCCCAGAACTCTACACAACCCATAGAAAGTTTGCTTCATATAATCATGGAGGGATGTAAACTGGTAAGGAGCATTCATGTTAGCAGGGAGAGGGGCTATATATTTACCCTATTTTGGCATATGCTTCACTATTTGTTCTTTTACTGACCCTAAATTTTTTTTATACGTCTCCCTCTGTTGGTTCAAGTCAATTTCAGTAGAAAAGGGTGTGTAAAAACTAAAAGCCTTCATAAAAGAACCCCTGTCAAGATTAACCAAGGGTGACTGGTCCTCTTTCCTAATTGTCTTAGAAATGGGATCATAGCATCTGGCTAAAGCAATAATTAGGTCTACATCTAGGAAAATATTAGGGACAATCAGCTTCCCTAAACCCAGAGTCCATCCATTGCAAACAGGAATATGCTTAATCCTATTTCCATAAAAACAAGTGAAAAGGGTATAACCTGAGCAACCTTGTGTGACATGATCTTTCCACCGACCTAGAAAATCCTTGAAAACATCATCCATAGCTCTCTTATTCTGACTGGAACCAGGCAACAACTTCATGAATTCATCTGAATAATTGGACTTACTCTTGTCATCACCACCTTTGGATTTAGCTTCACTACTGGATGAAGCCATGCTCAATTCTAGTTGATTCACTCTTCTCTAATGATTTCTCTTAATTCTATAGACTTGATTTCTCTTGGCAATTAAAAGTTACTCTCAGCAAACACAATTCTCTTCAAATGACTTTGAACATAGAAAATAATGAATTCAGCTTATTTATCAATGCACATCAAACTTGTACAACTACCAAAATCATTGCAAATCTATCCTTAATTGCTCTCTCATTTAATTTCACATATCACCAGTTTTCAAATTAGAGCTAGCTGATGTTTGGACATTGATAGATAGATTAGAAAACATGAAAACAAGGCAAAAGGCAATGATTATAGCTCTGTACTTAAAAATTCTATTTACATCATGAAACCCTTCACTGATACATGAGTGGACAGTTGATTGCCTTTTCCTCTAGCTCAAAAGTGTACTTTATCGATGTAGAAATGGTCTCTACCCTTTCCTTTATTATTTTTCTGACTGGGCCTATTTACGAGAACTAGCGACTAAAAGCTTCGTTGGTTCACTAATTACACTGTTAACCCTAGGTCATATTCTGAGAACTAGCAACCAAAGGATTCAAAAGTTCTCAGAATGTATCTCTTAACTCATCCTTGATTCAGCGACCTAGCGAATAGAGAAATCATGCCCGAGCAACTGACTGTAGTTATCATTTGGAGAACTAGCAACAATGGCTATCTCCCATTCTGTTAATGTCTCGGCTAACTGTCAACTTTCTTGGAGACTTAACGATTGAAGAGATCATGTATTCACTAAATGAAATACTTAACCACATGTATATTGAGAGAACTAGTGAACAAATTACTCTCTGAGTTGCTGAATCTTTCCTTAACCGCCACTTACATACTGAGATTCTGGATCAACCATTGATCTTGAAACTAATCAACGGCTATCACCAATTTTATGAAACAATATAAACCTTATCCATTTGATTACAAGACTCAGTGAACCAAGCATTCGCTAAATCTCCCAATACTTTAATCATTGATCATTTCATTATGCGATTAAGCGATTGAAAGCTTAATACTCTGTTAACCCTTTGATTCGCCCATTCACCAAATGCTTCTAGACTTAACCAATTCTTTTAAGAGAACCTACGACTACTTGATTCATTGAATCACTAGATCATTTAGAGCTTCACTAACTTATTCTGAGAATAAGTGAACAAAGAAAACATTACCTTTGCCAAATTTATTAAGTCAAATTGTCAAAGCTGCCATATTTAAAGGATAGTAACACAACTACTCAGTTGCCCAATTGCCAAGTCAAAATATGTAGGACCCACTATATTCTGAGATTAAAACATAACCATTGATCTTGCAACTTATCAACGGTGTTTTCCAGTTCACCAGTTGATATAAACTTTGACCGCTCAATTCCAAGAATGAGCGATAACCGCCATGCTAAGTCACTGAGAGTTAACATGAATCCGCAAGGGAATACATGAATAAGAGGCAATGCATTCACCAAGTCGTGCAAATATTTCTGATAACCACTGAATACTTGGAGACCTTGTGACTAAAGGAAACACTTAACAAGGTTCTAACCCATTCGCCAATTCACCGAATAACTTGAAGATATGTAATGACATTTCCCGATTCAACGAACACTAAGATAAATAACCACGTGCATGGCTAACCACTTAAGTGACCAAAAAGTAATGACCAGACATAAAAATAGGGCCAACCCAAGGGTTTTCATAAAAATTAAAAACCTACCAAGGCAATAAACCTAAGGCGAGGGTTTTCAAGCTTAATTAGGGAAAAATTGCCTAAAATTCAGACACCTAGACCACTGGAAAATTTCAAATGAATGGTAAACCAGAATTTGGAAAGGAAAACATCAGAAGCCTAAAAATATAACCAACAGTGGCTCTATCTAAGGATTCTTGATTGCAAGATCATAGCAAGAACTTATGAATCTCTGGGAGGCAGACCACAAAACCCTAACCTAAAAGAGGAAAGCAAACACACAACAAAAACAAACACACCTATACATATATACAAACCTATTGTGCATGGAAATGAGAAAGAACTAATTGAAGAAAATTTTCAAAAATTGTCCACGCATTGGTAATTCCTATTCTTCACCATCCAAATTTTTTAAAAAACAAGAATCCTTGCCATGAATTTGATGAACAACAAAAGGTCCCATCCACAAAGACTCAAATTTCTTGTGTTTCCCCTTATCTTCAGCTCTGGCATTCCATTGAAGAACCATATCACCAGGCTGAAATTTTCTCATAGTTGCTCCCTTATCAATGAGATATTTCATTTTTTGTTGCAACTTTACATTTTCTTTTTGTCCTTCCCTTCTGATCTCATCCAGTTCAACCAGCTGAATTATTCTATCTTGTAGAGGGTCACTGATTTCTATACCTTCCTCCTAAATGAACTTGTATATGGGTAAGAAGTTATTCACTAGTAATCTTGATTTCACACCATATATCATCTCAAAAGGGGACTTCCTTGTAGCTCTTTTCTCATTAATCCTATCAACCCACAATGCTAATTTCAACTTTACATGCCAACTCCTTTTGTTCTTTTCTAAAGTTTTCTTCAAAATTTGCAGAATGCTCTTATTACTAGATTCTTCTTGGCCATTTTCTTGTGGGTGGTAAGGAGATGAATAAGACAAGACAATACCCATTTCTAAACAAAAATTAGTCATTTCTTGAGATCTAAAACTCATGGCATTATCTACAACCAATTTGATAGGGACACCAAATCTAGTGATTAAGTTGTTCATTAAGAACTCAATTACAACACTGGTTGCCCTTTTAGTTGGAATTGCCTCAATCCATTTAGTGAAAGTCTATAACAACCAGAATGTAACTATGCCCCCCACTAGACTTCTCAGTAAATTCCCCAATAAAATCCATACCCCACATTGCAAAAGGGGCTTCTGCAACCACAAGATTCAACAATAAGGCACCTGAGAACTTAAATTTTTTGGAAAACCTTTGACATGGCTCACACTTTCTAACAAAAGAATGAGTATCTTTGAATAATATAGGCCAATAATATCCTACCCTCAAAATCTTATGAGCTATTGATCGAGCAGAATGATGCCCTCTACACAATCTAGAGTGCATATCTTTCAATACCTTTTCTGATTGGTGTTTGTCCAAACAAAATAATAAAATTCCATCATTATCTTTCCAGTAAAAATCACCTTGTATCATCACATACCTTTGGCCCTGTAATCTCAAACTTCTCCTCTGATTATCATTTAACTCCTGGGGACACTTAGCATGTTTAATATAATAGACAATATCCTTGTACCATGGTTGTACTTCAATACTAGTGATTGTATCTTTATTAACAACAATACTATTTACCTGGACAAGGTTCATGTTTTCTTCAGTCATTAGTTTGGCAAGTCCCAAACCTCTCACCACTTTGGTAATGTGGAGATCAAGATCAAACTCTTGGATCCTATTGATCCACTTGTATCTTTTCCCTGTGACCTCACTCTGAACCAAAATATCTTTCACTGTTGCATGAGGTACATAAGCATTAACCTTGGCACAAACCAGATAGGGTCTAAAAGCTTTAGTTACTTTCACCAGTGCATATGCTTTCTTTTCCATTAACTCATAATTTAATTCAATAGACTGCAATGACTTGCTGAAAAAGGCTATAGGATGTTCAAAACCCTCTTGGTCTTTATGTAAAAGGATAGCTGCAATAGTGTGAAAAGAGGCAAAGGAAAATAGAGAAAAGGGCTTTGAATAGTCAGGTGAGACTAAGACAGGGGCTTCTTGGATTGCTTGTTTTATTTTCTCAAAGGCTTGCTAGGCCTCACTATCCCAATTAAACTTTTCATCTTTCTTCAGGAGTTTGACTATAGGTTTAACCATCTTTGCAAAATTAGCAATAAATCTCCTAACAAAATTAATCTGTCCTAAGAAAGATTGCACACCTTTCAAATTCTTAGGTGAAGGTACCTTCTTGATTGCCTCTACTCTTACAAGGTCAATCCTGACTCCTTCCTTTGATACTATATGTCCAAGCAACTTCCCTTCTATCATAGAAAATTGACACTTTTTAGGATTTAAAGAGACACCAAACTCTAAAGCTTTAACCATGAACTTGTCCAAATGACTGCAGTGATCCTCAGCCCTTTTAGAATAGGTAGTGAGATCATCCTGATACACAACCATTAGAACATTAATCAATTCCTTGAATGCAATGTCCATTGCCCTTTGAAAAGTTTCTCCAACATTTTTTAAACCAAAAGGCATGCAGACATATACATATGTTCCCCATGGGGTTGTGAATGTTGTCTTGAATTGTTCTGATTCTTTGACCAACACTTGATTATAACCTAAGAAACCATCCATCATTGATAAGAGCTCACAACTAGTTACCCTATGCAACATGGCTTCCATGTTGGGCAATCCATAATTGTCCTTGAGTGACATAATATTTAGATTCCTAAAATCAACACAAAGTCAAATATCACCATTCTTTTTCCTTACTGGCATAAGATTTGAAACCCATGTAGAATGCCTAATTGGTTCAATGATACCAGCATCTCTCAGCTTTGTCAATTCAACTTGCATCTTTGTGGCTAGTAGAGGGTTAATAGGTCTCTACTTCTATCTAAATGGCATGTTCTCTTCCTTTAGAGGAATTTCATGTTGAAACAAATCAGCCCTATAAGCCTTAAGATCATCATAAGACCAAGCAAACACATGCTTGTATTTCTTCAAAAGTCTTATTAGATTTCCTCTAACCTATCTACTCAATCTCTTTCCAATGTACACCATATGAGGGGAATTGTCAGATCCTAAGTTGATTTCCTCTAAGTCTTCCATTTTAGTGTTAGACTTTTGAGATAAGTAACCATCATTTATTTTAAACATTCCCTCCAACTCAACTAATCCTTTTGGAATATGATTTGAAGGTAGATGCACTATCTCATTTCCCATGATGCACTCTTTTCCTTCAATACACTACTGTATCTCACTGAAATCTATTTTCTGACCATCATACTGATCAAGGCCTTGAAGAAATCTAAGGATATCAAGGTCATCCTCAAAAACTTGCCAATTATATACATTATCAGGCACTGCAAGCCTAGTTTTGATTTCTAGCATAGAGACACCAAAGAGGGTGATATCATTATTTTTAAGGGAAACATTAGCAAGAAAGTCTACCATGATATTATTGGATCTCTCTATCCACAAAAAATTGAAAGCTTCAAAAAACTCTAATCTATCCCAAACAACATGTTTATATAATTTGAGTTTTTCATCCTTAGCAGCATATTGAGACCTTACTTGGGCTATAATCAACTGGGAATCACCATGAACCTTTAAAAATTTGATACCATGTTTTATGGCTACATCTAATCCTATTTTTAAGGCCTCATACTGAGTAGTGTTATTGGTACATTCAAAAGTCAACAAGAAAGAGTACTTAAATGTAGTACCTGATGGGGAAATGAACACAACACTAGCTCCTAATCCTTCCTTGGAGCATCCACCATCAAAGAACATTTTCCAAAGGCCATCTTGCTGCAATATCAGCTCATCCACAATTAGATCTATATTTTTCATTTGAGGTACTATCTCTTCAATCACAAAATTACTCATATCAATATCTACAAAACAAGTTAAATCTTCTGGTGCAACTATTTCCACCATGACTGAGGAACGGGGCTCCCTATAAAACTTTACCTCAATCCCATTGATTGGGATAGTAGCATATGACAAATCTAAGTACAACTTCCCACCCATTGTTGCAGCCCACTATCTTGACAGTAGCATGCCATAATGAGGCTTGGCATCAACAACAACTACATCCATTTTATATGTAGCCTCTAGGAATGCTGCAATTTTTACTTCAATTCCAATTAGAGTTCCTACAATAGGTATTGCCCTATTATCCATTGCATAGCACCTTCCTTTAGATGTATCAACATGTAATCCCAACTCTATCATTACATGAAAAGGCATTACAATTGTAGCAACACTTGAGTCAATCATACAATTCTTCAGCAAGAAATTATTTACAATCAATGTTACATAGAAAGGGTCAATAGAGGAAGGCTCTTGTGTCACAATAGTTCCAACACACACATCAGAGATGTCATTAATTGAAATAGGCTTCTCCATGGTAGTCCCCTCCTCTTGTAAAATAGGAATAGTCCTTTGCTCACTTATAAGAGCCAAGGTCGCTGCTTTGTGCTCCTCAATTTTTAACATCTCAAGCAAAGGGATAGAAACCTTCATTTGGGACAAGGCATGTCTCATATCAAAAGTAGGAGAATCAATAGAAAAATTAGGGAAATCCTTTGACCTACCAATTTTCCTTTTAACCTTGTCAGTACTAACTTCCTCTCTTCTCTTCTTTTCATTCACAAGCCCTTCTTCCTTATTATTTACAATATTGGGCTTTGGGGAATACCTATCTTGGAGTTTACTCTTGACATACACTGACCTAAGGACTCCTTGATCATTTTCCACCTTTCTATTCCTTAGATTGTATGAGGATTTTACTTGAGTTATTGCAGCCATAGTTAGGGTTCTGATCTCTTCTTCACTAGGCTTTCTCCACTATTTTTCATCTGATCCTGATTCTACCATATGAGTTTTGTAATTATCATTATCAGAATCATCATGATCAGAGTGAGTAAATATTTGTTGCTTATACTTTGAGAAAATTTTCCTCTTATGATCAACATCAGGACAAATCTCTTCATCATCTAAGGACAAAAGGTCCCCCATTAGTTTAGTAGTGAACATGTTAATAGAAAGCTTTTCAAATCCTTCATAATCTCCTACACATGAATCATTAGCCTCTTCTCCCAAGGCCTGAGCCACAACACATTGGAATGGTGAGTGGGGCATGTTACAAGCCACACACCAAGGGGTATTTTCCACATTATGTGCTATGTTTTTCTTCAGAGGATCTGGTGTATCTCTTCCCTTTTGGGGTTCATTATTATCAGGAACAGGCCTCCCATCCTTCCAATTAGTCTTGTAAGGCATATCTATTAAGTTAGGAGCTCTATCCTACCTCTGATAGGGTGGTCTTGTATCTTGAAAATTTCTACCACCTTTGTCAAACCTTGCTAGGAATTTTTTGTTAATACCAGTTCCCTTGTCCATTTTATCATCTTCTTTCGATGGCCTTGCAAGTTGTGGCCTGGTTTCTTTCCACAGTCTACCCTCATCCCTCTTGTACATTTGACCAGATGCCTTTTGGTTACTTTCAATGTTAATGGCCAATTTAAATGCATCCCTAAGGGTGTGGGGATTCTTATCTAACAAGAGATAAGACATCTTACCATCCATAGAATTGAAGTATGTGGCTAGGCACATTGCATCATCTAATCTCAAAACTTGGAACAATTTATAAATAACTTTTTGGAATCTGCTATTAAACTCTGACATGCTCTGATTGTAATATTTTTTGATATTGTTAAACTCATTGAGCATGTAGCTAGAGTTCACATGTTCTACATATTGCTCTTTAAAACATCTGACAAAATCATCCGAAGATGTAATACTATTCTCTGGCAAACCCCTGTACCAGTCTTGGGCATCCTCGACTAATGATTGAACAAAAAGTTTCATTATAACATCCTCATGCTCAATCTCATAGTCATTCACTTTATCTATGAAAAATTTTAGGTGCTCTTCACAAGTAATCACATTATTTCCAGTGAACAATGGAATTTTCTTTCTAATTTCATTTGGGACAGCATTGGGTTGACCAGGAATACCATCAAAGAAAAAAGGCCTATATCTATCCAAATGGACTGATCTCCTTTGGAAGTTTGGTTGGATTGGAGGGGTTGCTACAATATTTTGATAAGGGACAATCCCCATTGTATTATTAACTACAAGGGGAACTTGACTTGTATTCAGATTTGATGCAAGTGTACTTTGTCCAAGATGAAAGGCTTGAGGATTTGGAAATGAAGTGTTAGGCTGATTGGGTAGGATTATTCCTGGAATAATAGGGACAAAGCTACTAGTAGATGTGTTTATATTGGCATGCAAGAAAACAATCTTCCTCTTCATCTCATCTGTAGCAGCTTCCAATTCTAGTTTCTCAAGCTAAAGAGCTAAATCTTCCTTAGCTTTTCTGGCCTTCTCTATATCCAAACTTGTTTGGGAAGGTATTGTAGGAACAACTAAAACTTTCTTAGGCTCATTAATATTTACACTCACCATTTTTTGTTTTCCCTTATCATAGACTTCTTTGGGAGCATTTTTGATATCCTAATTTCTTTGGATTTCGAAGGGGTGCAATTGCCTAAGAACATGGCCTGTTCCTTCAAACTCATTTTGGCTAATCTTGGTATCCTAAACCTATTTCCTCAAAGCCTCCATATCACCAAAAAATTCTTTGTCTAAACCCTGAACACTTTGGTTTAGATCCCTAGTCTGGGCTTCATTTCTCCTAGTTTTGATGATAAGTTCTTGCCTTTCCATGAGCAATTCATAAATTTGTTGTTCCCTCACTTTCACTCTATTAGAAATCTCTTCCAATTGTTCACACTCATTTTTCCTTAGAGCAATCACTTTCTCACTTAACTTTTTTGAATCATATGAAGCAGTTTCAATGGCAGAAGTTTCTCCTAGTTGTTCTAGGGTTTCTCTCGTAGGGAAATAACCTACTTCTATGATTTCCTCTTCTTGGGAAAAGTGTACACTAGGTGTGACATTCTTGACGCTCAAGGTCATCAGAAGAAGATGAATTTTCATGGGGATGTGGTGTAGGTAATCTATCCCTTGAAGGTCTCGGGGAATTAGTATTGATGTGATTACTCCTAGACCATTGCTTCCTACTAGGTGTACAAAGCTCATCACCCGTATTATTCTCTGGGTGGTCTTTGAAATATGATCTAGTGAACCTAGGCTAACTCATGGTATGTCACACAAAATATATCAACACTTATAGATGTGTGTGTGAAAATTGTACCTGATCTGTAGACACAACACTTCAGTAAAACATTAGAGGTTAGCTATAATCAAAATCATGCAAAATTGAAATCTAATCTAACCAAGCGATTTACTGTCTTCTAATAGGTGCGAGATTGATGTTCTCAGATTGTAATTGAGATCAGTGACCTAGACGACACCTAAACGAAGGATTTGAATGCAATTGATCTAGATATGAATTGAATGCAATTAATCTATATTTTTTTTATTTTCTATGCAATAATAATGAAAAACTGATATGAATCTATGCTAATATGGAAATTGATATGCTAAAATGATCTAACAATGACATGAAAAAGAATCTAAATGAATGTAAAAAAATAAATTTGATCTCACAATAGCCTTGATTCGCAATAAGCTTTGATTCTCCAAATTCTAATTCTTCCAAATAGTTGTGCAATTTGTAGATGACTTTGGCAAAGTAAGCTTGCAAAATTATGAGATGATCTAAGATGAGCTGAAGCCTTGATTTTATAGAAATCCAGGGCTTTGGAGGTGCATGGAAAAAAGCCATAAATCACTCAAATAACTCAAGTTGATTTTTGAGTTATTTTTAAATAAAGGATAATTAAGTCACAAAAATCATGCAAAAGCATAGTTCAACTCGAATTAGAAGTTTAGATCAACTTTAAAACTCAAAAAGATGTTGAGTTGCAAAAAGTTAACAACTTGCATTGGTTTTCTAATTTTGAGTTTAACTGGTCCTTGAATGTGCACATGGATAATTATGATTTAATAAATAAATAAAGTGATTTATGCTCAACTTAACTGATTTTTGAAATAAAATAATTAATTTATGGGTTAATTAACTATTTTATCAAACTTTTATTAAAAATTATATTATTAAATAATGACAACATGCTTTAATTAATTAAATAAGAATTTAATCAATTAAAGATAGGAATTTTGATTTATTGTCAAAATTAAATAATACAATTAATAATAGATAGAATTAAATTTGATTACACAATTAAGTGGCAAATATTAAATCTAATTAATTAAATATGAAAATATTCAATTAATCAAACTTTAGGATAAATGTGATTTATTGCCAAATAATTATAAAATTAAAGATAATTAAGATAATTAGGAATATTGCTAAGAATATTCCCTGATGCAGAATTTAAGATAATTAATTATGATTCGATGATGTTTAGATGTGCCTTAGGTTAGGAATTTGAGGTCGATTTCGTTCGATATGTAGATGCAGGATATTGAATTTAAAGCCCATTTTTTGGGTATTACATTTTGCCCCTCTTTGAATTACTGTGCGAAGTGCAGTGGTTCTAAGATAGTCTATGTTTGATAAAAATATGAAACTGATGTTTGAAATTGATAATTGATATGAGACAGAAGCTGATTGATATTGATTTGATATGGAGATAATAGGTCCTGAGTGACCAAAGATAATGTTCACTATAACAGCAAATGAACCTATGATTGTGAAAAAATGTCAAAACGCTTGATTCCAAACCTTAGGATTGCAAAGAAGTGAGTGACCCGTTCTAGACTCGATTGTCTTAGCAGAACTAGCAGGTATCACATGCAAACCCTTCAATTGTCGAAGAACCAAGGAAAGAACACTATGATCTGATGGTTGCAAAAATTGATACAATTTACAAGATTAGGAAAATACCAGATTGATATGGATCTTGATGAATCTGATATGCCCCAAGTGATGATAGATTTGCCCCGAGTGATGAGGACTTTTGATGAATCAGTAACTAGACGTGATTGTTTATCTTGATCACTGATGAAAGATATTGATAGATAAAAAAAGATATGATTTCAAATTTGATTACAGACTTTTAATGATATGCCATACCATGCCCCCTTCGGGATTAAAATTGAAATCTGACAAGAAAAGTCAGCGTTGAGAGTTTAGAAGCATGTTAATTGATTTGAGAAGTGGTTAAACACATTCAAGAATGCATTATGCATCGTTAGAAGGTCCCAAAAGACCAACTTTGATGAGGTTTGACCATGAGTTGACCATGGTTGACCAAGTTGAAATTTCAATAGTTTGATGTAAGATAATCAGTTAAGTTGAATATTGGATTTCTATGATGATTGAAGGTTGATTATGCAAGTAGTTAATAATATGAATGATCGCAGATTTCAATTTTGATCCCGAAAAAGGATTCTACTTGCTATTTCATTAGAGGAACCTTCATGTGAGATTCGACTCTTGTTAGACTTGAAGATGCGATTTGAAGAATCATTTAAGCATTGAAGTTTGTTTAATCATTGTGAGATCATGCAAACATGCAAAATGCAAAGAGACATGCAAAATGAAATGCAACCTAAGACCTAGGATCTACTCACTGATCATATGTCAATTTGTTATCATCATTGAACTTTTAGGTAATCGGATAAATCAATACAATGCCCACTAGCTAAGAAAAACCATAGACATATGAATATTGATTTGTATGTGCAAAAATCAATACAACCCCCACTGGTCAAACAACCATGGACATATGAATATTGATTTTATTTTTGGAATGTCGGATTAGATATAAGTACCAAAGCATAAACGCCAGGATGACTTGAATATCATGTCCATTTTGATATAGCAATTTGTATAAGCATCAAAACATGAACGTCGTGATGACCTGAATACGCTTTGCATTCAAACACATCAAAGAGTCAAGAGATCATTCTAAATCCAATGTGAATTACCTGTAGTGACTCTTTATCGTTCACATCCTTAGGAAAGATCGCATTCCATAGTAGGAGAAAGAACTTACACAAAAAGATAATAGTTAGATCAAACTTCCTTGAATTGTCTGGGTATCAATGGTCGAGGTACGCATGGCCATCCAATTCGAGATAGAGGCTCTTATAGTCAGACACCATTTCAATCTGGAATTTCCAAAGTTGTTAGATTTTCACATATAAGTAGAAAATAAAGAAAAGATTATGCCCCCAGTCATCACTCTCTAAATCCTATAAAGGACATCATCGAAGGGCTCAAAGGGACACAATATGAAAAAATCTCAATGCGGATCAGTAAGCATACAAAAAGCATGTAAAAGGCATAGATTGTTTTCAGTTGAGTTTTGATGTTTGATTGCGTTGTTGTAGATGCAAAATCTTTTCTGGAGACAAGACTGACTGACTGACTCACATGAAGCTTCAAAGGACCCTGACTAGATATGATCCATCTAAGATACATGGGAGACCATAGGATATGACATTGATTGCCCCCAAGTGTTAAACATTGATAGGATACAGACGCTTGAGCTAGTTGGTGTACAGACTGACGTACTGAAAACTGGAAATGTTGAAACAAACCAGGAGATATGTACAAACTAAAGCAAGACTGAAAGCTAGGAAAGACCAAGATTGTGCTGATAGATGGAGCATTTTGAACAAGTGGCACCCATTTGTTGGGTTTTCACCATCTTGGTAGAGATTCTATTTTTGCTACCAAGGTGCCTGTTTCCAAGTTTTCACCAAGGAATATTTTTTTTAAAAAAAAATTTTTAATAAATTTTTTTTTTTTTTAATATTTTTTTACTTTTTTTGTGAATCATCAAGGTGCCTATTGCTAGGTTTTCACCAAGATGTTCATTTTTTCAGGACTTTTTTAGATTTTTAAGATTTTTCAAGATATTTAACTATAGACTGAATTCCTTAGGCATATAATTTTTTAGATGGAGAACGTTGATTGGTTCTCGGAGTTGTTCTCCCTCAGTCGTTGAGAGTTGATAGGCACCAGAGCCAAAAGTAGCAGTGATGAAAAAGGGACCTAGCCAATTGGATTCAAACTTCCCCTTGCATTCTCGATGTGATTGATTTTTAGGATTTTCTCTCAAGACTAGATCACCAACCTGAAATTCTCTGTGTCTGACTTTCTTTTTGTAGCCTCTAGACATTCTCTTCTAATATACTCTAAGATGATCATATGCTGCTTGTCTGCGCTCATCTAGTAGTTCAAGTTCTTGCAACCTAGACACTCTGTAGTTATCATCAGTTACTAGACCATGCATTCTGATTCTGAGTGATGGGATTTCAACCTCAATAGGCAGTACCACTTCAGACCCATAAACTAAAGTGAAAGATGTAGCCCTAGTAGGTGTTTTGATACTTGTTCTGATACTAGTTTTGCTACTGGTTCTGATATTGGTTTTGATACTTGTTCTGATACTGGTTCTGATACTGGTTCTAATACTAATTCTGATAATGATTCTGATAATTGTTCTGATACTAGTTCTGATACTTGGTATACTTGATAGCATCTTTTTCCATTGCAAACTCCCAAGCAAGATCATATCGTGTAGTCCCAATGTCTAGCAAGGTGAAGAACAAGAGGGATTGGCAAGCTAGTGGAAGAGATGGAAGACAAGAGAATGAAGGAAAATGAAGGGAAGAAATCCTCAAGGAAAAAATTCTCAAGAATACTCAAGCTAGGGAAAAATTGTCATGTAAAGTGTATTTGGACAAGCAATGAAAGGCTAGCATAGGATAAGTCACAAAAGTGTAATGCCAGAGAAGGATAGGATGTAGTCCAAAGGAGTAGACATGTCAAGAGGTTTCAAAGCATCGTGTTTTACTCTTTCTTTCTTTTTTTCTTTTTTTATTAGATCAAGACCAAAGGGGGAAAATGATAGCCATAGATATGAAGGCTAAACAGGAAGGGAATGAAAACAAGATCATCGTAAGATAGCTCATAAAATAGCCAAATGTTCGTGTATAGATCAACTTTGTCAAGATCAAAGAGAGAAGATGGAATGGATGAAATATGTAGAAGAACTACGCATGATGCTTGATTGCCAGGTTTTCATCATGATACTTATCCAAGGCACCACAAAGGAGTGGTTTTCACCATAGGATGAATTTATTTCTATTTACTTTTGCTACCAAGGTGCCTGTTTCCAAGTTTTCACTAAGGCACATTTTTAATTTTTTAATTTTTTAATTTTTTTTTAATTTTTTTCGGAAGAAGGCAAGATTTTTAGATAATGCTCCTTGAAAGGATAAATTGTGATATACCAAGGATTCAAATGATATGCTCAAAGATGCTGATAGGGAAAGGAATATGGAAGAGAAAAATGGAGGATAAAGTTTTATGTAAAGCGAGTGAGGTTGGAAGATAGGAGGAATAGGCAAATGAGGAAAAATGATAGAAGGTAGAAGGATAATGCATGGAAGGATTGTGAAAGGGTAGATGGAAAGAAAGGCAAGATCAACGTCAACACATACCTTGAAGGGTGGTGAGATGATGGAGGAATCATGAATGAAGGAATACGTGAAGGAATATGGTGAATGGATAGCAGAGGTTGTGGTTTAGGCACATGGAATGGAAGAATATTTTTGGAGGGAGATGAAGTGGAAGCCTTTGGAAGCTTGAATGTCAATTTCACTTTTTGTTCAACACCAGACTCTTTCAAGAGAGACTTTGGAATCCATATAGCCATAGGCTTTTTATTTCTTTTTGATGATCTAGAGATAATATCTTCAATGATGGATGTTGGAACCCATACTTGTCTTGTAGTTTTTTTCTTAGATATCTCTTTTGACTTTATGCCTCCATGTCGTTTAGAGGAGACATGGTGATCTTCTTTTTTTGATGGATTCTTGTATTGCTTCTTTTTATTGTATTGAACATTCAAGTTACTTCCAAAAGACTTGGGACTTGTGGAAGAAGAAGGAGGATATGACTGGTTTAGATGGGTGTGTGGATGAAAAAGATTTAGGGGTATGCTGATGGAATATGGATGAAGTGACTAAGAGGGGGGGGATGAATCAGTCAACCATAAAACACTTCACAATTATTTCTTTCCAGATCCCTTAGGATATCCTAATGAATATTATCTGTTTAACACTCGGTAAATAGATTACAGTAATTCTGTAGATGCAGAAAGTATTAGTAAAATTATCTTTAGATATTCATCAGCACTTGTATGTGATTAAGATAACCATTAAGAACACAAGAGACACAGAATTTAACATGGAAACCCAATATGGGAAAAACCACCAATGTATCTAGATACTGATTTTCACTTTTCTGAAGTGATGCCCGGTTAGAAGCCAACCCGGTAAAAGGTTACAAAACACACTATTAGGTGTGACCTTGTTAGAGGATTTAATCACCTTGCTAGGAGTGGCCTGGTAAGAGGTCTTGAAAAAAATTCAATGGAATTGTCACCTTGTTAGAGGATTTACAATATGGTTGTTAAACCAACTCGGTTAAGAGATTTAGAATTCACTGTTACAATGATAAGAAGGTAACAATAAAAATGACTTGTATAATAATGCAACTGCCTTGCTAATTACAGATCTCTATTCTACATAAGTGTGATCCTTCCTAATCAAATATATCTCTGCTGGTCCTCAAGGATATCTGATCATCCTTCACAATTTCACACACACCTTTCCTGTCTTTCTTTTATATATCTTCTGTTATATGTCTTTTTTATTTTTCACATTTGACCTTTTATTTATATGATCTTAGATTTGTCAAATCGACATTACTTAGTATAACAGTCGGCTGAAATAAGCAAACTTTATTTGTAAAGATCCTTCAAGGGCCGACAATGCTCGGTGACCATAACTTTCTACAATCTTTTAGAGACCAAGGGAACTCGGTAAACACTGATAATCCTTTTTCTTCGATAATTGACTGAACTCGGTAAACACTAACATTTCTTTGATGACCAACTGAACTCAGTAAACACTGCTAATTTTCTTTGATAACCGAGTGAACTTGGTAAATGTTGATTTTCTTTGATAGCTGAGTGAACTCGGTAAGCACTAATTTTACTGCCAGGCAGACCGACTGAGCTCGGTAGGTACTGAATGCTGCGGACTATGACATTATGTGACATCAAAGACAATACATAATTTGAGTAGCAATTTCCTTCAGACAATTGTTTCCAACAATCTCCCTCTTTGGTATTGATGGCAACACAATATGTCATAGCATAAGAAATTTTGAAAGAATTAGCTTGGTTCAGATTCAAATCTCCCTCTGTCAGCAAACTTCCTTTTTCTTAAAGACTCTTCCTCTTACTCTTGAAATTTTTTTGAAGTAATAGCAAAGACATAGCAAACACTCCCTCTTTGACAACACATGCCAAAGACAATTCACATATTACCGGTGTAAACTAATGTACCTCAAGTACTAATTCATATGCAATGATTCCTTGAATATGCTGCATCAACATGTTGATTTTCAATCATGTTTTGGTTGATGCATCACTAAAACTGTATTTAGTGAGCCTCAGATAGGGGAATGACCCCTAACTTACCTCTTAGATACACAAATGCATCCTTGGGTAATGGTTTGGTGAAAATGTCTACAATCTGCTCTTTTGTATGAATATATTCTAATCTGATTTCCTTGTTCTGCACCAATTCTCTGACAAAGTGATATTTAATAGCAATGTGCTTGGTTTTGGAATGCATCACTGGATTCTTCAAAATGTTTATTGCACTGGTATTGTCACAAAATATAACAACTGGTTCTTTGATTTCAACCTTCATACCTTGTAATAGTTGTTTAAACCAAACAATATTTGAATAGTTTATTGCAGCAGCAACATATTCTGCTTCAGCTGTGGATTGAGATGTACAATTCTGCTTTTTACTGGTCCAGGATACTAGTCTTTTTCCAAGAAAAAATGCTCCACCACTTGTACTTTTTCTATCACCAATGTTCCCTGCCCAATCAGCATCAGTAAACACTTTTAAATCTAGATTGCCTCCAAATTTATACCATAAACCATATTCTTCAGTTCCTCTTAAGTATCTTAAGATTCTTTTGATTGCCATCATATGATTTTCCTTAGGTTTTGTTGAGAATCTAGCTACTATACCGACTGCTAAGGCAATATCAGGTCTTGTATGTACTACATACTACAATTTTCCAATCATAGATCGGTATAAGGTCTGATCTACCTCTTTTGAATCATCATCTTTGGTAAGTTTCAATCCAGTACACATGGGTGTACCAACTGGTTTTGAATCTTCCATACCAAACTTCTTAAGTATTTCCTTAATGTATTTAGATTGAGTAATGTATATACCATTCTTGCTTTGCTAAATTTGAAGACCAACAAAGAATTTTATTAAACCAAACATAGACATTTCAAATTCTTTGTTCATTCACTCTGAAAATTCTTTGCACTGATCATCATTCCTTATAAATATAGTATCATCTACAAATATTTCTGCCAATACAATTTTGTCATCCGGTCTTTCTTTAATATATAGATTGCTGTTATCATTGGCTCTTTTGAAATTAATCTGAATCAGATAGTTATGGAGTCTTTCATACCATGCTCTAGGAGCTTGTTTCAAACCATACAATGCTTTATGTAACTTGCAGACCATGTCCTTTTTATCTGGATCAACAAAACCTTTAGGTTGTTCAATGTAGACTTCTTCATCAAGAATTCCATTGAGAAATGCAGATTTTATATCCATCTGATATACCTTACATCCTTTATGTGCTGCATAAGCAAGTAGAGTTCTTACACCTTCTAATCTTGCAACAGGAGCAAAAGTTTCACCATAATCTATACCTTCTTCTTGAGAATAACCTTTACATACCAATCTAGCTTTGTTTCTAGATACTTCACCGTCTTCATTCAGCTTATTCTTGAATACCCATTTTGTTCCAATTACATTCTTATCTTTAGGTCTAGGTACAAGAGTCCATGTTTTGTTCTTTTGTATTTGTTCTAATTCTTCATTCATTGCTTCAATCCAACTTTCATTTTTCAATGCATCTTTGATATTTCTAGGTTCAAAATCAGTAAGCAGACATGTACCTTTTAGCTTGCTTCTTGTCATAGTACCATCTGATTTGTTTCCAATAATTTGATTTGGTGTATGATGTCTTCTGACATATTTGGCTAGTATAGGTTCCTTGCTTTTTGAATGAGTCATGTTGTTGTCTTCTAGGATCTCTTCTTCAGGTTGCTCGGGCTCGGTAGATATTTGCTCGGTAACTTCAGGCTGAGACTCGGTCTGAATTTCTTCCTGTGACTCGGTTTGAACTTCTTCCTATGACTCGGTTTGAACTTCTTCCTGTGACTCGGTTACTGTGCTAGGCTTGGTAGATATAGTTTCCTCATTGATAGTTGTGTCTGGCAATGTTTTAGGTTCAATGTAAATGAATCTTCTGTAGTTCTCAGGTTCCCTTTTGCTTTCTTCTTCAGTCTTTTTTGCAAACTCATCAAATTTTACATGTATACTTTCTATGACTTTGTGAGTAGACAAGTTCAAACATTTGTATGCCTTGCTTTTGCTAGAATATCCTAGGAATATTCCTTCATCACTTTTCACATCAAATTTATTTCTTCTGGATTCTTTTAAGATATAACACTTGCTACCAAATATTTTCATGTAACTTACATTGGGTTTATAGCCATACCATAATTCATAAGGAGTTTTGAATGTGTCTTTCTTCAATTGTACTCAGTTCAGGGTATGAACTGCAGTGCTGATAGCTTCCTTCTAGTACTTTATGGCGATGTTCTTTTCTATCATTAGAGTCCTTGCACAATCCATAATAGATCTGTTTCTTCTTTCTGCTATTCCATTCTGCTCAAGAGTTCTAGGAGCTGACACCTGTCTTTTGATTCCTCTTTCAATGCAAAAGTTGTTAAATTCATGGGAGATGAATTCACCACCTCTGTCTGATCTTAAGCATTTCAATCTTTTCCCTGTTTCCTTTTCCACTCTTGCCAAGTACCATTTGAACTTTTCAAATGCTTCTGACTTTTCTCTTAAATACATAACAGTCATCATTCTAGAATAATCATCAATGAAAAGAATAAAGAATTTATCTCCAGTATAGCTTTGTATTCCAATAGGTCCACATAAATTAGTATGCACAATTTCCAAAATCTCTTTAGACTGATAGTTCTTACTCTTAAAACTAGTCTTACTCATTTTGCCAATCTGACAATTCTTACATAGATCAGTATCAGGTTTCTTTAAAGTAGGAATGCCTCTTACCTTCTTGAATTTGCTTATTTTTATCATGTTATCAAAATTCACATGACATAACCTTTTGTGCCATAGCCAACTTTCTTCAATTTGAGCAATAAAACATGAATATTCACTGAGATCGAGATAAAATAAGTTACCTTTTGTTTGTTTGCCTGATCCAATGAGTTTTCCTTTTTCATCCAGCAGTCTTGCTTGACCATTCATGAATTCAACCTTGAAACCAGTGTTGATTAGCTGTGCTACACTTAGAAGATTATGTTTTAGTCCTTCAACCCAATAAGCATTATCACATATGAGTTCTTTGGTTAATGAGATTCTTCCTTTTCCTTTTATACAACAAGGTTCATTGTTTCCAAATCTTACATTGCCACTATCATAGTCTTCTAGGTATTCAAATTTTGTCTTGTCACCAGTCATGTGATGCAAACATCCACTATCCATTATCCATATATCATCTTTTCTTATATGAGAAATAAGTGCCATCTTATCTTCATCATCATCAGATTCATCTTTTATAGCAATAAAGACAATTTCTTCTTCACTATCATCAGAATCTTTAGCCATAAAACATGTTTTCTTACCTTTATCCTTGAATGATTTGAAATTCTTTTTGCCATAGTACTTGTGACCTTTCTTCTCTTCCTTGACCTACTTGTTTGGGCATCTAGCTGCAATATGTCCAATTTCTTCACATGAAAAATAGATTAAAGGAGTTTTACCTTTATATTTACCTTTCCCTTTAGAGTACTTCTTTGCAAGTAATGCTTCTACAATTTCAAGATCACTATCAGAACTTTCTTCTGATACTTCTTCACTTTCTGACTGAACTTCTTTAATTTTCTTATTCTTCCTTAGTGAAACCTTGGCCTCAAATGCTGACACAATATTTTTGAAATTTGGAACATAGTTGTCATAGTTGTCTAATTCAAAGGCTGTCAATCTTCCAACTAAAGCATCCAAAGTTATATTGTGGTTTGTTTCACATCTTTTTTCTTGAATTGCTGATACTCTTATTGCATAGATAGGGAGTAGTGTTAAGAGTACCTTACTTATAACAGTTTCATCAGAG
The DNA here is from genome assembly GCA_027943335.1 of Chamaecyparis obtusa. Classification (NCBI taxonomy): domain Eukaryota; kingdom Viridiplantae; phylum Streptophyta; class Pinopsida; order Cupressales; family Cupressaceae; genus Chamaecyparis; species Chamaecyparis obtusa. Next base: position 1,256,444 of record BSBK01000579.1, read on the forward strand.
ATTGTTCCTCCAGAAGCTCTAATTGCACTGACACTTGCTTTGATCCTTTCAACATATTTTGCAATATTTTCATCTTCTTTCATATTCATCTTGTCAAACTGTCCTCTTAGGCTTTCTGCTTTGGCTCTTTTCACATTTGCATCACCACCATATATTTTCTTCAGTGTGATCCAAATTTCATATGCAGTAGTGCATTCTTTAATTTCATCAAATTCTTCATAGCTAAGAGCTGATGCAATGTCTATCATCATGGTGTTATGATTCTTTTTCTCTGCAATGTCTTCAATAGTTAATGCGCCAGTAGGAACTGTGTATTCTTCATCAATGTATTTACATCTTGAATCACCAATGGAAGCTAGATGAAGTCACATGAGACCTTGCCATGCTGAAAAGTTATCTCTGTTGAGCTTTGGAATTTCCCTCTTGTAAGACATCCTGATCTTTAGCTTAGGTCCTTGAAACCCTTCCTGCAAGCACCAAAAGCTCTAATACCCATTGATGAAATATGGATGAAGTGACTAAGAGGGGGGGGTGAATCAGTCAACCATAAAACACTTCACAATTATTTCTTTCCAGATCCCTTAGGATATCTTAATGAATATTATCTTTTTAACACTCGGTAAATAGATTGCAGTAATTTTGTAGATGTAGAAAGTATTAGTAAAATTATCTTTAGATATTCATCAGCACTTGTATGTGATTAAGATAACCATTAAGAACACAAGAGACACCGAATTTAACATGGAAACCCAATATGGGAAAAACCACCAATGTATCTAGATACTGATTTTCACTTTTCTAAAGTGATGCCCGGTTAGAAGCCAACCCGGTAAAAGGTTACAAAACACACTGTTAGGTGTGACCTTGTTAGAGGATTTAATCACCCTCCTAGGAGTGGCTTGGTAAGAGGTCTTGAAAACAATTCAATGGAATTGTCACCTTGTTAGAGGATTTACAATATGGTTGTTAAACCAACTCGGTTAAGAGATTTAGAATTCACTGTTACAATGATAAGAAGATAACAATGAAAATGACCTGTATAATAATGCAACTGCCTTGCTGATTATAGATCTCTGTTCTGCATAAGTGTGATCCTTCCTAATTGAATATATCTCTACTGGTCCTCAAGGATATCTAATCATCCTTCACAATTTTGCACACACCTTTCCTATCTTTCTTCTATATATCTTCTGCTATATGTCTTTTTTATTTTTCACATTTGACCTTTTATTTATATGATCTTAGATTTGTCAAATCAACATTACTTAGTATAACAGTCGGCTGAAATAAGCAAACTTTATTTGTAAAGATCCTTCAAGGGCCGACAGTGCTTGGTGACCATAACTTTCTACAATCTTTCAGAGACCGAGGGAACTCGGTAAACACTGATAATCCTTTTTCTTTGATAATCAACTGAACTCGGTAAACACTAACATTTCTTTGACGACCGACTGAACTCGGTAAACACTGCTGATTTTCTTTGATAACTGAGTGAACTCGGTAAATGCTGATTTTCTTTGATAGCCGAGTGAACTTGATAAGCACTAATTTTACTACCAGGTAGACCAACTGAGCTCGGTAGGTACTGAATGCTGCGGACTATGACATTGTGTGACATCAAAGACAATACATAATTTGAGTAGCAATTTCCTTCAGACAATTGTTTCCAACATATGCATCTATGTTGATCTTGAGGAAAGATAGGAGATGGAGGGACGTAGGGACCCAAGATGGATGGCGAATTATGAGAGTTAGGAGGGGAAAGTGAAGGGACATAAGGACCTAAGATGGAAGGTAGATGTGAAGCTTTTAGTAGTGGTGGAAGAGGTCCAAAGATGGAAGTGGAAGACGCAAAAGGATAATCAACAAGTTCATCAGCATCTATATGGCAACCAAGGATATCAACATCTTTAGAGTGAGCATTAGAATTTTCAATAGAATCATGGACATCTTGAATATGAGCACCTTCTTTGATAGGATTGTTCAAAGCTTGCAAAGACTTAGGAAGAGTAGAAAGTGGAAGTGAACATGGAGTGGTAGAATGAGAAGATGAAAGACTTTGATCTTGACAAGGATCTTCGGATAGCATAAGCACATAATTTTTCTCTTGTTTTTCAATAGGCTTAACATTGGAAGGAACACCATTTTTACCAACCTTAATGGAAGTATCATCTTTGGAAAGCACAAGCGTAGTAAGGTTATTTTGATTGTCAATAAGCTCAACAGTGTAAGTAGTAGCTTGATCTTGCTTAGGCGAAGACTTAAGACATGGTGGAATGCATGAAAAAGGGGGTACAGGATCAAAAGAACCCTAAGGTGGATAAGAAACATCGTGAAAAGGAGTGGATGACATGGAGGGTTCTTGATCTTGATCTTTCTTTATGTTCTTTTCTTCATCATTTTTAGAGTCCTCTTGACATGGAGCCACTTCTAAGGACAAGGAAGCATGTTGGGATTGTATGGATGGCTTTGGAAGAGATGGTGGAGAACTAGCTAAAGTAGGCATCATAGCATATAAAGGCTTAGGCTCTTTAGGTATATCATCATTGAAAGTATTTGCAGCCAAGTGAAGGTTAGCTTGAGTTTCTTTAAGAGGTAGCCCTGGAGGATAACTATAGGGAACCACATGAAAACTATCAGGGCTTGTGTTCGATGAAGGTTCTATGAAAGATTTGAAAGACTCAGAAGCTTTAGGAAATGTATTGGTGTTGGAGGAAGTAGGGGATGGAAGGGAACCATCACAAGACAAAGGTCCAACATTAACATGATCTTGCTTGAGAGTGTAATCTTTATTTTCATCCTGAGAGTTCTTAGAGGAGTGATCCTTATAGTATTGATGTTTCAAGCTAGCACGATGCATTTTATAGTCCTCAGCAGTAGTAGATGGATCATCATCAAGGTATTGTTCACAAAAGCTATCAAAATCTCTTTCAAAATTAGAATCATATGGATCACCATCATGATCTATCCAATGTGATGGCCCATTTGTAGTAAGCAGGAAGGAACGATGAGGAGGACTCTTAGGAGCAGAGGTGTCATAGGTATCATTACATTGTCTGTCGTCATAGTCATCATAGTCTCCAAAGCTGGATGTGTCACTCTCCGTGGAAGAGGTATCATAAGGATTGTCATGTTGCTCATATTCTATCTGGGGGCATGGTGACATGTACAAGTCTTTATCAAATGGAAAAGAGGATAGAGATTCTATGGAGAACTCTTTAGATTCCTTTTCTATCTTAAGATTGTTAAGTTCAACTTGCATAGCTTGTAGCTACTTCATCATAGCGGTGATTAGAGCTTCTTCCTCTTGTGTACTGATTCTTTGAGACATGTGTACTGATTCTCAATGGCTATTGCTCTGTTCTTGACACAGTGATTTGTTCGATAGATTCTAGAAATAGGCTGAAAACATTGGATATCTTGCAATTTGACAATTTCTGACAACTCTCTCAAATTTTTTCAAATGACACTCTGTAGACTCATACGACACTGGGTAGTCTATGAAATGATAGTTGCTAAACTCGTGCGATAGTTGGGTAGCAATGAAATGATAGTTGTCAATATCATACGACAGTTGCTAACAGGGTTTTGACTTTCTTGAATTTGCTGGTATGAAAACTCATACGACACTGGGTTCTCAATCATATGACAGATGGGCAATACTGAAATGACACGTGACAAAACTTGTATGACTTTTGACTTCCTGAAATGACTTTTGACTCCAGAAAGAATTTTACGTCACATTTTGCAAAACTTAAGGTTTTCAGTTTTGGATTGTTTGCAAATTGTACTGTCTAGATTTTGAAGGTTATACCAGATTTGATCATTTTTTAATAGCCAAGCAGATAAACAAGCGCGCAGAATAGAAAGCAAGTGATTCCAAGCACGTCTGAAAACAATGAACAAGGGAAAAAGCAACCTTGTGCATGAATAATCAAGTGACCAAATTGTGCTAATCCCTGAGAGTACTAATTGTGTATGTTCTAAAAAGTTTTGCAATAACACACATATACCTGAGAATGAAGAATTGGCCTCTCTAGGGTTTTTAGTAATGGTTTGACTCTGCAACTTTTATGATTCAAAGGGGTGAACTCCAATCCCGGTGCACCAGGGTTTTGACACAGTCCGAGAACTTAATCTTCAAGAGCTGCTAGGGAGATCTGACAACCCAACAATGAACCATACCCATGGAGATTTCTTCCACAAGGACATTTATATAGCGGCTGTCACTACCACGTCTGAAATGGCTATGACCACTTGAGGTTCTGTCAACACAGTTTTCCCTGTGAAGGGATCATCTGCTATGGTTAACCCTCTCTAAAGGTGACTCATAGATTTATACCACAAGGGGACTTGGCTCTAGATTAAGGTTTTGACACCTCTTCACTTTTAACCCAAACAAAGCAAGCAGATTAATCTGACATGCTAAGACAAATTTTTGTTCCACCAAAGTCTATGATATCAACTCCATGTGATCTATCAACCTCTCCAGGGAGAGAATGTATCAATCAATAAGAGAAGACACACTAACCAATTTTGATTCACCAAAGCTCGTGATATCAACCCCACATGATCTATCAACCTCTCCGGAGAGAGAATGTGTCGATCAATAAGAGAAGATGCACTAACCAAGTTGAATGTGAAACGCACTAAGTATCCTCCCTACCTACAAGGATTCTATCATCAAGAAAGATTTCGCTAGGAATCTAATCTCTCAAGAATCACAAATAGTGTTCATAGGGCCTAATTACTATGTGAGCACAGATATATTCCCGAAAGCAAATCTACCAAAAGCATCCAAAAAGTAGAAAGAGGAACACTTAATGCTTAAAGAAAATATGAGATGAGTCCATAAGGTGGAACACTTAACACCTCACACAAGCTAAAAATAAGTCCACAACTTAGAAAACAAGTGAGTTCCTAAAAGCACAAAAGGGTTGCTAAGTGGAACACTTAACGCTTCTATCCTGTTGATCCCTCCCCTTTATGGTGCTGAGATTGCAACCACAGGGCGAAAATGAGGGCCTGACAGATTAGCGAGTCTAATAACCCAAGATAGCAATCAAGATCAATCACAAGTATTCTAAGACTACTTAATGAATCTTTAAGGGATCACAACCTAGTATCAAATTATGCAAGTGTGTAGAAATAGATCAAAAGCATGAAAAGATGCACACAAGCTTGACACGTGAGAGATTTATTTTAAGTCCAAATCGAAATTTTTTCAGAACAAGGAGAATACCTCATGATCCTTGCAACGCGCTTAGTAGATTTTACCTGATTTTTAGCAATTCTTGCACTTTTCCCAATCAAAATCAGCAGAAAATCAATCAAGAACAGTAAATTTCAATTGTTATGGTTAGCTGTCAGTCAAAATCCAAAAATAAAATCTAACAAACTGCCTACAAAAATGAAATGACAATTGAAATCTGGTACCAAAACTCGTACGATAGTGGGTGTGTTCCCAGACGACAGTCCAAAAACTCATACGACACTAGGTATCTGATGAAATGACAATCCAAGTTCCAAACGACAGGGGGTATGTGATGAAATGACACTTGATAAAATCAACTGTCATACAATAGTGGGTATGCTCCCAAATGACACTGGGTGTCTGCTGAAATGACAGTCTGCAAAACTCATACGACACTGGGGAGTTCTGATAGAGAAATGATAGAAGATTGATAGAAATGAAGGGAAGCCCGTTTCAAGGCCCCACGGTGGGCGCCAGAAATGTGTGTGTGAAAATTGTACCTGATCTATAGACACAACACTTTAGTAAAACATTAGAGGTTAGCTATAATCAAAATCGTGCAAAATTGAAATCTAATCTAACCAAGTGATTCACTGCCTTCTAATAGGTGCGAGATTGATGTTCTCAGATTGTAATCGAGATCAGTGACCTAGATGACACCTAAATGAAGGATTTGAACGTAATTGATCTAGATATGAATTGAATGCAATTAATCTATATTTTTTTGATTTTCTATGCAATAATAATGAAAAACTGATATGAATCTATGCTAATATGGAAATTGATATGCTAAAATGATCTAACAATGATATGAAAAAGAATCTAAATGAATGTTAAAAAAAAAAAATGATCTCACAATAGCCTTGATTCGCAATAAGCTTTGATTCTCCAAATTCTAATTCTTCCAAATAGTTGTGCAATTTGTAGATGACTTTGGCAAAGTAAGCTTGCAAAATTATGAGATGATCTGAGATGAGCTAAAGCCTTGATTTTATAGAAATCCAGGGCTTTGGAGGTGCATGGAAAAAAGCCATAAATCACTCAAATAACTCAGGTTGATTTTTGAGTTATTTTTAAATAAAAGATAATTAAGTCACAAAAATCATGCAAAAGCACAGTTCAACTCGAATTAGAAGTTTAGATCAACTTTAAAACTTAAAAAGATGTTGAGTTTCAAAAAGCTAACAACTTGCATTGATTTTCCAATTTTGAGTTTAACTGGTCCTTGAATGTGCACATGGATAATTATGATTTAATAAATAAATAAAGTGATTTATGCTCAACTTAACTAATTTTTGAAATAAAATAATTAATTTATGGGTTAATTAACTATTTTATCAAACTTTTATTAAAAATTATATTATTAAATAATGACAACATGCTTTAATTAATTAAATAAGAATTTAGTCAATTAAAGATAGGAATTTTGATTTATTGTCAAAATTAAATAATACAATTAATAATAGATAGAATTAAATTTAATTACACAATTAAGTGGCAAATATTAAATCTAATTAATTAAATATGAAAATATTCAATTAATCAAACTTTAGGATAAATGTGATTTATTGCCAAATAATTATAAAATTAAAGATAATTAAGATAATTAGGAATATTGCTAGGAATATTCCCTGATGCAGAATTTAAGATAATCAATTATGATTCGATGATGTTTAGATGTGCCTTAGGTTAGGACTTTGATGTCGATTTCGTTGGATATGTAGATGTAGGATATTAATGAACTTAAAGCCCATTTTTGGGGTATTACAATAGATACCAACAATTGCTAAACAAAGATTATTAGAGTCACCACCCACTAACAAGTAGGAATCAAATTATTATATTGGCTTGCAAACATACAATGAATCAGTATTGTACCAACCTATTGTTTGTTTGCATTCAGAGTATCCCCAGTAGAGTCGCCAATTTTTTTAGTGCTCAAATCTGTAGATGATTAAATTCTCATAAACTCGTGTAGTCCCAATAGATGCATCTAACAAAATGCAAGCACTAAGGTATTAAGGTTGGAAAACCTTCTTCACTTCGAGTACAAAAACTCAGGCGGGTGTACCTATACCAATTCACTATTTGACTAAGCTCTGAATTGTGAATTAGCTCCTTCACAGCTATGTCATCCCTTTCAAAATCAACTCAATAAGATATTACAACTCTGAGTATGGCCCAAATTATCCTAATACACAATGTTATGATAGAAATTATGAAAGAAACAACATAAAATAGTGGGTTAAGGACATTCATCCTTCTTCTTTTTAGAGTTGAATTCAAGGAAGGTTAACCTTATTCAGTGCTTCTATAAAGTAGTAAAAAATGCATCCATGAATTTATCATAGAATGACTCAAATAAAGATCATACAAATAAAGTAAAATCAATCAGTTGTTTATGTTCTTGGTGGTAACAAGTGCAAATGGATCTAGAACCAGTGCCTTATCTACTTGGGCATCAGAGTCAAACCCTACTTCCATAGAAATCTATCACAACAAATATACTAAAACCCAAATGACATGCTTAGCATCCCATTCTTTTAATTCCTACAACTGCTATCAAATTCATACATGGACTATTAGTTTATAGAGATCTCCCCTAAGATTTTACTCTTTCATTGAAAGAAACTTAAGCTTAACCCCTATATTCACCTTGTGAATAATGCATTGAAAAAGCCTTACAATTTAAATGCATAAGAAAACTAAAAAATCCATACACAAAGACAAAAAATGGTAGTAAAAGAGTTCAAAAATATTTGTATTAATAATCAAACTGTGTCAATACAATATTCTCTTAATTTCAAAGAAAACAAGGTTCTATATCTCAAAACTTTTTTTTTACAAAATATATCCCCCCCTTCAACGAGAAAAAACTTGCTACATATAGCCACAACCATCTTGGAATCCTCAAAGGATGCAACAAGCTTCGGATGGCTGGGAAAAGATCTTGCACTAAAAATAAAAATACAAACTGAAAGATATTTGATTACAATAACATAATGTAATTCTCAACTTCTCAACAACTTTGCAAGTGGCACCTTTGTCTAAAGATATTTCAGAGCAATTGCTAAATTTGTTGCATGAATGATGACCACCATCCGGCCAACTTACATCATCCTCTATTTGACACATGCTCTCCCTCAAATTATAGATCAGGTTCCATGTGCACTCTACTCTTCTTCATCCTCTATAGTCTGAGTAGCTAGCTTCTTCTTCTTCTTCTTCTTTGTTAATTTGTCCCATGCTGCTACGTCATCATCGGATGGCCAGTTGTAATTCTGCAGCTTATGTAGTGATTTGATCTGCTGCTCCCATGTGGAATCAATTATATTTTTGGCCTTTGCTACAAACTGTATGCAATCATTCTCAATCTTGAAAAGACTACCAATGATATTATTACATCTCTCAAAGTCTAAAGCCTTGTCATCCTTTAGGAAACATCCTGTTCAATCACTAACTAATCCATTGATAGCTTCCATTCTTCCAACTTAACCACATTTCCATTGTCATCATAAATTAGAGGCAAATGCTTGCTATAATTTTTATCAAACATGGCCAGCTTGGTCTTTACTTGGTTTGACTTTCCTTTGAAAAACTTTGAAGAAGCACTTATTAAGCCAATCTTCTCAAAAACCTCACTTACTACTTTAGGAACATCTAACCTATATTCTTGCAAATCATCAAGTTTGTCAAATAATGCACTCCTTCCTAACCATGTACTAAACAGTGGCTCCAAGGTGACTAGATACTCATTCACCTTTTCATTAGTCTGATGCAATAAGCTAACTGATTTATGGACTAACTCCATTCTCTCCTTTATCTTTCCTTGTCTATACTACACAATTTTTGCTATAGTGTCCAAGGATGCATCCAATTTTACTTTTTCCAAATCCTTAGCAGGTTTGTCAAGAGCTTCTACATCTGACTCAATAGGGGTCTCAACTTGTACAGGAAGGGGAAGAACTACCTTTGAGGCTTCTTCAAGCCTAATTTGCATCTCCACCAACTCATCTTCTAGCTATTTGATTTTCATCATCTTCAAATCTCTATCCTTAGCCACTATGCTTGCATTTTCAAATAACTTGGAATATCTCTCGGACAACTAAACCGTCTTGGCTTCATTCAAGTTATCCCAATGAGTTACTACCTTGGAAACCTCAAGATCAGTAGTATTTTTTACAGTCTATATAATCTTGTTCCCCTCCATACGGTCTTCTATACTCAAAAAAGATGGCTTTTTAGTCTTAGGGGCAATTGACCACATTGCAATAGCCTGGTTCTTAGGGTTATAGACACTTCCTCTGATCATATCCTCAATATGAACTTCATAGGATAGACTACCCTATGGTTGTTTCCTTATTTGATCTATAATAAAGGCAGAAGTTAGATCCCACCCCAGAGTTAGTAGCATTCCACTTTCTCTGACCATCCCTCTGGCTTCATCCACAGTTATGGGATCAAGGCTGGGGTCATAAGAGACTAAAGCCCTCATAGTTTCTTCACTTGGTTCCACCCCTTCAGGCATGGCCTTGGCTACTTCTTTTTGCTTATTCTAGATAAGAAAACTCTTGAATTCATCACTTTTGATGAATTGGTCATCACTCAAAAAATCTTCTTGATAAACCTCTCGGATATCTTGTCCTAACCACGGCAACTACTCCTCATTCTCCTCATTAGTAGACACTTTCTTGCTAGCTCTTATTGTCTTCCTTAATTGGTGATTATAATCCCTATCACCTGACACAAGAGAAAATGCTCTGTCAATTACTTTCTTTTGTTTTCCTTGCCTTGAAGGCTCTCCTTCCTCAAGTCTCTATTTCTTCAAAGGTGGCTCAGGGAGATTCTCTATTTCTGGTTGGTCTTGAGTAAGATCAACAGCTGGTGGATGCCCAACTTGTGGTGGGCTCTCTCCTTCTTGTGATCTATCAAAAAACTCCTCATACTCAGAGGATGAGTAATCCTTCTTTTGCTTTGGCTTCCTTTGATCAATTATTTTCTCCATTTGATTTGACAGAGTGTCATATATCTCTATCATCCTATCAATTCTTTTCAGATAAGGGAGGTCAAGGAAAAAGCCCTCAAAAGGAATCTGAGATTCTTTCACTTGTTTTGCTAAGTCCTTTAAGTCAAAAAATCTATCCCATCTCTTTGTGACCTCATCCTTTTCTATAATATTACTAATAACATCTTCTTCATCTAAGCCCTCATGTTCCTTGTTAACACCAATATTAGGAATGTATGTCATCCTAGTAGTCTTGATAAAATCCTCAGGATCCACATGTCTACAGGCACTAGAAAACATCTTAAACTGATTCAACCAAGCAGTAACCTAGGGAAATGCCCTCTTTCCAATTAGGAAGTCACCTATTTTGAATTGCCTAGGTGTGAAAGTACCCTTCCTATGAGGGGCCGAAAGCTCTTTATCTGTGCACATTAATTGCCACACAAATTCTAGGGAAGCAAGCCTTGGAGGCACAAATTTTGGTAATAAGTGTGGGGGTTGAGTACAACCATAAACCCTAAAAATTGTGGAGTTCTCTCCTAAATAAAAATCACCCCAATTATGGTTTCCCTCCCATTTTTCTTCAAACTGCTTAGGTCTTAGGAGTTTAAGCACCTTTGTTGGTAACCTAGTCACATTGATGCCTAACATCTTTATAATTGGAAAAACTATGAAATTTTGAAAAACACAGTAATCTACCTCATTGGAAGTAGTATTCCATAATCTCACCCATAACTGTAGTGGGTTATGCTGATCTTTGAAAGTGAATCTTGGCTTCAACATTTTCAAATCAAAACTGTTAATGTTGAAGAACAGAATCAAATGCATCAACATGGAGTAATGCAAGAATTTGGTGGGTGCCTTACTGTCTCTGATAGCTATTAATCCTTCATGCATCCTATCAATCACATACTGTATGTAGTCATAATTAGTGTTCACTAGGGAATTCAGAATATCTAAAATCATCATTAGGAGATTAGCTAGCAACATTTCTTCATCCCCATCTATTCCCAGAACTCTACACAACCCATAGAAAGTTTGCTTCATATAATCATGGAGGGATGTAAACTGGTAAGGAGCATTCATGTTAGCAGGGAGAGGGGCTATATATTTACCTTGTTTTGGCATATGCTTCACCATTTGTTCTTTTACTGACCCTAAATTATTTTTATACCTCTCCCTCTCTTGGTTCATGTCAATTTTAGTAGAAGAGGATGTGTAAAAACTAAAAGCCTTCATAAAAGAACCCCTGTCAAGAGTAACCAAGGGTGACTGGTCCTCTTTCCTAATTGTCTTAGAAATGGGATCATAGCATCTGGCTAAAGAAATAATTAGGTCTACATCTAGGAAAATATCAGGGACAATCAACTTCCCTAAACCCAAAGTCCATCCATTGCAAATAGGAACATGCTTAATCCTATTTCTATAAAAATAAGTGAAAAGGGTATAACCTGAGCAACCTGGTGTGACAAGATCTCTACACCGGCCTAGAAAATCCTTGAAAACATCATCCACAACTCTCTTATTCTAACTGGAACCAGGCAGCAACTTCATGAATTCATCTAAATAATTGGGCTTACTCTTGTCATCACCACCTTTGGATTTAGCTTCATTGCTGGATGAAGCCATGCTCAATTCTAGTTGATTCACTCTTCTCTGATGATTGCTCTTAATTCTGCAGACTTGATTTCTCTTGGCAATTAAAAGTTACTCTCAGCAAACATAATTCTCTTCAAATGACTTTGAACACAGAAAATAATGAATTCAACTTATTTATCGATGCACATCAAACTTGTACAACTACCACAATCATTGAAAATCTATCCTTAATTTCTCTCTCATTTAATTTCACATATCACTAGTTTTCAAATTAGAGGTGGCCAATGTTTGGATGTTGACAAATAGATTAAAAAACTTGAAAACAAGGCAAAATGCAATGATTATAGCTCCGTTCTTCAAAATTATATTTACGCCACTGAACGCTCCACTGATACATGATTGGATAGTTGATTGCCTTTTCCTCTAGCTCAAAAGTGTACTTTATCCATGTAGCAACAGTCTCTGCCCTTTCCTTTATTATTTTTTTGAATGGGCCTATTTACAAGAAATAGCAACTGAAAGCTTCGCTAGTTCACTAATTACACTGTTAACCCTATGTCATATTCTGAGAACTTTCAACCAAAGGATTCGCAGGTTCTCGGAATGTTTCTCTTAACTCATCCTTGATTCAGTGACCTAGCAAATAGAGAAATCATGCCAGAGCAACTGACTATAGTTATCATTTGGAGAACTAGCGACAATGACTATCTCCCATTCTCTTAATGTCCCGGTTAACTATCAACTTTCTTGGAGACTTAGTGACTGAAGAGATCACATATTCGCTAAATGAAATACTTAACTGCATGTATATTGAGAGAACTAGTGAATAGCTTACTCTCTGAGCCATTGAATCTTTCCTTAACTGCCACTTACATATTGAGATTTTGGATCAACCGTTGATCTTTACACTAATCAACGGCTATCACCAATTCGCTGAAACAATATAAACCTTAGCCATTTGATTACGAGACTCAATGAACCAAGCATTCATTGAATCTCCCAATACTTTAATCATCGATCATTTCATTACACAATTAAGCGACTGAAATCTTAATACTCTATTAACCCTTTGATTCTCCCATTCGCCAAATGCTTCTAGCCTTAACCAATTCTTTTAAGAGAACCTGTGACTACTTGATTCACTAAATCGCTAGATCATTTAGAGCTTCACTAACTTATTCTGAGAATAAGCAAACAAAGAAAACATTACCTTTGCCAAATTTATTAAGTCAAATTGTCAAAGCCACCATATTTAAAGGATAGTAACACAATTGCTCAATCACCCAATTGTCAAGTCAAAATATGTAGGACCTGTTGGCACCTACAAAATTTCATGGATTTACCAGTTTTCCTCTGGCCCCTACAATTTTTTTTCCCTATTTTCTAGCTAAAACCCTTGGTAATATTTCAAATCTAGCCATTGCCATAAAAAACCTAAGTGTGCCCTAGCCTGGTTCTAATTTCATGTTACTTTTTGGGTCACTTAAAATTTCATAAAGGCATGTGCGTTAAATTTTTATTCCCTAGCGGCCTTTATTTTCCTAAGTTTTCATGCGCCCAACGAAATAAGTTCCTAAGTCTTTCGGCATTAATTTTTCCTAAGTCCCCCATAGTAATTTCTTCTAATGTTTCACCCTTTTAAACTAGTGGTTGTCATTAATCTGTAAGCCTTCTGCATGTTAGAGTTTTTGACAAGTGCTTTAGCGACAAGGTGCCACCTATCCCTATGAGCCCGTCCTCAGGGTAGCGGCAAGTTAAACAATAGGTAAGATCTACGGTGGTCATCACACCGCTAAGGTAAGATGCTCATTATTTAAGCATTATGGTGTAGAGACAACCATCCAATGTGATGGTTGAAGATAGACTATGGGTCCATAATGACACATATTCACAAATGGCGATATGTGATTGGTCCATGTATTAACAGGGTGGCAGTTATCAGTGGAACATAATTTTTTGTAGACTCAGAGGGTCCTAACATTGTCAGAGCATCGACGGCTAGCGTATGATCTTAAGGGTTATTTCTGACACATGAGGCTATAAGACCAGTCATTGATTCTTTTCTTTGTCAGGGGATCTGTCAGAGCAATATGGAAAGGTTGATCCAATGATTATCATAAGATCTGATAGAATATGTTAGAGACTTGTGGTTTTACGATAACTGTTGATTCTGCTTCATGACATAATCTCTTCTTTTAGTGGGTCCACTACTACATGTATGTGATTTGGCAGTATCTAATTAGTCCATGGGTGAATGATTGGATATGTTGTCAGTGGGCTCGAATCTTTCTGGGGGGCTGACCATGTGGCAAAATCTATAGTTTGTCACGTGATCGCATGGAATCTTTCCAGACCATGCGATCATGTGACCACTGTTTGATTTACAGGCTTATTGTGAGTGAGTCCTTTGTCAGTGATGACCAGGTAGTTTCAGCAAATGATGTGGTGACATGTGGCACAATGTGGGCCCAGGTGGAGGTCTAAAGTTTGGCAGCCTTGACAAATAAGGTTAGCGGCCTGGTGAATTTCAATGCTTTTCACTCATTCATGAAATGAATTGGTAGTACTTTAAATCATCTGGTGATTCAACGAAGGAAGGTCGCGTGATCGCTAAATTTTTTAGTAGTACCATAAAGTGTTTTGTGAACTGGTGAAACCCTTCTAGCGCTAGTTTGCTAGGTAAGGGACCGAGGTTAAATGTTTTCCTTTGCTCACCAGTTCACGGAGTTAAAGTGGGTTAGTGTTTTCTTTGCACAAATAAGGAAAAGTTTTTGTCGCATGATCGCCAAATGTAACCAAGATTCCTATGTGGTTAAGTCATGAAAAGCCCACAAAACATGAAGATCAAACGGTCATGATATAAAGTTGATTCAAGTTTGAATGATGACCACTGATTTGCTACTAGAACCATGAAAGTAACCATTGCAGTTCAAATTCAAATTTTTGAGGGTTTCTAGCGACAAAAAGGACCAAAATTTATGGTTTTAGCAACCGGATTTGATTTGTTTGGTGATGCTGACTGTTGCAGGGTGATCTAGAGGGTTTGATGATCGATTGTAGATGCCTGTACCATCTTAAAATGAACATAGGTAAAGCTTGAGGCATGTTGTAGGTGTACAATTAGACTAAAAAAGGCATGGTGTTTGTGTGATCTTCAGTACAAATCAAAAGATTTTTATTGATGAAGATCAATTTTGGGTCTGTTCGTCCAGGCTGCTTGGTTTTCTCCCCTGGAATTAATTGCTAATTTTTATTGGTTGGTTTAGTGGGTGAAACCCTAACCCTAGCTATCTAAAGCTTGTTGCATCCTAAATTCTTTGTGGATCCCAAGATAGCTAGTGGTATAAGTAGTAAGAGTTCTGATTTTGTAAGGGTTCTGAAACTTTTTGGATCTCCTAGCTTTCTAGTTTTCCAATCTTTTTGGTTCCTGGTTCCAGTCTTTGGAAATCCAAGGGATTCTATTCTCTAGTTCCATATTCTTGATGGTTGAATGCTGATAATATAAACTTTGCAGAGTAGATTATTGATCCTATGATTTTGAGTAAAGAGTTTACCTATATGTATTGATACACTTCCATGAAATATAATACAATTTCTACCTTGGTTCTTTTATTGCCTCTTTGCTTTGTGTTCATTCTTGTATGTCTCTATTCGTAAGGCATCTAGAACATACTAGTTGTAAGCTAGCTATCCAATTGTTGCATGAGTTTCTTTCAAGGAAAGAATTAAATCCTTATGAGAAATTTTAGAGAATGAATACATCTATGGAAGATCTTGATGGTAGCAAACCTAGATTGAGAAGATAGTTTGTAAGGCATTCTATCCAAATTGTATGTGGTTTGTAAGGCATATCACCGTATTTCCTAGAAATTCCTCTATTGATTTATGTTAGACTCTTTGCCCAAAGGATTAGGCACTGATCTGATCTCTATCATTCAAACACCTTTTAGTCATCAAAGAAAAAATTCATCATTACCAATACCATTTCACTTCATGTTCATGTACCTAAAAAAATAGGACTATCCCTGATGTTTTACAATCCACAATTGTTTATTCCTTGAAGAGTGAATCAAAGGTTAGCCTTCCTTGAGTTTTACTCATAAAAAGAAGGACTCATCACCCTTATGCCATTGTTCATGTTATCAAACTAGGAGTTTCATTAGTCACATTCCAGAATAGGTTGTTCTCAGCTGTCTTCAGAATTCTCTTCCATAAAAGTACCTCTAATAAACTCAGTAGTATGACAATGAAGACCTAATCCACCAATCCATAGTTTACTTGAAAGATAGTAACCTATTTTAGGCAATACCCACCTAAGTCCTATGGAGCTCAAAGCAGAAGGAGGATCTTATCCAATCCTCATCAATTAGGCTTTTCTTGCAAACTTGGAGATCTATTTACTGAGAATCAAACCAATACTCTTGCCAAGTTTGACCCACAAGAAAAATCCCTAACAGGACCCACTGTATTCTAAGATTAAAACATAACCGTTGATCTTGCAAATTATCAATGGTGTTTGCTAGTTCGCTAGTTGATATAAACTTTGACTGCCCAATTTTGAGAATGAGCAATAATTGCCATGCTAAGTCGCTGAGAGTTAACATGAATCCACCAGGAAATACGCGAATAAGAGATAATGCATTCACAAAGTCGCACAAAGCTTTCTGATAACCACTGAATACTTGGAGACCTCGCGACTAAAGGAAACACTTAACAAGGTTCTAACCCATTCGCCAATTTTTTGAATAACTTGAAGATATGCAATGACATTTCCTGATTCAGTGAACACTGAGATAAATAACCATGTGCATGGCTAACCACTTAAGTGACCAAATTATAATGACCAGACATAAAAATAGGGCCAACACAATGGTTTTCATAAAAATTAAAAACCTACCAAGGAAAGAAACCTAAGGCGAGGGTTTTCAAGCTTAATTAGGGAAAAATTGCCTGAAATTCAGACACCTAGACCACAAGAAAATTGCAAATGAATGGTAAACCAGGATTTGGAAAGGAAAACATCAGAAGTAATATTACATCATGCAATCTTAGATATAAGATCACAACACCTTTCAGTACACAGAACTAACTTTGCACATTCTAAAACATCTATATAGTGTCTATACACTATAATAGCCAGCATTTTCTCTTCACAGAAACATATGTTGACATCAGTGACAAAACATAAATGACAACAATAGTAATTCCAACATCACTCAACATAGTGATTAAACATATTAAATGTATCAAAAATATCCCTAATACATTAGAAATATCCAACAATCTCCCCCTTTGAAATTGATGGCAACATATGGGAAAATCCATCAACCCAAAAGTATTCTCTCAGTACCTTTACCACATAAACTCTTTCCACAATACATAGTTTCTTTCCTATATGATTTTCACATAGTCTCTTTCCCCATTTGAAAACAATGGAAAAGGGTACCATAAGCCACCAACTATTTTCAATAATTGTCTTCAACGATCACTCACCCTAGGGAGTAGATCTCTACATCAAGTCCAAAATATGATAAGGCTCTAAAAACCTCTAGACTGATGCATCCCTGCATCATTTAATTCACACTAGGAGGGGCATGAACCCCAATCATACCTCTGAGATACTCAAAGGTATCTTTTGGCAATGTCTTTGTAAAGATGTTTGGTATATGTTCCTTTGTGCTGATGTATTCAAATCTTATTTCCTTCTCTAGGACCTTGTCTCTCAAGAAGTGATACTTGATAGAAATATTCTTAGTTTTAGAGTTTATCACAGGATTCATTCATGTATTTACTATACTGGTGTTATCACAATGGATAACCACTGGTTCATCAAAATTTATTCCAATGTCTTTCAACATTTTTTTCATCCAAACAATTTGTGTGCAATTAATAGCAGCAACAACATACTTTGATTTTGCAGTAGATTGAGCTATACAATCTTTCTTTTTACTTAGCTATGAAACCAACTTTTTCACAAGGAAAAATGCACCTCCACTAGTACTCTTCCAGTCATCAATATTTTTTGCCTAATCAGCATCAGTATAAGCATGTAGTTCAAAATCATCATTTCTATCATACCATAAGCCATATTCAATTGTCCCTTTCAGATGTCTAGATATACTTTTCACAGTAGCTAGATGTGTCTCTTTAGGTTCTACTTGATATCTAGCCATAATTCCAATAGCATTAGCAATATCTGGTCTGGCGTGAGTCAGATATTATAATTGACCAACCATTTATTTGTACTTGGTTTCAAAAACACACTTTTTCTCATCATTACTTGATAGTTTATGACCAGTCACCATAGGTGTACCAACTGGTTTTAGAAATAAAAATGCCATTCTTGTTATAATTCAATTGTAGTCCTAGAAAGATTTTTATTTCACCTATCATGGACATCTAAAATTCATTTTTCATCTCTTTAGAAAACTTCTTACACAATTCATCATTGCCTCCAAAGATAATATCATCAACAAAAACTTCTATTATCAAAACTCCTTCTTCACTAGTTCTTAAATATAAGTTACTATCAGCATTACCTTTTCTGAACCTAAGGTGAAGTAAGTATTTGTCTAACCTTGCATACGAATCCCTTGGAGCTTGCTTCAATCCATACAGTGCCTTCTTCAACTTGCATACCATGTCTCCATTTTCGCATAGAGAAAATCCATCAGGTTGTTCTATATACACTTCTTCTTCAAGATCCCCATTCAAGAATGCAAATTTCACATCCATCTGATATACCTTAAATTCCTTATGTGCAACATAAGCCAAAAATAATCTCACAGCTTCTATCCTAGTAGTAGGAGAAAATGTCTCTTCAAAATCTATTCCTTCTTGTTGTGAATACCTTTACATACCAATCTTGCTTTGTTTCTTACAACAACTCCTTCATTCATTTTGTTTCTAAAAACCCACTTAGTTCCTATTACATTTTTTTCTTTAGGTCTAGGAACTAATTCCCAAGTGTTATATTTATTTATATGATCTAACTCTTCCTTCATAGCATTTGTCCAAGATTCATCTCTACAAGCTTCATCTGTAGTCTTTGGTTCAACTTGAGAAATCAAACAAATTTCTTCTCTAGCCTTTGATCTAGGCATTACTCCTTGATTTGTATTACCAATAAATTTTTTTTAGGATGATTTATCTTTACATACCTTAGAGTCTTAGGAATCTCAGTAACCTCATTTGTATCATCATCACAAGTCTCATTTTTGCATTCTGTTTCAACAAGTTATTCTTTTTCTATAGTAGCAACCTCCTTGATCTCTGTATTCAGATTACAATCATACATTCTCTCTTGTATCTGAAACCTTTCATCTATCTTCACATTGTTACTTTCAATCATCTTTCTTAATCTCATAATTAAACATTTGTAATCCTTTCTCTTAGTAGAATAACCACAGAAAATTCCTTCATCACTTCTAGCATAAAATTTCCCTATCTCATCATCTCTCTTGATATAACATTTACTATCAAATATTCTAAAATATTTTACAGTAGGAATATGATCAAACCAAAATTCATAGAGAGTCTTACTTTTACCTTATCTAATTTGAATTATGTTCAATGTGTACACTGTTGTCCCAATAGAATCTCTCTAATACACATAAAATATATATCCTTCAAGAAACATTGTTCTACAATATCCAATATTGTTCTATTCCTTCACTTTACTATCCCATCTTGCTATGGAGTCCTAGGAGAAGATGTTTGTCTTTGAATTCCACGCTCTTCACAGTATGAATTGAATAAATCTGAAGTAAACTCTCCTCCTCTATCTGACCTTAAACATTTTATCTTTAAGCCTGATTCATTTTCTACTTTTGCTTTGAATATCTTAAATTTGTCAAATGCTTCTGATTTATCTTTCAAGTAAGTGACCCACATCATTCTAGAAAAGTCATCAACAAAAATTATAAAATACCTTTCACCATAGTATGATCTTGTCCTTGTAGGTCCACATAGGTTTGTATGTACCAGATCAAATTTTCCTTTTTTTGTATATGATTTTATTTTATAACTTCTTTTAGTCTTCTTTCCCATAACACATTCTCTGCATATGGTGTTAGATGGTTTCAAAATCTGTGGTAGATCTCTTACTGCATTAGTCAAGCTTGCCTTCACAATGTTATCAAAATTAACATGACAAAATATTTTATGCCATAACCAACTGTCATCTACCTTCTCAACAAAACAAGAAGCTCCAAATGTATTTAACTCAAATACATTACCTCTAGATTTAGTACTGGTTGCTATCAAGTTTCATATCTTACCTCTAATGAAACATTTCCCATCAAAGAACTTTAATCAAAATCCCTTATCCATCAGTTGTCCAACACTCAATAAGTTATGCTTAAGTCCATCAACAAGAAATACATTGTTGGGTATTAGTCTTTCCATCCAAAGTAATAGATCATAATCCTATGATAGGTTTAGGAACATTGTCTCTGAATCTTAAAACACCACCATCATACTTCATTAATTTAACAAACTTGTTTTTGTCTCCAATAATATGATGTGAGCAACCACTATCTATAATCCATTTAGATTTCTTGTCAACATGTGATACTAAAGCTTTTTCCGCATGCATTGGTTTTTCCCCTTTAATAGCAATAAATCCAATCTCCTCATAATCCAAATCATCATCATCACAAATACCTTCACTAGCATAATAAGATTCCTTATCCTTTAAATATTTGGACTTGAAAAACTTAGGTTTGTGCTTAGGAACTCTTGTGGGACATCTAGATGCAAAGTGACCTATCTTATTGCATGAAAAGCATTTCAAAGGTAACTTTCCTTCAAATTTACCCTTAATCTCTTTTCTCTTCTAGCGATTAGTGCAACAAGTTCATCTAGATTTCTTTCCTCTACTTTTATTTGTTCCCATTCATCAGCATATTCACCAAGCTCTTATTTTATGTTCTCACTGGTGGTTCTTAGAAGTGCAAACATTATCTTCTTATGTGTAGTTACTTTAAATATTGTTTCAACTTTAGGTACAAAATCTCTCATTTCTGTAGCTTCAAGGGTAGTTAGCTTTGCAATCAACATTTCTCTACTAAACTTCGGAGTCAAAGGTATGATTTCTTCTATAGCCTAGATTGTGGTCTTGTAAATAGGTTTCAGTGATCTAAGAATCTTTGAAATGACTTCTTCTTCAAAAGTGCCTCCATAATTTATGATTCCAATCACAACCTCTGTAACTCTTTGTACATAATCCCTAACACTTTCATCTGCCTTCATTTGTAGCTTCTCCATTCTTGTTTTCTAGTTCTGTAACTTTGCTCACTTGGTAAACTTGTTGTTAGAGTATCTATTTATCTTCACTTATTAATTAAATCATGTTGATTTAATTATTAAGTTGTCTATGTACTCTATTTTCACTTAAGCTTTCTTTTAGGTGCATATAATTAATATTTTATATTAATTATATTGCGCAACCTAGCTTTTTTCCTTTTTAGGGTTTTTGTTCACCTTATAGGTTAAACTCTTGTAATTATTGTTTTTATCTTGGAATACAATTTTCTCTCACACCGCTGAGATTTCCAAGCTCTTACTTTTTTGTCTTCTCTGGCTTCCTTTCAACAACAGGTATTCTTGCATGCAAGTGTTCTTGGTGTTCTATGAAACTGCGTTTCTCAGTTTCTATATGGTATCAGAGCTTCCCTGCTGCTGCCTGTTCTGGTATTTTTGAAGCAAATTTTTTCAGTTCTGGTATTCTCTGCAGGAAATACTCAAAATATATACGTCCAGAAGGCTCAAAATACCCAAAATCCATATAAAATTCAACCTATTTGGCCTCCGGGGCATCTGAGAGAAAAAATTTGCCCTCTTAGGGCCGTACGGACATGATTTTCAAAAAAAAAATTTAAAAAAATTGTTTTTTTGAGGGTTTTAGGGTGCTCCGCCACCCCGGCGCCACCGACGCTCAGCCGCAATGCCACCCCGCCAGTGGCCGCCCACCACCACCCAGCCGACCACCCACCATCGCCTGTCGGCCACCCGCACTCGGCCGCTGCCCAGCCCAGTCACCGCCCAGTCCAACCACCACCAAACCTCCGCCTGGCCACCAATAGTAGGTGACATCACCTGCTGACATCACTTGCCGGCAAGTTCTTCTGGCACTGGAATTTTGTTCGACGGTTTTCAAAATTTTTTCTAGCGGCACTAAATTTTTTTGGTGATGACATCATGCTGATGTTAGCGATGGGCCCGTGATGGTTATATGGCCGTCAACTTTTTTGTAGTCACTGGTTTTTTCCAGAGAGCTTGCATTTTAGGGGTAGTTGGGCATTTTTGCTTCTAAAGGGCTCATACGGATTCAAAAATTGACATATGATATATCGCCAAAAAGGTCTTTCCAAGCCCATTGCCTTGGTACAGGTTTCATTTTTTGATTCTTCCATTTTGATGCCATTTTTGAGCTTCAAAGTCAAGGTACACAAATTTTCATTCTGAAGCATTTCTTGCTCTTTCTTTCTTTCGAGCTTTCAAAAGTGTGTTGGAATTGGATTTTATCAATTGTGGGGGGTGCTCTTTCTTGCTTTTCTATCATTTATCTCAGAAAAATAAAATATTGTATCACATAAAACAAAACCCCTTCTTCATCTTCTGTCTAGTTCTGAAAGAAAACTTAATAAAAAAAATAGTCAGAGGACTTGGCACTATGGCAGAAACAACATCTTTTGAGCTACTCACTCCACACAATTACCATGTGTGGAAGGCTCGTATGACATGACTTCTTTGATCACAGGGGTTATGGTCTTGTTTGGACCTAGTTCAGCCTCAGTTGACTCAACCATTTGAGGTCTTGCAGCACAGGAACAAGATGGATGAAGCCATGGGTTTGATCTCACTACATGTTTCAGATAGTCTACTTTTTCACCTTGATGGATGCCTTACTCCTCAAGCCATTTGGGATAAGTTTCAAAATCTTTTTGGCACTGTGAATGAGTTCAAGGCACTATAGATTGAGGCAGAGTTGACTTCTTTCGTACCTAATTCTTTTCCCACCATTGAGGACTTCTTGATGAAGTTCAAATCTCTCCATTCAGTTTTACAGGGATGTGGGAAGAACAAAATAGACAATGAGTGTATTTACCTGATTCTTTCTAAGCTTCAAGGACAGTTTCAGATATTTTCTTCTACCTTCTACTCCACTATGGATGCACTAGGTGCACGACATTTTATGCCCTCTTTCGAGACTTTTTGTGACCAGTTGACTCATGAGCAATCAAAGCTCACTCAAATAGATTCTCTTATAGGTTCATAGTCATAGGCATTGCTTGCCAAGTCACCTCAGAGTACATAGAAGCTAAAGTAGATATTAGATTCCTCTTCTCAGCACTCTACTGGCCCACCATATTCTTCTAAGAAGGAGAAACAGAAGACTAAGAGACCTACATGTTCCTATTGTTAGAAGGGAACACATGATGAGTCACTTTGCTATCAAAAGAAGTTTGATGGTTATGAGAAATAGATAGCAGATTTGCAAGCTCTTCTTCAGAAGAGAAATCTTTCCTCTCCATCCTCTTCTGGCTCATAGGGGTCTGCTTATCAGTCTTCCTCTATCTATTCTACAGTTGGACAGGATCTTGGAAAGGGTCATGCATTACAAGCTTCTATTGCATCCCCTTCACAAGTCCCTTGGATACTGGATTCAGGTGCTTCTCACCATATGGCATCTTCTTGAGAGATCTTCTCTTCTTTTGAAGATTCTCCTATTCCCCATATTATCGTTAGGAATAACACTATTATGAAAGTCTGTGGGAAAGGCACTATATGCATTCAGGATGGCACATTCAATGATGTGTTGTATGTTCCATCTCTATCTGCAAACCTTCTCTCAGTTTATTAGATTACTCATAGTGGGTCAAGGAAGATAGTTGAGTTCACTCCAGATTCAGTTTTCATCTGGGATAGTATGACAGGAGGTATTGTTGCTATAGGGACACTTGATCATTCCACTCATCTCTACTCCTTTTCACACTTTGGTCCACCTTTTCTAGAGCATGACTCTCCTCCTTTGAGAGAGCATCATGTCGTACAGTCAGGTCGCTTGAACCTCTATGTGATTCTTGAGACTACTGTTGTGACTACCATACCACCTCCTGTTGAGGTCTTTTCTATTCAGTAGGGTTCTTCTTCAGTACTGCCTGATCCTCTAGCTCCATTCATCGAGCCACCAGGTGCAGTTGTTAAGGATTCTACAGAGGACATTCATCTCCTCTTTGATGACAGT
This sequence comes from Chamaecyparis obtusa, assembly GCA_027943335.1. NCBI lineage: Eukaryota > Viridiplantae > Streptophyta > Pinopsida > Cupressales > Cupressaceae > Chamaecyparis > Chamaecyparis obtusa. The sequence continues at coordinate 1,280,552 of BSBK01000579.1, forward strand.
GTCAGCACACCTATCATACCACTTACATTGGGGATTCCCTTTCAGGATCCTCATGTCTACTCCTTTGAGGATCAGCTCGGCCTTCTAGTGACACCTTAGCTTTTGAGGTTCCCTCTATAGTTTCCACTAACTTTCACTCATCTGCATTGGAGTTAAAATGGTTTGTTCATTGATCCAGGGGTTCTTTCATTCTAGGGGGGCTTTGGAGCCTCGACCCTCTCTCATAGGGGGGTTGGTAGCATGCATTGTACTTATGGATTTGAGAGACTCTCTTGAAGTCATTCTTTTTGTCTTTGCTTGCTTTTACATCTCTTTTTGGAGAGAAGTTTTTCCCACTAGGTTTTCTCCTCTACTCCAGTTTATAGAGATTTCCTTGTACTGGGTACCTGATCAGGCCTTGTTGCCGGGACCCTTTTCCTACTTTCATAGCTGTGATAGGTTAGCTTACCTCCTGAGCTTCACTTAAGGGGGGGTGTTAGAGTATCTATTTATCTTCACTTATTAATTAAATCATGTTGATTTAATTATTAAGTTGTCTATGTACTCTATTTTCACTTAAGCTTTCTTTTAGGTGCATATAATTAATATTTTATATTAATTATATTGTGCAACCTAGCTTTTTTCCTTTTTAGGGTTTTTTTTCACCTTATAGGTTGAACTCTTGTAATTATTATTTTTATCTTGGAATATAATTTTCTCTCACACCGCTGAGATTTCCAAGCTCTTTCTTTTTTGTCTTCTCTGGCTTCCTTTTAGCAACAGGTATTCTTGCATGCAGGTGTTCTTGGCGTTCTATGAAGCTATGTTTCTCAGTTTCTACACTTGTCTCCTTCATATAATTCTTTTAATCTTGTCCAAATCTTGTGTGAATAATCTAAATCTTTTACCTTAGTAAATTCTCCTTCAGAGAGTGTAATGATCAGTGCTTCCCTTGTGACCATGTTATATGAAAATATATTCTTCTCATCATCAATAGCCTTTTCCAAGTCATCCTCAACATTCATAGCTACTCAATTATTTGTAATCAACTAGTAGTCAATACCCAAACACAAAAAATGAGTTTGCATCTTGTTCTTCCAACTATCAAAGTTTTCGAGATCAAATTTTGGACTATCCATCCTATATAACACCATCTCCAAGATCACCTCAAGCTATTAATATTTATCTCTAAGGACCAATGGATCTGATACCAATTGTAAGGAATAATATTCCACCAATAAAACTGAGAGAGGGGCATGAATTAGTTATATGATGGATTATTAAACTTTAAACTTTGAGTAGTAGCAATATCAAATCAAATCAACACAATGAATGCTAACACAATAACACAATATTTTTTGTCGAGGAAACCATGTTAAAAATTGTTAGAAAGTAAAGTCCACCAAGATAACTGAGAGGGGGGGTGAATCATTTATTAGATAAATACAAATTTTATCACCATTGACATATTTTAACCATGTGAGAAATGTAAGCAACAACCATAAAAAGATAAACATACACAGTAACACAATAACACAAGATATATTTTCTAGGGAACTCTTGATCAAAGAGTAAATCCTGGTGGTAATGATTCCCACAAAAGATGCACTAATATGAAAATTCCTTGTGAGAGGATGGACTCTATTAAGAGCCTTATGAAATAAATTTAGTACATATGAGTCCCTGTTAGGAGACTTTGAATCTCTGTTAAAATATTCTAACCCTTTTAGGAGTTTATAGAAGACAGAAGGACCCACTTTCCAAATAGCTTCAAGGGAAAGATCACTAAACACACTGTCCAACTGATCTCTGTATTACTCAATAGAATAATACCAAAATATTACTAATCTCAACATCTTATCACTTCTCCTCTGACTGTGCCAAACCACACCAACTACTTCATCAGATCTCAATACCAAATCTTTGTACTTCACAAATCCTCTTACAAAAAATATTGCTCTATTCCATAATTCACTTTCATACAATCTATCATATCCTTTTTACAATAAATAAAATAATCCTTCCTTTATACCACACTCAAATAATTACAAATGAGTCGACCAACAAGGCTTAACCAATTATAAAATATAATTTTCACATGTTAAATAATATTTTATAATTACATAAAACTGTCAGGTTCCAAACAAGATAATTCTTCACTCATGCAACCTATGACCTTTATGTCATGTACACATCACTATCATCATATTTTGATCATCTATAAAACCTCACATGACTATATTCTATGTCTATTAGGAGATATCATCCAATTTCCACAAACTGCTTTTTAGTGTGTGTGTGAAAATTGTACTTGATCTGTAGACACAACACTCAGTAAAATATTAGAGGTTAGTGATAATCAAAATCGTGCAAAATTGAAATCTAATCTAACCAAGCGATTTACTGTCTTCTAATAGGTGCGAGATTGATGTTCTCAGATTGTAATCGAGATCAGTGACCTAGACGACACCTAAATGAAGGATTTGAATGCAATTGATCTGGATATAAATTGAATGCAATTAATTTATTTTTTTGGTATTTCTATGCAATATGAATGATTAATCTGATATGAAATCTATGCTAGATGAAATTGATATGCTATGAATGCTATTGAAAATTGATATGCAATGCTAATCTAACAATGATATGCAATATGAATGCAAAAATAAGATTGATCTCAAAAAGATGTCGATTCGCAAGAGCTTTGATTCTTCAATTCCAATTCTCCAGCGTGATTGTGCAATTTGTAGATGACTTTGGCAAAGTAAGCTTGCAAAATTATGAGATGCTTGGATGCAAATTTGAGAGATGATTGAGAGATTTTAGAGATGAATTATGAAGAGCTGAGCCTTGTTTTTATAGAAATCTAGGGCTTTGGAGGTGCATGGGAAAAAAAACCATAAATCACTCAAATAACTAAGGTTGATTTTTGAGTTATTTTTAAATAAAGGATAATTAACTCACAAAAACATGCAAAAGCTAAGTTTTAACTCAAAATAGAGTTTAGCTTTAATTGATAATTGATAGTTGTCTGCTTTTATGATTGTACATGTTTTATTTATGAATTAATTTAATAATAAAGTGATTTATACTCAACTTAACTGCTTTTAAAAATAAAACAATTGATTTATGGGTTAATCAATTATTTAATCAAACTTTTATTAAAAACTATATTATTAAATAATGACAACTTGCTTTAATTAATTAAATAAGAATTTAATCAATTATTCATATGATATTAGATTTATTGTCAAAATTAAATAATACAATTAATAATAGATAGAATTAAATTTAATTAAACAAGTAAGTGGCAAATATTAAATCTAATTAATTAAATATGAAAATATTCAATTAATCAAACTTTAGGATAAATGTGATTTATTGCCAAATAATTATAAAATTAAAGATAATTATGATGATTAGGAATATTACTAGGAATATTCCCTAATGCAGAATTTAAGATGATCAATTATGATTCGATGATGTTTAGATGTGCCTTAGATTAGGACTTAGATGTCGATTTTGTTCGATTTGTCGATGTAGGAGGTTAATGAACATATAGCCCATTTTTGGGGTATTACATTTTGCCCCTCTTTGAATTACTGTGCGAAGCGCAGTGGTTCATAGATAGGCTATGTTTGATAGAGATATGAAACTGATTCAAAAGATAAACCGATCTCAAGATAGAAACTGATTGAAAGATATTGAGATAGGAGGTCCTGAACGACCAAAGATAATGTTCACTATAACAGCAAGGAACCAATGATGATGAAAAAGTGTCAAAATGCCTGATTCTGAACCTTAGGATTGATAAGAAGTGAGTGACCCATTCTAGACTCGATTGTCTTAGCAGAACTAGCAGGTATCACATCTGAATCTTTTAGTTGTCAAAGAACCAAGGAAAGAACACTATGATCTGATGGTTGCAAAAATTGATACAGATTACAAGATTAAGAGAATACCAGATTGATATGGATCGATGAATCTGATATGCCCCAAGTGATGATAGATTTTCCCTGAGCAATGAGGACTTTTGATGAATCAGCGACTAGACGTGATTGTTGTCTTGATCACTGATGAAATATATTGATAGATTTGATCGATAGAATTTGATTTACAGACTTTGAATGATGTGCAATACCATGCCCCCTTCGGGATTAAAATTGAAATCTGACAAGAAAGTCAGCTTTATAGTTTAGAAGCATGTTAATTGATTTGAGAAGTGGTTATATACGTCTGAGAATGCATTCTGCATCGTTTGGAGGTCCCAGAGACCGAATTTGACTAGGTTTGACCATGAGTTGACCATGGGTGACCAAGTTGAAATTTTGATAGTTTGATGAAAGCTAATCAGTTAAGTTGAATTCTGGATTTCTGTGAAGATTGAAGGTTGATTATGCAAGCAGTAGACCGTCCTGGTCCCAAAAATTTGAAATCGCGATTTTGACATAATAAATGATCTCAAATTTCAATTTTGATCCCGAAAAAGGATTCTACTTTCTGTTTCATTGGAGGAACATTCGTGTGAGATTCAACTCTTGTTAGACTTGAAGATGCAATTTGAAGAATCATTTAAGCATTGAAGTTCGTTTAATCATTGTGAGATCATGCAAAGATGAAAAATGTAAAGAGACATGCAAAATGAAATGCAACCTAAGACCTAGGACCTACGCACTGATCATATGTTGATTTGTTATCATCATTGAACTTTTAGGTAACCGGATAAATCAATACAATGTCCACTAGCTATGAAACCATAGACATATGAATATTGATTTGTATGTGCAAGAATCAATACAACACCCACTGGTTATACAACCATGGACATATGACTATTGATTTGTTTTCAGAATGTTGGATTAGATATAAGCACCAAGGCACAAATGCCAGGATGACTTGAATATCATGTCCATTTTGATATAGCAATTTGTACAAGCATCAAAACATAAATGTCATGATGACCTGAGTACACATTGCATTTAACACATCAAACAGTCAAGAGATCATTCTAAATCCAATGTGAATTACCCGTAGTGACCTTTTATCGTTCACATCCTTAGGCAAGATTGCGTTCCACAGTAGGAGAAAGAACTTACTCAAAAAGACAATAGTTAGATCAAACTTCCTTAAATTTTTTGGATATCAATGGTTGAGGTATGCATGACCATCCAATTTGAGATAGAGGCTCTTATAGTCGGGCACCATTTCAATCTGGAATTTCCAAAGTTGTTAGATTTTCACATACAAGCAGAAGACAAAGAAAAGATTATGCCCCCAGTCATCACTCTCTAAATCCTATAAAGGACATCATCGAAGAGCTTGAAGGGACACAATATGCAAAAATCTCAATGCGAATCAGTAAGCATACAAGGAGATAAAAGCATGTAAAAAGCATAGATTGTTTTCAGTTGAGTTTTGATGTTTGATTGCATTGTTGTAGATGCAAAATCATTTCTGGAGACAAGACAGACTTGATTGACTCAAATGAAGCTTCAAAGGACTCTGACTGGATATGACACAACTGAGGTATACTAGAGGCCATAGGATATGACATTGATTGCCCCCAAGTGTGAACATTGATAGAATACAGACGCTTGAGCCGATTGGTATACAGATTGACTTATTAAAAATTAGAAATGCAAAAACAAACTGGGAGATATGTACAAACTAAAGCAAGACTAAAAGCTAGGAAAGACCAAGATTGCATTGATAGATGGAGCATTTGGAACAAGTGGCGCCCATTTGCTAGGTTTTCACCATCTTGGCAGAGATTCTATTTTTGCTACCAAGGTGCCTGTTTCCAGGTTTTCACCAAGGCACTTTTTCTTTTTTTTATTTTTTTATATTTTTCATTTTTTCAATTTTTTTGATTTTTGATATTTTTTACTTTTTTTGAATTTTTGATATTTTTTTATTTTTTTTGTGAATCATCAAGGCGCCTATTGCTAGGTTTTCACCAAGATGTTCATTTTTTCAAGACTTTTTCAAATTTTTAAGATTTCTTCAGGACATTTACCAAGCACTGGATGCTTTAGGCATAGAATTTCTTCAGATGGAGAACGTTGATTGGTTCTCAGAGATGTTCTCCTTCAGTCGTTGAGAGTTGATAGGCACCAGAGCCAAAAGTAGCAATGATAACAAAGGGACCCAGCCAATTGGGTTCGAACTTCCCCTTGCATTTTTGATGTGATTAATTTTTAGGATTTTCTCTCAACACTAGATCACCAACCTGAAATTCTCTGTGTCTGACTTTCTTGTTGTAGCCTCTAGACATTCTTTTCTGATACACTCTGAGATGATCATATGCTGCTTGTCTGTGCTCATCTAGTAATTCAAGTTCTTGTAACCTAGACACTCTGTAGTCTTCATCAGTGACAAGTCCATGCATTTTGATTCTGAGTGATGGGATTTCAACCTCAATAGGTAGTACTACTTCAGACCCATAAACTAAAGCAAAAGGTGTAGCCCCTATAGGCATTCTGATACTAGTCTTGTAGGCCCATTCTGATACTTGTTCTGATACTGGTTCTGATACTGATTCTGATACTAATTCTAATAATTGTTCTGATACTGGTTCTGATACTTATTCTGATACTGATTCTGATAATTATTCTGATACTAGTTCTAATATTGATTCTGATACTGATTCTGATAATTGTTCTGATACTAGTTCTGATGCTTGTTTTGATACTGGTTGTGATACTTGTTTTGATACTGGTTGTGATACTTGTTCTGATAATTGTTCTGATACTGGTTGTGATACTTGTTCTGATAATTATTCTAATACTTGGTATACTTGATAGCATCTTTTTTCATTTGCAAACTCCCAAGCAAGATCATATCATGCAGTCCCAATGTCTAGCAAGGTGGAGAACAAGAGGGATTAGCAAGCTGGTGGAAGAGATGAAAGACAAGAGAATGAAGGAGAATGACGGGAAGAAATCCTCAAGGGAAAACTCCTCAAGAATAATCAAGCTAGGGAAAAATTGTCATGTAAAGCATATTTGGATAAGTAGGGAAAGGCTAGTATAGGATAAGTCACAAAAGCGTAGTGCAAGAACAGGAAAGAATGCAATCCAAATGAGTAGACATGTCAAGAGGCTTCATAGCACTGTGTTTTACTCTTTCTTTTTTTTTTAATTAGATCAAGACCAAAGGGGAAAAGGATAGCAATAGGAGAAAATGAATGGAGGAAGATGGATATGAAGGCTAAACATGGAAGGAATGAAAGCAAGATCACCGTAAGATAGCTCACAAAATAGCCAAATATTCATGTATAGATCAACATTGTCAAGATCAAAGAGAGAAGATGGAATGGATGAAATATGTAGAAGAACTATACATGATTCCTGATTGCTAGGTTTTCATCATGGTACTTATCCAAGGCACCACAAGGGAGTGGTTTCCACTATAGGATGAATTTATTTCTCTTTACTTTTGCTAGCAAGGTGCTTGTTTCTAGGTTTTCACCAAGGCACATTTTCAATTTATTTTATTTTTCATTTCTTTTTTGGAAGAAGGCAAGCTTTTTAGATAATGCTCCTTGAAAGGATAAACCATTATATGCCAAGGATTCAAAATGATACGCTCAAAGATGCTGATAGGGAAAGGGAGATGGAAGAGAAAAATGGAGGATAAGGTTTTATGTAAAGCGAGTGAGGTTGGAAGATAGGAGGAATAGGAAAATGAGGAAAAAGGATAGAAGGTAGAAGAATAATGAATGGAAGGACTATGAAAGGGTAGATGGAAAGGAAGGCAAGCTCAACATCAACACATACCTTGAAGGGTGGTGAGAGGATGGAGGAATTGTGAATGAAGGAATACGTGAAGGAATATGGTGAATGGATAGTAGAGGTTGTGGTTTAGGCACATGGAATGGAAGAATATTTTTGGAAGGAGATGTAGTGGAAGCCTTTGGAAGCTTGAATGTCAATTTCACTTTTTGTTCAACACCAGACTCTTTCAAGAGAGACTTTGGAATCCATATAGTTGTAGGATTTTTATTTCCTTTTGATGATTTAGAGATAATATCTTCAATGATGGATTTTGGAACCCATACTTATTTTGTAATTTTTTTTTTTAGATATCTCTTTTGACTTTATGCCTCCATGTCATTTAGAGGAGACATGGTGATCTTCTTTTTTTGATGGATTCTTGTATTGCTTCTTTTTCTTGTATTGAACATTCAAGTTACTTCCAAAAGACTTGGGATTTGTGGAAGAGGGAGGATATGACTAGTTTAGATGGGTGGGTGATGAAAAGGATTCAAGGGTGCATCTATGTTGATCTTGAGGAAAGATGGGAGATGGAGGTATGTAAGGACCCAAGATGGATGGAAAATTAGGAGAGTTAGGAGGGGAAAGTGAAGGGACATAAGGACCCAAGATGGAAGGAAGGTGTGAAGATCTTTGTAGTGGTGGAAGAGGTCCAAGGATGGAAGTGGAAGATGTAAAAGGATAATCAATAAGTTCATCAGCATCTATATGACAACCAAGGATATCGGCATCTTTAGAGTGAGCATTAAAATTTTCAATAGAATCGTGGACATCTTGAATATGAGCACCTTCTTTGATATGATTGTTCAAAACTTGCAGAGACTTAGGAAGAGTAGAAAGTGGAAGTGAACATGGAGTGGTAGAACAAGAAGATGGAAGACTTTGATCTTGACAAGGATCTTTGGATAGCATAAGCGCATAATTTTTCTCTTGTTTTTCAATAGGCTTAACATTGGAAGGAACACCATTTTTACCAACCTTAATGGAAGTATCATCTTTGGAAAGCGCAAGCGTAGTAAGGTTATTTTGATTGTCAATAAGCTCAACAATGTAAGTAGTAGCTTGATCTTGCTTAGGCGAAGACTTAAGACATGGTGGAATGCATGAAAAAGGGGGTACAGGATCAAAAGAGCCCTGAGGCGGATAAGAGACATCATGAAAAGGAGTGGATGACATGGAGGGTTCTTGATCTTGATCTTTCTTTATGTTCTTTTCTTCATCATTTTTAGAGTCCTCTTGACATGGAGCCACTTCTAAGGACAAGGAAGGATGTTGGGATTTTATGGATGACTTTGGAAGAGATGGTGGAGGACTAACTGAAGTAGGGATTATAGCATATGAAGGCTTAGGCTCTTTAGGTTTATCATCATTGAAAGTATTTGCAGCCAAGTGAAGGTTAGCTTGAGTTTCTTTAAGAGGTAGCCCTGGAGGATAACTATAGAGAACCACATGAAAAGTATCAGGGCTTGTGTCGAATGAAGGTTCTGTGAAAGATTTGAAAGACTCAGAAGCTTTAGGAAATGTATGAGTATTGGAGGAAGTAGGGGATGGAAGGGAACCATCACAAGACAAAGTTCCAACATTAACATGATCTTGCTTGAGAGTGTAATCTTTATTTTCAGCCTGAGAGTTCTTAGAGGAGAGATCCTTATAGTATTGACGTTTCAAGCTAGCACGATGTATTTTATAGTCCTCAGTAGTAGTAGATGGATCATCATCAAGGTATTGTTCACAAAAGCCATCAAAGTCTCTTTCAAAATTAGAATCATATGGATCACCATCATGATCTATCCAATGTGATGACCCATTTGTAGTAAGCACAAATGAACGATGAGGAGGACTCTTAGGAACAGAGGTGTCATAGGTATCATTACATTGTCTATCATCATAGTCATCATAGTCTCCAAAGCTAGATGTGTCACTCTCCATGGAAGAGGTATCATATTGCTCAAATTTTTTTCGAGGGCATGGTGACATGTACAAGTCTTTATCAAAAGGAAAAGAGTATAGAGGTTCCTTTTCTTTCTCAAGTTTGTCAAGCTAGACTTGCATAGCTTGCAGCTACTTCATCATAGCGGCAATCAGAATTTCTTTCTCATGTGTACTGATTCTTGACATAATGATATTTTTGACAGATTCTGGAACTAGGCTAGAAACATTGGATATCTTGCAATTTGACAATTTCTGACAACTCTCTCAAATTTTTCTAAATGAGACTCTGCATACTCGTACGACACTGGGTAGTCTATGAAACGACAGTTGCTAAACTCGTACGACAATTGAATAGCAATGAAATGACAGTTGACAAAACTCGTATGACAGTTGCTAATAGGGTTTTGACTTTCTTGAATTTGCTGGTTTGAAAACTCGTATGACACTGGGTTCTCAATCGTACGACAAATGGGCAATACTAAAATGACACTTGACAAAACTTGTACAAATTTTGACTTCTTGAAATGACTTTTGACTCCAGAAAGATTTTACATCAATTTTTGCAAAATTTAAGGTCTTCAGTTTTGGATTGTTTGCAAATTATACTGTCCAGATTTTGAAGGTTATACCAGATTTGATCATTTTTAATAGCCAAGTAGATAAACAAGCACGCAGAATAGCAAGCAAGTGATTCCAAGCATGTCTAAAAACAATGAACAAGGGCAAAAGTAACCTTGCGCATGAACAATCAAGTGACCAAATTATGCTAATCCTTGAGAGTACTAATTGTGTATGTTCTGAAAAGTTTTGCAATAACACACATATACCTGAAAGTGAAAAATTGGCCTCTCTAGGGTTTTTAGTAATGGTTTGACTTTGCAACTTTTATGATTCAAAAGGGTGAACTCCAATCCTGGCGCACTAGGGTTTTGACACAATCTGAGAACTTAATCTTCAAGAGCTACTAGGGAGATCTGACAACCCAACAATGAACCATACCCGTGGAGATTTCTTCCACAAGGACATTTATATAGCGACTGTCACTACCATGGTGAAAATGGCTATTACCGCTTGAGGTTCCATCAATGTAGTTTGCCTTGTGAAGGGATTGTCCACTATGGTTAACCCTCTCTAAAGATGACTCACAATAGTATAGCACAAGGGGACTTGGCTCCAGATCCAAGGTTTTTGACACCTTTTCACTTTTAACCCAAACAAAGCAAGTAGATTAATCCGACACGCTAAGACAAAGTTTTGTTCCACCAAGGTCTGTGATATCAACTCCACGTGATCTATCAACCTCTCCGGGGAGAGAATGTATCAATCAATAAGAGAAGATGCACTAACCAAGTTGAATGTGAAACGCACTAAGTATCCTCCCTACCTACAAGGATTCCATCGTCAAGGAAGGATTTTGCTAGGAATCCAATCTCTCAAGAATCATGAATAGTGTTCATAGGGCCTAATTACTATGTGAGCACAGATATATTCCCGAAAGCAAATCTACCAAAAGCATCCAAAAAGTAGAAAGAGGAACACTTAATGCTTAAAGAAAATATGAGATGAGTCCACAAGGTGGAACATTTAACACCTCACACAAGCTAAAAATGAGTCCCCAACTTAGAAAACAAGTGAGTTCCTAAAAGCACAAAAGGGTTGCCAAGTGGAACACTTAACGCTTCTGTCCTGTTGACCCCTCCCCTTTATGGCACTGAGATTGAAACCACGGGGTGGAAATGAAGGGCCGGAAGATTAGTGAGTCCAATAACCCAAGATAGCAATCAAGATCAATCACAAGTATCTAAGACTACTTAGTGAATCCTTAAGGGGTCACAACCTAGTATCAATTATGCAAGTGTGTAGAACAAAAGCATGAAAAGAATCACCCAAGCTAGACACACGAGAGATTTATTTTAAGGCCAAATTGAAATGTTATTAGATGAAGGAGAATACTTGGGATCCTTGCAATGCACTTAGTAGATTTTACCTGATTTTTAGCAATTCTTGTTGAGCTTTTCCATGCAAGCAAGTGACAAACTCCCCAACAAGCAAACAAGCAAACAAGATATGCAAAATATATTCAACTTATGAAAATCATAGGGTTAGCTCTAAAAATCAATTATTATCAGCAATAATAACCAAAAATTAACCCAAATGACAACTTATATCATTCATTGAACCATGTAAAAAAAATAAGTGCATACCCATCACAAAACTTTATTTTTTTTGCTGCATTTGACCTAGTCAACAAGATCTGATTTTTTTGATATGATTTTGGCCACAAAAATAGAAATTTAGAATAGAGACCCCTATTAAAAAATAGAGAGCTTTCCAAAAATGCAAAAATTTTAAAAAAATCTCTTCATTTGTGCCCTAGAGACCTATTTTACCAAAATAGATCAGTTTTTGTAAATTGACTATTTGAGCTATTAAATTGCATCCAAATTTAAAACACAAATAATAGATGCCTTGTCAAATTTGAAGACCTTTCTGAAAATGTAAAAATTTTGAAAAAATATTCTGATTTGCGCCAAAAATTAATTTTTTATGAAAAATTGAAAACAAATTATTAAAAATTCAAAATTTTTTAAAAAATTCTGAATTTTTAATCAAAGCTTCCCCGATATGTTAGAAACCTAAAAAAATAAATTTCAGACCAAAACTATAAGGCGTTTGAGAGATAAAATTAAATCTTTGAAACTTTGGGGTTTTAGCTCCCAAAAAAAAATCAAAACCAGCATGCAAAGGTGGATTGCCCCACGGTGGGCGCCAGAAATGTGTGTGAAAATTATACCTAATCTGTAGACACAACACTCAGTAAAACATTAGAGGTTAGTGATAATCAAAATCGTGCAAAATTGAAATCTAATCTAACCAAGCGATTTACTGCCTTCTAATAGGTGCGAGATTGATGTTCTCAGATTGTAATCGAGATCAGTGACCTAGACGACACCTAAATGAAGGATTTGAGTGCAATTGATCTAGATATGAATTGAATGCAATTAATTTATTTTTTTGATATTTCTATGCAATACGAATGATTAATCTGATATGAAATCTATGCTAGATGAAATTGATATGCTATGAATGTTATTGAAAATTGATATGCAATGCTAATCTAACAATGATATGCAATATGAATGCAAAAATAATATTGATCTCACAAAGATGTCGATTCACAAGAGCTTTGATTCTTCAATTCCAATTCTCCAGCGTGATTGTGCAATTCGTAGATGACTTTGGCAAAGTAAGCTTGCAAAATTATGAGATGCTTGGATGCAAATTTGAGACATGATTGAGAGATTTTAGAGATGAATTATGAAGAGCCGAGCCTTGTTTTTATAGAAATCCAGGGCTTTGGAGGTGCATGGGAAAAAAAGCCATAAATCACTCAAATAACTAAGGTTGATTTTTGAGTTATTTTTAAATAAAGGATAATTAACTCACAAAAACATGCAAAAGCTAAGTTTTAACTCAAAATAGAGTTTAGCTTTAATTGATAATTGATAGTTGTCTGCTTTTATGATTGTACATGTTTTATTTATGAATTAATTTAATAATAAAGTGATTTATGCTCAACTTAACTGCTTTTAAAAATAAAACAATTGATTTATGGGTTAATCAATTATTTAATCAAACTTTTATTAAAAACTATATTATTAAATAATGACAACTTGCTTTAATTAATTAAATAAGAATTTAATCAATTATTCATATGATATTAGATTTATTGTCAAAATTAAATAATACAATTAATAATAGATAGAATTAAATTTAATTAAACAATTAAGTGGAAAATATTAAATCTAATTAATTAAATATGAAAATATTCAATTAATCAAACTTTAGGATAAATGTGATTTATTGCCAACTAATTATAAAATTAAAGATAATTATGATGATTAAGAATATTACTAGGAATATTCCCCGATGCAGAATTTAAGATAATCAATTATGATTCGATGATGTTTAGATGTGCCTTAGATTAGGACTTAGATGTCGATTTTGTTCGATTTGTCGATGTAGGAGGTTAATGAACATATAGCCCATTTTTGGGGTATTACACTTAGGAACACTACCTGAATACTGCTTCCCCTGAATTACACGTAACTATCATGAATAGTTGAATTTCCAAATGCTCTCTTGACCATGATCTCAAGACACAACATAAAGTAAGTCCTCAACTCCACATAGCTTTATCTTAAATATCCTACGTGCGCTAATATAAACACTATCTTCTTCTCTGCTAATCTCCATTAGATCACTATGATAACATCAATGACAATCACAGTCATGAATGCAACAACAACTGCTACTGAATGGTTGTGAATACTCCCCCATAGGATATATTCAGAATTAATTCCTAACAAAGATAAAACCCTGGTGAGAATTAATACTGACTAATGATGTATTGAGAGTATAGTATCCTTGTTAGAAGATCTAGCCCTATTAGGAGCCGATAGAAACATTATAGTACACAGTCCTTGTTAGATGATAGACCCTATTAGGAGTTAAGAAAAGAAGGGTAGGCTCACTTTCCAAAGAAGGTTATGTCCACCTTTAGAACTCATTTTTTGTAACACAAGTGTATATGAAGAAATAAACAATCATTTGAACTGTTTGATAACAACTTTCTTTGCTTGATTAGTTGCAATGAAGTATACAATTATCCTCTAGTCTACATCTAGCAGACTCAAGCTCATAGCTTCCACAATCCTCCCTTTACATCACATACAATCTCATGATATATATCTTTTCAGAATAAAATATCTTACATATATACCTTATTACAAAATAAATAATTAGGTCAGCTAATTAGGCTTTCCTATTACAAATAATTACATAACTCCTTGCTAAGATACACATGGTATCTAGAATAAGTATACAATAATTATATTACAAATAATTAAGGACTAACATCCTTAAATCATGTTCACCATTCATAATATACACTACATCACTAAAGCCGGCTTCCAAATAGGTTATCTCTAGAACACATGCTACAGCTGACATCATCCAGCTTTATGTACCTTGCATAGACCATCAAACATTTTTTAGTACCCTGTTAGCTATTTTTCTTGCACAGGTAAATAACTAGACCATAAATTGATCTCTCCCCTTTGATGCTCTTTTCCTGGCAAGAGAAATGCTAATTGATAAGGATGAAATCCTTCTTCTACTTCGGGCTCCACAAACCCAGGCGGGTGTACCTTAATTCATCTACCTCAAATGATAATTTTTCTAAAGATCATAGGCAGGTATAAACATGGATTAGACAGGACACTAATATCCTGTAACTGGATTCACCCTTTCAAGCGAATCATTGGACAGTTTCTAGCCCGTCTTGCTAGATTTAACAATCAAAGTACCCAAAAATAGAAAGGGAAAGTTATTTTGAAATGTTTTGGATGCAACTCTGGGAAACCAGTGCCTAATCCTTGGGCAAGGAGTCAAAGAGGGATACATTCACAGAAAATCCTAAATCTACAAAACTGAAATCCAAATCAGTATGCCTTGCATATGATTTTTCTCATCACCTCACCCTTACATCAAATCCACAACAAATTCCCCAATTCCCAGAGATAACCCATCAAGATTTAAATCCTCCTTGAAGAAAACTCAAAAGGAAACCTCACAATTTACCTTGTAAACCAACATTCAATCTACCTTGCAAACCAAATGTACAAGAACATGGAAAGAGCCATGAAGACATAAAAATGCTGTAAAGGGATTCTGATTATGCTTTATTAATCATCCTGCTGCAATACATTTATCAATGACAAAAAACCACAAGAATTATCCACAAACTAGAACCAGAAGCTGCATTAATGGAACTCAAACTTGCAGAGCTTTGCTCATGCAAAAAGATTGGAACCCCTACAAAGAGATCAGAAATCAGAATAAGAAGAGAAGGGGGAAACACCAGGAAGCATCATAACTTGACACTTGTCAAACTCTGAACTGTCTACTGATGAGTCACTGCTCTGAACTAAATGAATCCTCTGCTCCGTCCTCCTGAGAACACCTCTTTTCATCTTCTCAAACTGACTTATGAGTCACCAGATGCAACAAATAAGATATTTTCAAAAATATCTTCCTGGCCCCCTATTTCATTTAACTGCAAATATCTCAAAACTGAGAGGACCTGCACTGAAACTGATCCCAAAAATGGAATCCTCATCTTCTCACCTTTCTGACGGTATATAACACTTGATATTCGGGCAAAAAAATCAAGCCCCCAACAATTAATTTTGTCTCCCTGCTCTGTGCTTTAAACTTTTGAATTTATTATATAAATCAAACTGTATAATTTTATCATTAAAACTTTGATTTTTTGAATTGTGCACAGGAATTCTAAATAAAATATTATTTTATTTCCCCTGGAGCGGGATCCACTTGGCATGTTTACTCTCTAATTCGCCAAATATTTATCAAATTGCAAGTTCAACTTCCCGAACTGGTGAACTAACCATTACCTCCAAGTCGCTTAATGTTTTCCACTAACCGCAAGTTTTCTAGCGATCATGCGACTGCTCCATCTCTGAATCGCGAAATGATCTAGCTTAACCGCCAGCTATTGAGTGAACTGGCAACTAGACCAGTCGCCAAGTTTCTTAAAATTTATGCTACAAGCTACAACATCTGGCGAATACGCGCCTAGCCACCACGTGTCCAACTGGTCCGATCAACACCATGCATCTGTCCCTACAAAATTAACTTGTCAGTGGGCCCCAATACAGTTTTTGAAGACCTCTGAATGCATATGTATGGAAGGAGCCTCCAAGCTCATTACTTAATTCACAATAGGAGCGTGATTATATTTAAATATTGAAAACTCTCAATTCTTGCCGAATGTGGGATATATGCTTCATGCTGGATCTTTTTTTCTCTCACGTTGGATCTTCCCTTATGCAGTGCGTTGCCATTTACACATGGGCTGCATTGAGGCCTT
Source organism: Chamaecyparis obtusa (assembly GCA_027943335.1). Lineage (NCBI taxonomy): Eukaryota > Viridiplantae > Streptophyta > Pinopsida > Cupressales > Cupressaceae > Chamaecyparis > Chamaecyparis obtusa. Next base: position 1,297,190 of record BSBK01000579.1, read on the forward strand.
CAATTCCAGCACTGGTCTCTTTGTTGCAAGCGATGTCTCCTTTTGAATACTCATGTTGCTCCTCTTACGCTGAGCATTCCGTTGTTTACACTACCTTTCTTGATAACGTTAAACCTCCTTTTTATGCGTAAGAAACTCCCTTGCTAAGCGAATAGGACCTCCAATGTGCAAGACTCCACTCTATACTAGCAGCCTTCAACTTCCTGTATATGCTGGTCCCAAAGATTCACACATATATCATAATGTGCAGGCATCCCAACTAACGAAGTCTCCACTTTATGTCACCCAGGGCATTTAGAATGAATATAGCCCCCATTTAATTGCGTGAATCTTCTCTTCTTTTTAATGCTTGCTCCAAACATATTGGTATCGCTATTGGTTGAAAAAATTTGGCAACCTGCACAATGAACTCATGCCACTGTTCTCTGTTTTCTATGTTGGTCATTAAACAATGCCCCTGCCATTTCATCTGAGCCTCCACCTTAACTTGCGTGGGCTCCCAATTTTACTCCCATGCCCGCACCTTGCAACAAACCGTGAGCTTCCTCTTTTGCATTTCGTAGGCCTCTCATTAAATTTCCTAGACCTCCATTATTTTGTGCCAAGCTTCCAATCATGTGTTGGCTGTTAAATGCGACTGGGAGCTTGATTTTCAAACAGTGAAACCTCTTATTTGCAATGCAAGAGGCCGTCCACATTACGTTAGCATTACATACACTAGAATTCTGCAATCCTCATCCAATGTTGATCAACGCGGGCAACTTCAAAGCCATGTGCAAGTTCCCTTCAATATGCATGAGACCAGCCTGAAGGTTGGCAGCTTATAATACAATCATGTGAGCTCCATTTTAACAGCATAGCCTCTTCCTTTTAATCGCAGGTCAAGCAGCTTCCCATTTCTTTGTTTGCAGTTTTATACTGATGATCTGATCCATACTTGCGTAAGACACCCTTGCGTAAGGTATGTCTTCATTGCTTGGCACACAAATGTGTGTACTAGCAGTAGACTCGACACATACATAGGTATGGTACTCGGTACAGGGAAAGCAGCTAGCATACCCTTTCTGATTTTAGCAGAGGAATCCAAAATCATTCACTTTAAACCCAAAATTCTCTGTTATGAGCAAGAGGCGTGATTAGATCCATAGCTAATAGCTTCAAGATAGTGTAACACTTGTGGTAATTGGATCCATAAAAAAGCAAGATCTGTTTGAAATATTGATGTTTGTATGAAATTTTGGAGATGCCCCATTTTACTTACTGATGCACTAGAATCTTCTTTTGACTGTGCAAGTTGCCTTTTCCTGGCATTGGACATTGCCTCTTTTTTACTGCAGCCTGAGAATCTTTCCCACACATGGAACATCAAGTTACATGTGAGAGACTTCCACAAAACAAATCCTGCACCACAATCTTTGCCTGAGGATATTTTGAAAGACCAAAAAATTGTTCCAATAAAAAGAGAAGAAATGTCAGAAACTCATGACTATCCTATTTGACACCATTATTTAGCTCCAATATTCTTGTAAAAGTTCAGGTTCGGCAGGAAAGAAACCATTTCTAAACATTGTATTCATGTAAAGGCAGTTGAAGTATGTTTATTAGCATAACATGTTGCACCCAGGTTTGTCAGATCTGAAGGAGAATCCAAACTAGAACACAGTGATCCCATGTGGATCTGCACCAAGTGTTATTATTGTGTATGCCACTTTTACTTTGTGAACTGGAAACTTCATTTATTAATGTTCCAAACACTTTGATATCTAGCACTTTACTCTCTTAGTTTGCATGTTTTTCCATTAAACTTGTTGCGATTTAAAATCACAAGGCAACTCATTGCCTATACAAATGTACCTAAAACATTTGGGCTCACATCACCAACACTGGAAAGACAAAAAGCAACAACAAACTAAGATCTATATTTTAGTATATCTCATTTGGCCCACAACCAACGGGCAACACTAGACATCCTTTATAGTCTTTCCATGTACAAATTTTACCATGTTTCCCATCTTTAGTGTTTGATTGATGACATTTTGAGTGAATGTCATTTGCTTGTAATCATCAAAAGTCAAACTGTCATCTTTTCCCTTTACTCTTTTGATGGCTTTGTGCTCACTCTTTATCTTTTTTAGATACCCACTACACTCTTTGAATCCAATTCACAACCATACCCAGATCACTGAAATACCCAAAAAAAAAACCTTCTTGCAACATGCCCAGAATGCACAAGTGGCCTCGGGAATTGGCTTTAAAAATGGACATAATCACTTGACCTGGCCCTGCCACTGAACATGCATGTTCTTTGATACACACTTAATCATCCTGCAAAACAATGTCCCATGATGACAATCGAGGTGAAAGTTATAAGCCTTTAAAGTTGCTCGTTTCTTTCTGTTCAGCAAACCCACCATTAGAAAACAATAAACTGCAACTGCAACCATCTTGGTAAAAATAGCAAACGGATCCTGGAGGAGCCACAAACTGGCATGCAGGTACGTTAAGATGTCTACAACCCGAAGCCACAACTGATTCGATCTGGGCATCTTTCAGACAAAAGATACAGCTCACTGAAAACACGTACTTGCAGAAGTAAACTCAGGATATGCAGAAAAGTACTTGAAAATTGCAAATGGAATAAGCTTCAAAAACTGAGAAGGTGGATTGGCAGGAAACTCAAATTCGAACCAGGAGTAATATGTCAACTTTGAAATGTAGACCAACTATAATTTCACCATTAGGCTTGACTGGTCAGAAGTTATAACCTTGCAAAGTTCGCCTCCGGCAAACTGGTGCACTTTACAGTCTTTGCAAACAGTAGAAAATTGTAAATGGAATCGCTTTGGGAAACTCATCCAATGGATTCGTCATGAGCTACGAATTGATAGGGATGAATTAAAACTTGTTTATAATGTAGGTACATGACCATCACTTCAGTTTCAATCACCGGGAAAAAGATACAAGCTGTCAAACAGGGCCTCCGGCAAACAAATGAACAAGTGCATAAGTGCAAAATCAAGAAAACACCTCCGGAAGGGGATGAATAAACAGGGTTGAAACTCATCACTGGGACCTAAAACCTTCATGAAGGGACCTCCGGACCACCCATTAGAAACATGCATTTCGGGACAAATGGAGCACTATTTCAAGCAATTTACGGATTTCCTCAAAACTGCATTTTGAGGACCAACATACCCTATCTATCATCCCTTAAGCTATCATACACTGAATCCTCATCTCTTGTATGATATTCCTAAAACTCAGAGACTAACTATGTCAACTTCCACTATCACTATCCAGTAACCAGTCTTCACCAAATCTTCCGTAACTCAACCAATATGAAATATTACATCATGAGATCTTAGATATAAGATCATAAAACCTTTTAGTACACACAACTTACTTTTCACGTTCTAAAATATCCGTACATTGTTTGTACACTATAATAACCATCCTATTCTCTTCATAGAAACACATGTTGATATTAGTGACAAAACATGAATGACAATAATAGTAATTCCAACATCACTCAATGTAGTGATTAAACATATTAAATGTATCAACAATATCCCTAATGTATTTACAATATCAAACAAATAAGGCTGTTAGAAATAGGGAATACTAAGAGGGGGGTTGAATCAATATTCTACAAACTTTTACTTTTTCTCAATTATGGATATAACAGATTATCTTAACACATGCATAACATAAGAAGCTAAACAACATGCATAGCAATAAAGCTAAAGAACTCATAACACATTATTTGTTCTCGAAGAAACCCTAGCCAAGGGAAAACCTTGGTGGGGATGGTACCCACAAAGATCCACTAATCAAAAGTATCTTGTTAAGGATGTTGACCCTGTTAGGAGTCTATTACATGCATATAGTGTCTTAGTCCTGATTAAGGGACTATAGGCCTTGTTAGAAGCCTCAACCTTGTTAGGAGTTGGCAGTACAAAATGTGATTACCAGATGAGCCCACTGCCCAAACAAGTAATGTACAATATATAATGATTACAAAAGAAGGTTAAGGTACATAACCTTATACTACTTGCATCAATATATCTTCTCTACTCTTTCACTATCTCTATTACATATGCATCATATCACTTCATCATCATTCTTTTTCTTACAATTTACAATTACATTTATACAAGTTATTAGGATTAATAACTTTCCAGTCAGCTATAATATTACAAATAACTTTATCCAAGGGTTAACATATAGGATGTCATACCTTTATATTGTTAAGTCATTATTTTGATAAAAAAAATAATCCCTTAACTCTTTATCAATTCTGTCTTCATATTCTATCGTGTCGGCTTTACACTGTCTTTAGAAAAACTGTCATAACTTCTTCTATACATGCTGTATTGACTTGCACTCTAAGATGAGTCTTCAATAGTCATCATAGAGTCTATTTTCAAGTTCAAAAGCACTGAACTTACTCCAATCAACATCACAAACAAAAACTATCTCTAGGTTCACTGGTAAAAACATTGTCTCATACTTAGACAATTTCGCATTGGCTCTGACATACTAGCTCTCTAACCTATGTGATCTTCATGTAGATCATATGTTTCCATAATTACAACATCTATGTAACCAACTCAGCCAAATTCCCAACAATCTCCCCCTTTGTCATTGGCAGCAACATATGAGAAAATTGGCTAAGTCTACAACTTCGAAATCTCAAAATTGTGGCCATAGTATAAAATATATACCATCCTTATAACTCCAAAAAAAAAAACTTATCTCTAATATAGTACTCCCCCTAAGAGTATCAATCCTTATCATTTCTTATCAATTTTCTACTATATATCTCTCCACCTTTGACAACTATGACAAAATAAAGGTAAGGAGGGTTACAAAACTGTATTCAAAAAGATTATACCTTAATTCAATATTGCAAAGCTGGTAGGTTTGCAACACAATCTACAAAATCAATCTTTATAACTTCTAACTCCTTCTCCCATGATTTCTTAATGGAATTTGCCACATTGTGTAGTGCACTCAATCCATAAGATGCTATCTCACATGCTTGGAGATTCTCAAAGTTAAACTTCTGAAAAGATGTCTTAGCTGAAAGACATTCTTCCAATTGCCCTTCAATAATGCTTAACTTCATAGAAGTGTTCTCTCTTAAAAGAGTGAATCTTTTTATTTTCCTATCTTTTTCATCTTGCAAAATTCTGATTTCATCATATAACTTATGAATTTTCTTCTCAACATCAACTACCTTCACATTGGGGCTTAAAAGAAAGTTACTTTCATTCTAAATTTCTGCTTCCTTCATCTTCATCTTCTGATCTTCTTCTGCTGTCAAGGTCTCTGATTTTGTACACTGGATGTACAAAGATTTTCCTGTTTCCAAATTCTTCCTCAAGTCCTTTATACAGATATCAAGATTGTTGATATCATTCCTAATATTTTGGCTAATGTTCAAAACAATTTTGTCCTAATAGGCTACTTGAGCTTTCACTTTTGCTATATCAAATAAATTTGTGAATTCATTGTCAAAAGTGTTCATTACTTTCTTTGCCTTCTCCAAAGGGTCAGCTTTTGATTTTTGTGTAGTTACAACACCTTGTAACTTCTCAGTAAGTTCCTTGAGGCATCCTTCAAGACTTTTTACTTTCTTGTTCTTTCCAATGATCTTGTTCAAGAATGTGATCAATTCCAACTGATCATTATCATCTACTTCCTTTCCCAAATGCTGAATCATAGATCCAATCTGATTCTTCTTTCTAGTCTCAGGAGTAAGACTGATATCTTCTTTAGTGGGAATAGGTACTTGTTTTTTTGTCACTGAGGGTTCTACAACTGTGGTCTCTATTTTCTCTTCTCCTTTGGTAGTTTCCTGCTCTTCAAAAACTGAATTGTCAACAATGTTTTCCAGATTCTTGAATACATTATCATCAGTATCCAAGGTGATTTTCATTCCTTCTACATTCATGACTTTATCTTCAATGTTAATGGCTGGTGGAGAGGGAATGTCCTCTTGTTCTATTTCACCTGCTTGCTCTGCTACAACTGATGGTTCTCCATCATTTTCTGACATAACCTTGATAATTGCTTGCTCTATTTCTAAATTAACTTCTTCATATCTACCTCCCATAATCTAAATAGTTCTCTTCTTGGTTCTCAAATGGGTGCTTAAAGCTTTCATGATCTAACTAAAGTGTGCTTCATCTTTTACTACACAAAGCTTTCTTACAAGCTTTTCTCTAATAGCTGTGTCTTCCTTTGATGATCTCTTCTTCCTGTTCACAAGTTTATTGTACAAATCATTAGGTATCTTACCCTGAATTGTATCAAACTTCTTATCAGACAAAATCATATGCTTTACCACCACATTTTCTAGATTTAATCTCTCTGCATAATCATAAATTTCATGATACTTATTCATTCTTGTAAATTCTTCATCTTGAATGATCTGCTTAGTAAGCTTCTCAACTTTAGGTTTCCAAGTTTTCTTCTTAATAGAAGTGCCATCATCTTTGATTTTTGCAATTTTCCTTGGAACTGGTTGCACTAAATTTTTTTGTCTCTTACTCGGTCCAGTATCACTCTCTTTTACTCTTTTGCTAGGTGTGGAGGAAGTGGATCTAGTGGATATCTTTCCTTCTTGATCCTTCTCAATTTCTTTCACTTTCACCTTAACTTGTGTTTCTTCTTGTTGTGTTGCAATTGATGATAAAGGTGGAATAAATAAAACTTCTTTTTGTCCAATATCTCTTATTGCTATTGTTGTTTTCTTTGCTACCAAGAATTCATGCTCAGTCATTCTTGTATCTTTTAGAATTTTCTTTATAGTACTCTAAATTCTTTTCTTGACTACTTCTCTTCAAGTAAGGTCTTTGCGAAGTTGAAGTTCTCCTCAAAGGTTCCAAACCTATTACAGTGAGTGTCCAACCTGCACTTAAGTAACCTACTCACATATCCTTCTATCTCTTCCTTAGATATCTCATAGCCAAGAGGGTCTATGAACTTTGTTCTAGGTTCTACTACTTCAATGTAGGTAAAGTCAGATTAAACCATGAAACATATTTCATTTTTATACTTCTCCACAAGAGACTATGGGATCCTTGATCTACTAGACACTATATCATGAAATGTTTTGATTACCAATAATGCACTCTCATTCACTTTATCAATAACATTCCTTCTATACAATAGGCTAATCCTTTCCATTATAGTTTGGCCATCATGCCAATCATTTGCAATGGTGTAAGGAAATCTTCTCAATAGATGAAAAAAAAAGGTGATTAAGGATGAGAATCTAAACTTTGTATACTTAGTTTTCTTAATCTTTTCCAAATTCTCAAATAGTTGAATTCTTAGAATCTCACACATATCAACTTGTACTTTTTCAACACACATCAGATAAGCTGCATGTATCATTCTAGCTGCCATTTAATCCTCTCTTGAATTTGCACAAAACTTAGTGGTTAGGATCTTGCATAAGTATCTGACATCATCTTGTTGAATCTTACTAATCACAATTCCTCCACCATTATAGGATGAATTTGTGTTGTCTATGAATATTTTCTTCATGTTCTTCTCATTTAAAGGAATGGCTCCAGTTTTAGATAGTCTAGTAACTTCATGAATCAAATCAGCTATGATATCTATCACTCTATCTTCTAACCAAAACTTTCCATTATGAATTCTGCTTAAGATTATCTTAGTACATTCTTCATTTTCAAATTCATATTGTAATGCATACTTAATGATTTCATTATCTTTGAAATGTTCAAATCCTTCTTTCAATGTCATGTCCTGATTATAGATCTTCTAATATTCCTTGGTGAAATCACTATCACTGATAGTCTCTAGTTTGCATCCAAGATAACTTCTAACATTCTCTAGATGTAAAACTCTATCTGGTATGGATGATAAAGCTAACCTAGGATCATCTTCCAAGGGTTCTACTAGTTCCCTTTTCAACTTAAGTCTATTCTTATCTTTGACATTCTGAATTAAAGAAACATCCATGATTTCTTTTAATTCCTTCATTGATTTAAAGATCTGTCAAGTAAAATACCTTGATTTCATGATTTTTGGGCTTGCGTAGATTCGACACAAAATTCTTCTCCAAATCCTTGCAAAATGCTTCCAATCACTGCTCTTTGATCTCCTTAACACTTGAATTCACTTTGATGATCAAATAATACCAATCATGACCTTTTATTAATTCAATCTCACTTAGATCTGACATCGCATTCAATTCTTTTCCTACTTCTTTCCAAAAAGTTAATTCTTCTAACTTGCAAAACTTAAAACTTCTTGCAATCTCGCAAAACATAATATTTTTCTTTGTGCTCTTAACCATAGCATTAGAACATCATATACTACCTTGCATTAATTATGCAAGACTTAGTTCATCATATATCTACTTCTACACTAATCTAAGTTCCTATTCTACTGCAATTTTCATAAATTAAGTACTTTGAGATGGGCCAGGTAAAGATTCATTCTTACCTTTTAATGCTTCACCTTCCTGATTACCTTCAATGTTGAATATGTCTCCTTGATCTATGCTTTTGATAAACTTCACTTCATCTGAATTATTACAGCATCTTTTTTTACTGTTACTTGGATCTTCATTTCTTCTTGCATGATTTATGGGATTAGGATTAGGATGAAAAAATCTATTGTTCATTCTAAAAAACCTTGTTGTATGTCCAATCTTGTCACATATATGACAAACAATTCCATTGTTTCCATATTTGCATTTTCTAGCAATGTGTCCCACCTTGTTGCATCTATAACATATTGCTCCATTTCTTCTCTTCATATCTTCAATAGGTTTCTTATCTGCATTGTTAGTATTCCCAAACATTCTACTACCATCATTATTCTCAATAAATTTAGGTTTCTTACATTCAATAGCTCTATGTCCAAAACCATGACAATTATAACAATAATCATTAAGAGGTTTAAATTGCTTAGCTGTGCAATCTCTCTTCATATGACCAATAGTATTACAAGAAAAACATCTACCTTTGAATTCTCTTTGCATACCTTTGGGTGATTCCTCTTGTTTAGGTGATTCATATTCTTTAGGTGTATCTTCATACTTGTTAATCTCATCAAACTTCTTCTCATCTATGCTTTCAGATATTTTCAGATCTGGTTCCTTTCTTTTTTCATTTTCTTTAAAAGTGTTGAATCCAAGACTAGTCTTATCATAGAATGGCATTTGATAAGATATTTGTTCATCAATCTTCTCACTAGTTAAATATAGCCTTTCAAGTTATTGTTTAGATTGGGTTAGTTCACCTTTCATAATTTTATTGTATTTCTCAAGTTCAGCATACTATAAATTGACTTTCTCAAGTTTAGATGTTACTTTACCAAGTTTAGATTTTAGTCCTTCATTTTCAGTCTTTAGACTTTCATTCTCAGATTTCAAATTTGCTTCATTCTTTCCATTTCCATCTTTTAAACTAAGCTTCAGATTTGCTATCTTCAATTCATGCTTAAAGATCTCATTTTCTTTTTCTAAATTGTCATCACAATCTTCAATAAAAACTTCAGATTCCTTTTCAGATCTCAGATCTTCTAACTTGTTTTTTAGTATCTCAATGAGGTTATTTGCATCATCATATTTTCTTTTCAAAGTGTCTTTTTCAATAGTAACAAAGTCAATCTTTTCAACAGCTTCTTCAAGATTCTTTTGTAGTTGATCCATATCCATAGAGATCTTACTCAAGTTTCTAGGCTTTCTTTGAATGATTCTTTTCCGAGTAACTAAGCTCTGATACCAATTGTTAGAAATAGGGAATACTAAGAGGGGGGGGGGGGGTGAATCAGTATTCTACAATCTTTTACTTTTACCCAATTATGGATATAACAGATTATCTTAACACATGCATAACATAAGAAGCTAAACAACATGCATAGCAATAAAGCTAATGAACTCATCACACATTATTTGTTCTCAAGGAAACCCTGGCCAAGGGAAAACCCCAGTGGGGATGGTACCCACAAAGGTCCACTAATAAAAAGTATCCTATTAAGGATGTTGACCCTCTTAGGAGTCTATTATATGCATATAGTGTCTTAGTCCTGATTAAGGGACTATAGGCCTTGTTAGAAGCCTCAACCTTGTTAGGAGTTGGCAGTACAAAATGTGATTACCAGATGAGCCCACTACCCAAACAAGTAATGTACAATATAAAATGATTACAAAAGAAGTTTAAGGTACATAACCTTACATTACTTGCATCAATATCTCTTCTCTGCTCTTTCACTATCACTATTACATATGCATCATATATCTCACATCATATCACTTCATCATCATTCTTCTTTTTACAATTTACAATTACATTTATACAAGTTATTAGGATTAACAACTTTCCAGTCGGCTATCATATTAAAAATAACTTTATCCAAGGGTTAACATCTATGATGTTGTCCCTTTATATTTTTAAGTCATTATTTTGATAAACAAAATAATCCCTTAACTCTTTATTAATTTTGTCTTCATATTCTGTCCTGTCGGCTTGACACTGTCTTTAGAAAAATTGTCATAACTTCTTCCGTACATGTCGTACTGACTTGCACTCTGAGATGAGTCTTCAATAGTCATCATAGAGTCTATGTTCAAGTGCACAAGCATTGAACTTACTCCAATCAACATCTCAAACAAAAACTATCTCCAAGTTCACTGGTAAAAACACTATCTCATACTTAGACAATTTCGCATTGTGCTCTGACATACTAGCTCTATGACCTGTGCAATCTTCATGTAGATCATATGTTTCCATAATGACAACATCTATGTAAACAACTCAGCCAAATTTCCAATAGAGGCTTGGTTCAACAACCACTACATCCATTTTATATGTAGCCTCAGGAAATGCACCAATCTTTACTTCCATGCCTATCAAGGTTCCTACCACAGGAACAACCCTATTATGCATGGCATAACATCTTCCATTGGAAGTGTCAACTTGAATTCCTAGTTCCTTCATAACATGATATGGAATCTCTATAGCTACAAAACTTGAATCTATCAACATTTTTTTAACAATAAGTTATTGACAATTAGAGTGACATAGAACAAATCAATTAGTGAAGGTTCTTGGGTTACAATACTCACAACATAGAAGTTAGAAATTTCCTTGGTTGTCTCAGGGCCATTCACTTGCTTCTCCTATTCAGATAGAACATGATCATCTCCTTGTTCATTTATTAGGGCCAATGCTCCTTCATTTTCAACATTTCTAACAAGGGGATTGAGACCTTCATTTGAGATAGAGCATGTCTCATGTCAAAGGTTGGGGGTTTAGAAAAGGGACCAGAAAAGTCCCTACTCTTAATAACCCTTTGTTTTCTCTTGTATGTGGTAACTTCTTCATTATTTTTGGTTTCTTGAACAAGGATAGGTTCTTCTTTCTTATTTTCACTACCCTTTATTTTTGTTATATTTATTTTTAGAGAAACCTTGTTTTGGGAATCATCTTTTAAAAAAAATGACCTTGGTACTCTTTGATCAGGCTCTACTCTTCTTTTTCTCAAGTTATATGAGGATATGGCTTGAGAAATGGTAGCCATAGTAAGAGTCCTAATTTCTTCTTCATTGGGCTTTCTCCAATGATCATTACCCCACTTTGGTCTGATCACATTTGTTTATTTGTAAACATCACTTTTAGACTCATCTTGGTCAAAATGGGAAAAAACTTTTTTTTCATATTTTGGGAAATTTCTCCTCTTATAATCAACATCAACAAGTATTTCTTCATCTTCTGGAGATGAAATTTCTTCTACTTTCTCAGTAGTGAACATATTGACTATAGGATTTTCAGATCCTTCATTATCTCCTACATGTATTGTTGGATATTGCTAATGCATTAGGGACATTGTTGGATACATTTAATATGTTTTATCACTATGTTGAGTGATGTTGAAATTACTATTTTTTTCATTCATGTTTTGTCACTAATGTCAACATATGTTTCTTTGAAGAGAACATGATGGTTATTATAGTGTACGGATACTGTATGGATGTTTCATAACATGTGAAGTTAGTTGTGAGTACATGAAGGTGTTGTGGTCTTATATCTAAGATCACATGATGTAATATCTCATATTGGTTGAGTTACAAAAGATTTAGTGAAGATTGGTTACTGGACAGTGTTAGGATTAGGTAATACTGAGAGGGGGGGGGGTGAATCAGTATTACAGAACTTTGATCTTTTCAATTTTAAAAAATCCAAAGTAATGCAGAAGTGAAAAGAACATATAAGCATAACACATTACTCATTACACCATGATTTTTTTTTGAGGAAACCTTGGCCAAAGGGAAAACCCCAGTGGGGATGGTACCCACAAATATGCACTAAAGTATAATATCTATATTAGGAGATCTAGCCCTGTTAGGAGCTGATTGTTACATAGTACATTTCCTTGTTAGAGGAATACAAAACCCTATTAGGGGTATACAAAACACCTGGTTAAAGGTGGTGAGCACACTGCTCTTACAATCAATACTTGTCTCAAAATATTTCACAAAAGGGGAACAATACAAGCACTTATCTTGCTTAGATAGTTCCAATTGTAGCAAAGCCTCTTACTAATATTGCATATGATCTCTTCTCTTATATTTTCAAACTTACTCCATCATCATAATCAAGCCATACCTTTATTTTACAAAAGCACTCCATACTTATACAAAATCAGCCTTCTAGTCGGCTTCATAATTATCATGCAAAACATAATAATAACTCATGCAAATGTTATTTATGGAGTTGGAACTCTTACAATACCAAGGAGTCAGAAATATAATTTATTTACCTATCTTAGCATGTTACCATATTCACTTTACCTGCCTTAGTCTTCACAACTGTTCATATACCCTGTTACACTATTTTACTATCTTCGCATACCTTCCAAACACTATATCTCATAGATCTGATAAAAAAAATTATGTGATCTTAACTTAAGCATGTGTACATCCCAAAATACCTCTAGTTAAATTTGCAAGCCATAATACCTCATCTATCTTCATCATTTACCCAAACTGTGGAACTGTACCTTGTTATCCTAATTCTGGACTTAGTCATTTTCATGACTGTGACTCTAGTGGCAATCTCCACAATATGCAATCACTCCATCATGAGTGTTTCCATAAATGAAAACCCTCAAGTGATTCCTAGTGATCCAAAACATCACATGCCAACAATATATCCCTTTGGAATTGATGACAACACTTAGGAAAATGACTATCACAATGCAACTCTCTTCTTTTCTTTTTCTCTTTTCTATTTTTTTTTAATTTTCTTTTCTACATATAACTCAACATATTTCTTTCTCTTGCTTTTTTTTTTCATTTTTCTTCCTCTCCCTTTGACATCAATGGAAACAGTATATAAAAAATTGTAAAACTTAAGCACAAATGATTCAGTGCTTACTCACCAGATTTAAGACATCTTGGAAGGAATTTTCCAAGGTCTTAATTTCTTCAGTCCATGAACTTATCAACAGCTCACTGACATGGATTAATCCATTCAGTGCATATGATGATGTCTTTGCTACCTTAAGCTCAGTAAGAGTAGGTACAAACATCGAGCCTTCAAATTTTATCATCTTTGAGAGATGAGTCTCCAACATTGTGATCTTAGGAGTCAATAGGCTTCTCAATAAGCCAAATATATCTGCAACTCTCCCTTTCTCCATTTCCAGTACTCCTATCTTGTCTAATAGTCTGGATGTTTCCTTATCTATTTCTCCCATAGTTTTTGAAGATGATTCACAACTGTCCATTAGACTGTCAAGCTTATCCCTATCTTTGGCTATGGTCTCCTCAATGGTCTTTGAATGTCTGTAGGGATTTATGCAATAACTCTAGATTTTATTGCCTTGTACTACACAACTCTTGGCTTTGAGAGTAGTAGCCTTAAGAATATCTAAGTCCCATGAAATGGACTTACAAACTTTGCTCAACTTCTTCTCTAAGAAGTTATTTTCAGCCCTTTCCTTTGTTGTCTTTAGCAATGAGTCAAAATGACTATCAAAGCTATCCAATACTATACCAAGGTTTTCAATTTTATTTTTGTCTTCAAAGATAATTGGTGAGGGGAGTAGCTTGTTTACTATTTCTACAGCCTTGACCATTACCTTAGCTCTTTTGTCTCCTCTCTAAACTTATCTCTCCTTAGCTTTATAAAAATCTACAAATGATAGTCACATTATCTCATCTTCATCCACATTGTCCACATCATAACTAACCGGTTTGGCCACACTTGACAATAATAAAGGTGTGTCCATTCTCACCTTAGCAACTTTTTCTGATTTTGTTTGTTCTTCTTTCTTTTCCTCCTATTGTATTTCCTTCTCCTGTGCTTTTTCTTTTTGTTTTTATTCTAATTTTCCTTCCTTTGTCTACTCTTGATCTTCAACCTCCATTGCATTGTCCAAATTATCCAAAAATGGATCATTCACATCCTGTGAAGTATCAAGGATAACAGGCACACCAGTGACATAGAAATCTACTTGCATGCTAACTTGAGCACTTTCATCCACTACCTTAGAACTCTCTACTAAACCTAAAGATATAGACTTAGGAGATTTGGGAGGTGAAACCTTTTTAGGCATATCATACATTAGAATTTGGTCTAATTCCTTTTGAGTGTCCTCAATCACCTCATCATACTTCCTATCTATAATCTTGACTAGTCTGACCTTTTTCCTCAGTAGGGGTTTTAGTGCTTTTATTATTCTTTCTCTTTCCTGAGTTGACACAATCGGTAACATATCATCAATTTTTTTATTTCTTATGTTCTCATCTTTTGAATGTGCTAATTGTTTCCTAATTTCCAATTTTCTATATAGGGCTTTGCGAATTCTTGCTTCAATTTCCAACAAATTCTTCTTAAAGACCAGCAAATGCTCAATCACAATATCTTCAATGACTACTTGGTCCTTAGAGTTGTATCTATCATAGTATCTATTCACTATTAACAGATCTCCATCTTTGATAACTCTTTTCTATAGTGATTTTATATTTGGTTTCCATAAGATTTGTGGATTCTTTTGAACCCTTTTCTCTTCCTCTTTCTCCACTACCTTCTCTTCCTTCTTCTTCCTCTTTACCTCTGTCTCTTTTTCCTTAGGAATGTCTTGCTTACTTGTCCTTGTTGATCTTCTAGGAACAACTACAGCCACAACTTCTTGTGTTTCTTCCTCTTGAGAGGCTGATAAATCCACAATGTCATTAGTAGAAACTGCCTTTTCTGTCTCCTATGGAATGGGTGCATTAGTGGAAATGTCAGAAGATGCCTCTATCTTGTTTTTCAAGTCCAAATACTGCTTCTTTGTGATTCCTACCTTCGCAGTAATTTCTTCAACAATATTGTTGACCTTTCTTTTCCTTGTTACATTTTCTTGTTCTTCTCTTACTTTCTCATATTTTTCCCTGTATATATCCCATCTTTCTTGGGTAAGATCTTTTTCTGCTGCTAATACATGCTCTACTTGCATAGTCAAGATTTTAGCACTTACCTCATATCCCATAGGATAACACCACTTGGTTCTTGGCTCAACTACCTCAAAGAAGACACAATCAATTCAACCATGAAACATATACTGTCCTCATATTTTTCCACTAAATTATCTAGAATTCTAAACCTTTCTTTCATCTACCTCTGCAGTATCTTGATCATGCCAAAAAATTCACCATCTACCCAGTCCTTCTTTTGTATTCTATAATATTCTAAGATCTAAAGTTGAGTGGGCTCATTAACCTTCCATGCTCTGGGATGCATGCTAGGAAACTTGTGAATGATATGAATGTACATGTGAATTAGTAATGAACCAAACCTAAATGCCTTAGATTTATCCTTCTCTATAGCCTTCACATTCTCAATAAACTGTTAAGATAGAATTTCACAAAGATTATACTTCTTGTTCTCTTTTACCATTCTATATACCATAATAATGACTCTAGCAGATACAAAATTAGGTCTACTATTGTAAAATAGTTTGTAACCTAGTAGCATAGCTACCAACCTGAAATCTTGCAAATAAATATCATTTACTATCATTACCCTCTTATCCCACTTTGAATGTGTTAGGGTTTCAGCTAGATTTATTAGGTTCTTGTCTTGTATAGGTATGGCTCCTTCATTATCTAGGTCGATGATCTCATTTATTAGTTGTGCACATATTTTTATGGGCTGATCACCAATCCACAAGAATTGGTCATGAACTCTGCTAAGAATGATCTTAAACCATTCAATTTCCATGAACTCTGTGAGTAGGGTTAGCTTCAGGATTGATTGATCTTGTAGGTTTTTGAACTCATCTACCATGGTTCCATTTTATTCAACCATACCATATAATTCACTATATATATTGGAATTTCCAATAATTTCATAGTTACAGTTAATGTATTCTCTAATGTCTTCTACATGTAACACACCTACGAGAGTTTGAGAAAATGCTCCCTCCGGATCATCCTCATAGGATTTGTATGGATGCCTCTTGAACTTATACCTAAGTCTATCTATAACATCATATATTATTGGTGCATCCATGACTTCTATGAAAGAATAGGTCTAAATACCTTAAGCACTTGAATCGATGCTTTGCTTCACACAAACATGAAATCTCTTTGCTAGATAACTACTTTTCTTTTAGACTTCTATTCTCCTTAGTCGTTGATCAAAAAATGGTGTAAGAATGAAGTATTTCAAGTCTTTTATCCATCACAAGTTGAGTGATTTTATTAAACATAGGTAGCTCAACTTCACACATCGTCCAGTTGATGAAAAACTTGCGAACACAGATGATCAATCTTCAACTTTTGTGCTCTCATCCACAGACTCCACAGTGTCTATATAGCTCTTGCCTAAGCTCACATGAGCTTACTCCACATATATAGGGGCTAGATATTTTTTGATTATTGTATCCAATGCTCCCCATAAGGCCATGCGGCCATTTAGGTTGATGCCTCAAAAAAATCATCATGTGAAGACACAGTATCATCTATTATCTCTCCCTAAACCACTACTTTGTTTAAAACTTTCACCTTCCATATCTGGTCATCCTCCTTGCTCTCTAATTTCTTGGAATGACTCCCAAAATCATCTATGTACTCATCAAAACTCTTACCACTATCACCAACATTTTTCCTTATAACCATAGGAGGTGGTCCTCCTGATTCACTAGGTCTTCTTGCTCCTCTTTTTTTGTCTTCTCCATTATATCTACAAAACTTCACAATGTGACCTAGATTGTTACATTTGTAACAAGTAGGTGGTCTCCTTCTATCTTGATTAGTCTGTAATATACAATACCTTGATGTATGCCCAAAGTTATTACATTTTTGACATGTGATCTTAGCTATTGTTTCTTCTCTGATATAGTCTTGCTTGTACCTGGACTGATTAGGTTTTCTATAATCTACCTTCTTGTGTCCATATTCATAGCAATTAAAATAGTAACTAGTAAAGGGCTTAGAGTTACCTTTACTTCTGCACTCTCTTTTCATGTGTCCAACTTTGTTGCATCCAAAACATCTACCTCTGAAGGGTCTAAACTATTCTCTAGATTCTTCATTGGTAGGTCTCTCTTTAGGAATAGGTCTTTCCCCATCTTGGCATCATTTGATTCTTCCTAGATTTTTGAACTTTCTTCTTCATTGAATCCAACTCCAGACATATCTCCTTTAAGCTTTTGTCTTGCTCTTTGTTCATCAATCTTGTCACTACTCATGTGTAGCTTCTCAATATGTAATTTGGCTTGAGTAAGTTCACCTTTAATGATCTGATTATATTTTTCTAATTCTTGATATTTATCTTTGTATTGGTCAAGCTCATTTTTCATTTCAGTTATCTTCTTGTTAGAATCTTTTAGTGATTCTTCTACTTTGTTTCTTTCATTCTTTTCATGCTGAATTTCTTTAATCATCAGAAGATTGATTTGTTCCTTCTCTTGCTCCAAATTCTTTATTTTGTCTAATGTGTCATTGTCTGAATCTTCTTTGATCTTCTCCATAATTTATTGCCTCTGACTCTTTGCAATCTCAAGCTGTTCTTTTAGTTTCCTCGTGAAACCTTCTGCTCTTCTTAATTTAAATTTTAGTTCACCATTCTCAACTTTCATCTTATCCAAATCTTTAAGTGCAGCCTCAAAGTTCTCTTGCATTTCTCTTGAATCCATCTTGGTTTCCCTTAAGCTGTTAGGATTTCTCTTCAAGGGCCAATAGCTTTGATACCAATTGTAAGGATTAGGTAATACTGAGAGGGGGGGTGAATCAATATTATAGAACTTTGATGTTTTTAATTTTAAACAATTATAAACAAACCAAAGTAATGAAAAAATGAAAAGAACATATAAGAATAACACATTACTCATTACACCATGATTTTTTCTCAAGGAAACCTTGGCCAAAGGGAAAACCCTAGTGGGGATGGTACCCACAAATATGCACTAAAGTATAATGTCTCCGTTAGGAGATCTAGCCCTGTTAGGAGCTGATTGTTACATAGTAAATTTACTTGTTAGAGGAATACAAAACCCTATTAGGGGTATACAAAACACCTAGTTAAAGGTGGTGAGCACACTATTCTTACAATCAATACTTGTGTCAAAATAGTTCACAAAAGGGGAACAATATAAGAACTTATCTTTCTTAGATAGTTCCAATTGTAGCACGACCTCTTACTGATCTTGCATATGATCTCTTCTCTTCTATTTGAAAACTTACTCCATCATCATAATCATGACATACCTTGATTTTACAAAAGCACTCCATACTTATACAAAATCAGCCTTCCAGTCAGCTTCATAATTATCATGCAAAACATAACAATAACTCATGCAGATGTTATTTATGGATTCGACACTCTTACAATATGAAAGAGTTAGAAATATAATTTATTCACCTATCTTATCACATTACCATATTCACTTTGCATTCCTTAGTCTTCTCAACTCTTCATATACCTTGTTACATTGTTTTACTATCTTTGCATACCTTCCAAACATTATATCTCATAGATCTGATAACAAAAAATTATGTGATCTTAATTGAAGCATGTGTACATCCAAAAATACCTCCAGTTAACTTTGCAAGCCACAATACCTCATCTATCTTCATCATTAACCAAACTGTGGCACTGTACCCTATTATCCTAATTCTAGACTTAGTTATTTTCATGACTATGACTCCAGTGGAAATCTCTACAACATGCAATCACTCCATCATGAGTGTTTCCATAAATGACAACCCTCAAGTGATTCCTAGTGCTCCAAAACATCACATGCCAACAGACAGTGACAATAGAACTTAACAGAGTAAGTCTCTGAGTTTTGGGTATATCTTATAGGTGATAAGGATTCAGAGTATGCAAGATTAAGGGATATGTTAGTCCATTTTCCAGTCATAGCAAAAATCTAATGAAAATGGCCTTTTCCCTTCAAGTTTTGTAATGTTGTCTCTTCCTAGCCCGCAGTCACAGTTTTGTCTTGCAAAGTAGATCTACTTGGTTTTATGATGTGCACTCTTAGCCCTATGTTGTTCATGATGTCACCTAGCTCTAGTTCAGATCACATCTCATAAATTGCAAAACTCAGGGAGATATTCAAGTTTTAACATCTGCAGGAAATAAATTTTAGAATCTACCACAGTGTTGAAAACCCACAGTGTTTTTAAAAATCCATGATGTTTTCAGTCTGTGTGAAAACCTTCATTGTTTTCAACCTTGTGCCTTCCCACTTTTGTCCACTTGTCTTTTGGCATCAAAAACTCTATGTGTTTTCTGTCTTTCAGTATGTCAAAAACTTTGTGTGTTTTTGACCTCGGTCTTAACTGGGCAAGTGTGATCATTGGTGGGTCCTAGTTCTTCTCAGTTGCCAGGTGTGGTTAAAGCTCAAACAAAATTGATGGTTGTCACATGTTCACATGGTGAAGATGCATGATGTTTATCCTTTACACTTTTGCAATAGCTGTTGGATTTTCTTGTGTGGGCGTGAAGTAGGCCAAGTGTCAGAAGGGAAGCAGAGGCGCATGTTCTTATTGGTTGTCGCATGATCGCATGTCAAGAATTTTTGACATGCGACCATGCGACCGATTGACATCTATCTTGTGGGGCTATTGGTGGAGAGGTGGCGGTCTTATGGCCTTGTCACATGATCACAAGGGCCATTTTCATGGCTTGCGACCATGTGACAAGGTTCTTCCTTGTTGAGGCCCGGTGGCAGGTGGTGATGTGGTAATTCATTAGTGGGCCCGAGAGATTCAGAGGGGAGGATGGTGTGGTAGATCTAGTGGTTGGTGCATGATTTCATGGGAGGTGTTAGACCCATGCAATCATGCACCCACTGTTCAATTTTGAAGGCTTATTTGTGGGTGGGTCCTGTGGCAGAGATGACTTGGCAGTTGCAGCGAGTGGTGGTATGACATGTGGTGTATGGTGGGCCCAGGTCTAAGGCATGGTAGTTGTTGGTAGGGCCGAGACATGGTAAGTAGTGGTTAGTCGCATGTTTGCATAGCCTTTTTCAAGGCTATGTGATCATGCAACTAACATTTTGTGCTAACTCATGGTAGCGGCGGTTATGCGGCAAGGTAAAGGTCTATGGGTTGTTGCATGTTCGCATAGCCCATTTCCTAGCTATGCAATCATGCGACAACTGTTTGGACGTTGCAGTTGCAGAGTTAAGGTGGGTCCACTATGTGGGTCTTGCTAGCATGCTCAGTTTTGATTGGTCATTGACTGGTGGTGGGGCAGATGACTTCTCAAGATGGTTTATGATTGGCATTGCATGGTTAAGAAACCACGGTCACATGATTGTAAAGGTTAATATGGAGCCATGTGATCATGCGACCAAGCACAAATGTAACCGATTCCTGTTGAGGTTAATCTTGTCGATGCCTGGGAAAATAAAGATCTGACGGCGAGATATAAAGTCGATCTAATTTTGAATGATGACCGCTGATTCACTTCTAGCACCATGAATATAGACGTTACCTACAGATTTGAATTTTTAAGTGTTTCCTGTGACCTGGAAGTACCAAAATTTATGGTTTTGGTGACAGTTTTCATCTGGTTTGGTGGTGATGGTTTTTGCGAAGTGGTCTAGGGGCTCTTTGGTTAGTTGCATATTGATTTTGTACCTGGTGGAGTATGTTTTTGAGCTTGTGAAGCTATTTGCAAGTGGCCGATTTGACTAATTTTCATGGAAATTCTTGGTTTTCTATCCTGGCTTGTAGATTTTCATAATTGCAAATCTACCTGAGATTTGTTTTTTCCAGGTTGCTTGGTTTCCTGCCCTTGCAGTAAATTCTTGATTGGTTCTGATTGGTTGGGTAGTTGAAATCCTAACCCTGGTTACCCGTAGCTTGTTGCATCCTACTGGTTTAGGATTCCAAGGTAACCAGTGGTATAAATAGTGAAATTTTGACTTTGTAAGGGTTCTAGCTTAGAATTCCTTTCTGGTTCCAGTGAATGGTCCTTTTCCTGTAGACATTTCTCCTTTTCTCTACATATAGGGTGTTCTTCTTTCCCTTGCTAGTTCAGAGAATACAATGCATATTGTAACAGACTTGTTTTATGTATGAGAATTTAATATACTCTTACTATTACCTGTAATACCCCAAAAATGGGCTATAAGTTCATTAACCTCCTACATCTACAAATTAACTGAAATCAACATCGAAGTCCTAATCTAAGGCACATCTGCACATCATTGAATCTTAATTGATTATCTTAAATTCTGCATCGAGGAATATTCCTAACAATATTCCTAAATTATCTTAATTATCTTTAATTTAATGATTATTTGGCGATAAATCACATTTATCCTAAGTTTGATTAATTGAATATTTTCATATTTAATTAATTAGATTTAATATTTGCCACTTAATTGTTTAATTAAATTTAATTCTATCTATTATTAATTATATTATTTAATTTTGACAATAAATCCAATATCCTATGAATAATTGATTAAATTCTTATTTAATTGATTAAAGCAAGTTGTCATTATTTAATAATATAGTTTTTAATAAAAGTTTGATAAATAGTTAATTAACCAATAAATTAATTATTTATTTTCAAAAATCAAGTTGAGTTGAGGATAAATCATTTTATTTATTTATTTAATTCTTAATTATTATGCACATTCAAAAGAAACAGTTGAACTCCAAATCAGAAAATCAATGCAAGTTATTGACTTTTTGGAACTCAACATCCTTTTGAAGTTCAAAAAGCTAATCTAAACTCTAATTTGAGCTAAAAAGATGTTTTTGCATGATTTTTGAGAATTAACTATCTTTCATGATCAGATAACTCAAAAATCAAGATGAGTTAATTTGAGTGATTTATGGCTTTTTCCCATGCACCTCCAAAGCCCTAGATTTCTATAAATTAAGGCTTTAGCTCATCCCAAATCATCTCGCAAATTCAAAACTTACTCTACAGGAATCATAGCATATCAGATTTGGAGAATTTGCACAATTGGAGCTTGAAAGATAAATTTGAGGATTCGAAGCTTTGTGAGATCAATTTCAAATTCATAGCTTTCATATTATTGTTATTATCTTCATTCTCATATCATATCATTTCTAGATTAGCATTGTTAGATCACTTTTCATATTAGCATAGATTCATATCAATTTTTATCATTCTTATTGCATAGAAAATTCAAAAATATAGATTAATTGCATTCAATTCATATCTAGATCAATTGCATTCAAATCCTTCATTTAGGTGTTGTCTAGGTCATTGATCTTGATAACAATCTAAGAACATTAATCTCACACCTACTAGAAGGCAGTAAATCACTTGGTTAAATTAGATTTCAATTTTGCATGATTTTGATTATAGCTAACCTCTAATGTTTTACTGAAGTGTTGTGTCTACAGATCAGGTACAATTTTCACACACACATTACCAAGCTATCTCCATTTGAATTTTGAGTCCATTAGTCATACATCAAGGGTGTTTGATTTTTCTATTTGCATTGCCTAAGTGTTTGCAAGTGGAGTTGTCTTTGCAGAGATAACTAGTTCAGGGTTAGTGTTCATGTATGTATGAGCTGAGGTGTCAAATATATTTCATGCTTGTCTTCCAGTGGATGTTGGTCAATGTATTACCTATTTATAGGTCTCTTCTAAGGGGAGGGTTAAAACTCTTTAGGTGGGTAATAACATACT
Source organism: Chamaecyparis obtusa (assembly GCA_027943335.1). Lineage (NCBI taxonomy): Eukaryota > Viridiplantae > Streptophyta > Pinopsida > Cupressales > Cupressaceae > Chamaecyparis > Chamaecyparis obtusa. The sequence continues at coordinate 1,320,360 of BSBK01000579.1, forward strand.
TGGATACACAGGTGGGTTGTTAAGTTGAGGTTTGGTCATGGTGTGTGATTGATGTTAGGCATCAACACATTGAGTATATTATTTTCTTGTTTCATAGTTGTCCCTTGCAATAAGGTATTTGACTTTGTGGCCCATTGGACGAGGCACTGGTCTATGAGAGACTTAGGGCATCTCAGGGGTCCTTTCAATCCATTCAAATAATTTCCATTTAGTCCCACCCTTTTCCTTTCATGTTGTTGGTGTAGGTCTCTAGTTTTCATACTCACTCCATGCAAGTAGGGCTATTGCATGAGATATTGGTTTCATTTGAGGTACAGGATACCTATAAGGTTTTGAAAATCATTCCATAGTCAACTACCTACAGGCCTGTAGTGTGACACAAGTTGTATGAGTGTGCAAATGAGGTGTACCTACCTGAGTGATGTGGAGCTCAAAGTGTAGAAAGATCTCTCTTTGATCCTTGTCACTTGGCCCTTTTTCCTATCAGATTTGGAGTGTTGAGTGAATGTGACACTAGCCCTGCCAATCCTAATGCCAATCTGACCTCTGGGGAAAAAAAAACACCAACAGGATGATAGATAGGGTACTAAAGAATGTTTGATGGTCTGTGCAAGGTACATAAAGAAGGATGATGTCAGCTATGGCATGTTTTCCTTAGAAGACCTATTTGGAAGCTAACTTGAGAGTTGTAGCATGTTGCATGAATGGAGAGCATGATTTGTGGATGTCAGTCCTTAATTGTTGAATTTTAACTATTGTATACTTGTTTTAGATACTATGTGTATCTTAGCAAGCAGTTATATAATCATTTTTATATTAGGAAAGCCTAATTGGTGGACTTGATTATTTGTTTTGTAATAGGGTATATATGTAAGATCTTTTCTTTTGAAAAGATATGATGGTAGAATGTATGTGATATAAAAGAGGATTGTGGAAGTTGCGAGCTTGTGTCTATTGGATGTAGAATAGAGGATAGATTATATGCTTCATTGGAATTGATCAAGAAAAGGTAGTTGCTATCCGATAGTTCAAAGATTGTGTATCTCTTTACATACACTTATTGTGAATAGTGAGTTTTGAAGGTGGACATAACCTTATTTGGGCAGTGATCCTAGCAAGTGATCCTACCCTTCTTTTTCTTGACTCCTAGTAGGGTTTGTCCTCTAACAAGGACAGTGTATTGTAATGTTTTAATTAGCTCCTAATAGGGATAGATCTTCTAACAAGGATACTATACTCTTATTACATCACTAATGGGTGTTAATTCCCACTGGGGTTTTACCTTTAATAGGGTTTCCTTCACAAAAAATATTGTGTTATTATGTTGGCATTCATTGTGTTCATTTGATTTGATATTGTTGTTATTCAAAGTTTAAAGTTTAATAATCTATCATACAACTGATTCACCCCCCTCTCATTTGTATTGGTGGACTATTATTCCTAAAAATTGGTATCAGAGCTACTAGTCCTTAGAGAGAAATCTTAAAGCCTTGAAATGATCTTGGAGATGGCATTCTATAGGAAGGATAGTCTGAAATTTGATCCTGAAAACTTTGATAGTTGGAAGAACAAGATGCGAACTCATTTTCTATGTTTGGGCATTGAATACTGGATGATTACAAATAATCAGGTGGCTATGAAGGCTAAGGATGAATTGGAAAACACTACTAATGATGAAAAGAAGATATTTTCATATAACATGGTTGCAAGGGAAGCATTGATCAACACACTCTCTGAAGGAGAATTTACTAAAGTTAAAGATCTCAATTCGGCATACAATATTTGGGCAAGACTAGAAGCATTGTATGAAGGAGACAATTTTATAAAGAAAGAAAAGTTATAGAACTGGAAAACAAGAAAGGAGAATCTACAAATGAAGGATGATGAAAACATTAGGGCTTATGTACAAATAGTTACAGAGGTTGTGATTGGAATCAGAAATTTTGGAGGCACTTATGAATTGGAATAAGTCATTGCAAAGATTCTTAGATCATTGACACAAATATACAAAAGTAAAGTTTAGGTTATAGAAGAGATTATACCTTTAACTCCAAACTTTAGTAGAGAAATGTTAATTACAAAGCTAACTACCTTTGAAGCTATGGAAATAGGAGATTCTGTACCTAAAGTTGAAATGACATTTAAAGCATCTACACATAGGAAGATAATGTCTACACTTCCGAGCATCAGTAGTGAGAACATAAAAGAAGAGCTTGGTAAGTATGCTGATGAATGGGAACATATACAAGAAGAGGAAAGAAATCTAGATGAACTTATTGCACTAATCGCTAGAAGAGAAAAGAGAGGTAAGGGTAAATTTGAAGGAAAGTTACCTTTGAAATGTTTTTCATGCAATAAGATAGGTCACTTTTCATCTAGATGTCCTACAAGAGTTCCTAAGCACAAACCTAAGGTTTTCAAGCCTAAGTATTCAAAGTATAAGGAATGTTATTATGCTAGTGTAGGTATTTCTGATGATGATAATTTGGATTATGAGGAGATTGGATTTATTGCTAATAAAGATGAAAAACTAGTACATGAGGAAAAAATTTAGTATCACATGTTGATAAGAAATCTGAATGGATTATAGACAGTGGTTTCTCACATCATATGGCTGGAGACAAAAATAAGTTTTTAAAATTAATGAAGTATGATGGTGGTGTTGTAAGATTTGGAGACAATGTTCCTAAAGCTATCATAGGAGTAGGATCTATTACTTTGGATGGAAAGACTAATACTGGCAATGTACTACTTGTTGATGGAATTAAGCATAACTTGTTGAGTGTTGGACAACTAATGGATAAAGGATTTCAATTAAAGCTCTTTGATGGGAAATGTTTTATCAGAGGTAAGACAGGAAACTTGATTACAACTGGTACTAAATCAAGAGGTAATGTATTTGAGTTAAATACAACTAGAGCTTCTTATTTTGTTGTGAAGGTAGATGATAGTTGGTTATGGCAAAGAAGATTTGGTCATGTTAATTTTGATAATATTGTGAAGGAAAGTTTGAATAATGCAGCAAGAGATCTACCGAAGATTGTGAAACCATCTAACACCATAAAGTGGACTAGAAGTACTTATAAAACAAAATCATATACAACAAAAGGAACGTTGGATCTCGTACATACAGAACTATGTGGAACTACAAGGACAAGCTCAAACTATGGTGAAAGGTATTTTATACTTTTTGTGGATGACTTTTCTAGAATGATGTGGATCACTTACTTGAAAGAGAAATCTGAAGCATTTGACAAATTCAAGATATTCAAAGAAAAAGTAGAGAATGAATCAGGCTTAAAGAGAAAATTTTTGAGATCACATAGTGGTGGAGAGTTTACTTTATATCTATTCAATTTATACTATGAAGAGAATGGAACACAAATACAAAAATCTTCTCCTAGGACTCCACAACAGAATGGGATAGCAAAGCAAAGGAAGATAACAATACTGGATGCTTCTAGAATAATGTTACTTGAAGGAAATATATCTCATGTGCATTGAAGAGAAGTTTTTGGGAAAAAAATGTACAATTTGAATACAATTCAAATTAGAGAAGGTACAAGTAAGACTCCTTATGAATTGTGGTTTAATCATACTCGTACTATAAAATATTTCAAAATATTTGGTAGTAAATGCTATATCAAAAGAGATGATGAGATAGGAAAATTTGATGCTAGAAGTGATGAAGGAATTTTTCTTGGTCATTCTACTAAGAGAAAGGCTTAAAAAATTTTTAATCTAAGATTAAGAAAGATGATTGAAAGTAACAATGTGAAGATAGATGAAAAGTTTTAGATACAAGAGAGAATATATGATTGTAATCAGAATACATAGATCAAGGAGGCTGCTACTACAAAAGAAGAAGAACTTGTTGAGACTAAATGCAAAAATGAGACTTGTGATGATGACACAAATGAGGCTACTGAGATTCCTAAGACTCTGAGGTATGTAAAGAAAAACCATCCTGAAAATTAAATTATTGGTAATACAAGTTAAGGAGTAATGACTAGATCAAAGACAAGAGAAGAAATTGGTTTGATTTCTCAAGTTGAACCAAAGACTACATATGAAGCTTGTAGAGATGAATCTTGGATCAAATCTATGAAGGAACAGTTAGATCAGATAAAGAAAAATAACACTTGGGAATTGGGTCCTATACTTAAAGACAAAAATGTAATAGGAACTAAGTGGGTTTTCAAAAACAAAATGAATGAAGAAGGAATTGTTGTAAGAAACAAAAAAAGATTGGTATGTAAAGGTTATTCACAATGTTAGTACTAGTAAAATTTTCATGACTTCATCCCCTTTTTCCTGGCCTCTGCATCCTTTTTCCTTGTTTTTGGTCTTAACCCTGGGCAAAAAATTTAAAAATCTAGCCGTTGCCATGAAAAACCCTTGTTTTGTCTCGCCTTGTTCTAATACCTTTTTGCACCACTTAAGGATCCCTCATTGCACATGGTTATTTTTCTCTCCCGATGTTCACTAAATTGGGTAATACTTTTTCATGCCTTAATAAACTTTTCTGTAGTTTAGCAAACAATGTTCGTGTAATCTCTAAATGCCTAGCGGTCTTATCTTTTTATCCAATGACCTAGCGAACACTGATATCTTTTCCCTTTGTTGCTCATTCACAAAATGGAAGTGCCTTGCAGTGAGATTCTAAATCAATGTTTGTCTTATAAGTGAATAGAATCTTTCTGGCTCATAAGATCTTGTGCCCATCGTTGATTTCCTGTTGTGACATAGCTTTTCCTTTCAAGTGAGTCCACTTGCCAGGTGTGCTGATTTGGTGGTATCTTATTGGTCCTTGAGGTGCTGAGTCGACTTATGTTAGAGGGTCCTATGTCAGGGGATCTGTTAGAGCAGTTTAAAAGGGTTGATCCAATAGTTTTCGTATGATCTAATAGAATGTGCTAGATGCATGAGATTATATGACAACCATTGATCTCTTTTCAAGCAGGCCCAATTTCTAGTCTAGAGTTTTTGGTGATTCAGATAAATCTTTGGTAGTCCCAATAAAGTCTTCCATGTCCACTCATTCGTAAAGTTTTTGGCAGGGTTCTAAAGTCTTTTAGAGATTCAGTGAATACGTGTTTCCTGAATCTCTAGATAATGTAGTAGTGTTTCAAGTTTTTTAGCGAGTTGGTGAAATGTCTTTGGTCGCTAATTCGCTAGATCATCAGTGGGCCCTCAAACTTTTTATGTATTTGCCAGTTCATGAAGAGTAACCTGAGGTTAAGAAGGGACTTCATGATTCAGAGAAAATCTTTGTTTGCTGAATCGTTTGATCTAACATGGGTTAAGTAATGTATTCTATGACTTGGAGTTTCCCTGCAGTCACGTATTCATCGAGTGGTCAAAGGGTTAAATGCATGCTGAGAACGGTGGGATCGATTGCCAAGTCTTGCTGATTTGTCAATTTTTCATTGGCCTTGGATTATAGCTATACAAACACATCAGTGGGGCCGAGGATTTCCAAGTTTCAGTAGTTTTGACAATGGCAGAGCATCGATGACCAACGTGTCATCTTAAGGGTTTTCTCTGACACTTGCAAATTTAAGATGGCTGTTGATCTCTTTCATTGTCAGAGGGTTGTCAGGGCAGGGTGAGATTCTTAATCTGACGGTTGTCTTATAATCTGATGGAATCTTTTGTCTCTATCCAAGGATGAGACAACCATCGATCTTCTTGATGCGGGCCTAGTGATATTTTCTATCTTTTAGCAATTTGGATATGTTTTGGTAGTTCTGATAAATGCCTGCTTGGTTCATTGGTTCACGTGATGTTTTAGCGAAGGGTCTAAGGACTTACAAATTTGGTGAATGGTGTTCGTGTAGTAGCCAAATGATTTGGGGATGCTCACAAAGTTCTCGTGAATGAGCGAAGGTTTTCTCAGTTGCGTATTCGATAGTTTCTTATAAAGTAAAAGGCATAACCTGGGAAAAAGAAAGGCATCTAATGGTCATGATATAAACCAAGCTTAGATTTGAATATGGGTCATTGATCTATCGGTAAACACCATAACGTAGCCATTCTCTGTAGATTTGAAAATTTGAATGCTTTCTGGTGACAGAAAGGACCAGAATTGAATGTTTCGATGACTGAGCTTAATAGAAATGATTTGTAGTTGTTGTGGTGTGGTCCAATGAATCTGTGATTACTCGCAGAGGAGTTTTGTACCATGAGGGGATGGGTTTACTTGCTCGAGGCATGTTGTAGGTGTCAAATTAGATGAATAGGTAGGATTTTCAGGACCTTTAGTACATTTCCAGAGGATTTACCATAAGTGAAGATTGGTTTTTAGATCTGATTGCTCAGGGTTGTTTGGTTTTCCCTCCAATGTATTAATTTCTGATCTATTTGAATTGTTTGGTGGGTGGAAACCCTAACCCTTACCCTAGTTATCTATAGCTTGTTGCATCCTAACCTGTTTAGGATTCCATGATAACCAGTGGTATATAGTGTTGAATTTTTTATTTTGTCAGGTTTCCAGTTGCAAAGTTCAAACTCAGTCCTGAGTTTCTAGTCCCAAGGTTTTGTAATAGTTTTTGACTTAGTGTTTGTTAATGAAAGAAGAAAGTTGCAGGTCTAAGTTGTAGTTTGCAAGTAGGGTGCTTTGTAGTTCATCGTATACACAGAAGGAATTCATCATACTTAATACAATTATCTGGTTCTTATCTCTCCTTTGTGTCAAATCAAGTAAGCTTTGAGTTTTCTGGCTCATTACATATTGTTTGTATGTATGTATCTTCATTCTTGAGTTCTAATCTAGGATTGGATTAAATTATGCTCTAGGTGGGATATGAGTTTGTCCCCTGTCTATATAAGGATGTTTTGTAAGCAGTAAAGATTAGGATAAATGTATTAATGGCTATGAATTCTTAGGTATTCTCAAATTTGTGTGTCTTTGTGTCTAAGGACTCTTGCCCAATGGATGAGGCACTGGACTAAATGAGTATCTCTTTTTTTAGCATACATTGGTTGAGGTTATTACATCCTAAATATTGAAATCAATAACCTTTTCAAGCTTTAAGTCTTTGGTTGTATGGTTATGTTACCCTATAGTAATGGAGAGTTAATGAATGTGAGGTTAGCATTTAGCACTTTCTTACTATCAATCTATTGTTTTGACCCAGTCTTTGGTGTGTGAAGTGTATTTTTCATTGGGTTAGGTGCACCCACCTTGGTTTTGCAGAGCTAGAAGTGAAGAGGGCAGTCTTGTCCCTATAGTTGGTCTAGTTACCCTAAGATCCCTATACATTTTGGAACTAACCACTCCTAAAATCTATCTGAGTGTATATATGTAGCCTAAGAGCATAAGCATCCATTTTGAACACCAACAAGATGGTGACTCTGCTAGGGAAATGTTACACAAGTCTATAATAACCAGTAGGTCATCATTGAAAAAAATAGGTTTATTCTTGTCCCTTGTCTTGTCAACTCATTTGGATATTTGTTAAGTGAGGAAGTGGTATTGTAAAATTCCCAATATTCTTGGGTGGTGACTCAAACATCTCTCTAGCAGTGCTAGTCAGTAGATTTTTTACAAATGAGTTAAAAAGGTACTAGGTCCCGGAGAAAGGAGCATCCTGAAAACATAATGGAAGAAGGTATTCCAAGCACTTCCATGCCTAGTCAGACAAGGGGAGGAAAGAAGAAAAGAAATGTTTCTCATACTTGGAGAAGTAAGAAAGATACAAGGCAAGAAACTCAAACCAAGCCTAGTCAAGAAGAAAATATTTTAGAATATGAAGAGGCTGTTGATTTGGGACTAAACCAGTATGAGGATGAATTTTAAGTGGGAGATGATGAGTCTGAGAATACTCTCCCAGAATCAGAGGAGATCTTTGAGGAGGTCTATGAATTGGAAAGAAGAGTTCAAGAACAAGTTGCTATCATACAACAAAGAGAAAAGGACAAAGAAGATAGAGTAAGACAAGCCATGATAAGGGTTGATCAGCTAAAGAGGTAGTTGTTAGATTTGGAGGCAATTAATTTTGTCCTAGAGCCTGAAAGAGTAGAGGAACAACCTATTGTGTATAAAACAGATGAGATAAATAGGCCTAGAGATAAGGGCAAATAGAAAGCTATTGGAGTTCAAATCAATGAACAAGCTCATGTGGAAAACTCATTAGATCAAGGGTTGAGATTAGATGGAGACCTTGAGAAGGATAGAAAGGAAAAAGAAATGTGGGCTAAAGAACTAGAGAAAGTAGAGTTGGAGGCTATTGCTATATAAATGAGGAAGAAGATTGATTTTCTCAAGCACACCTCAAGACCTTCAAATGTTGTTGCTTCCTTTCTGGGGTAAGGTGGAAATCATGGTAACCTTGCAAATCACATAAATGGCATTCTAGGTGCCACTAAAATTCCTGATGATTCAAACACAAGGACATCTACATCTCAAGGAATGGATCCACCACATGGAGTTCATGTTCATGAAAGGTACAAATAACTTATCTTTTTTGGTATTCCTGGTTATCCTAATGTAATTCCTGATGAAATTAGAAAGAAGCTCCCAAAGTTTGTTGGGAACAATGTCATTAGATGTGAAGAACATCTAAAAAAATTTATGGATGTAATAGATGATTATAATTTTGAGCTCGAAGATTTTGTAATGAAATTATTTGTACAATCTCTGACTGAGGATCCTAGGGATTGGTTTAGAGGATTGTCCCATGCTAGTATAGGATCTTGGAATGAATTCAAGAATTGTTTCAAGGAGCATTATGGAGATAAAACAAATGAGGGTTTTATTTTTAATGAATTCAATAACATAAAGAAAAATCAAAATGAAGAGGTCCTTGAATTTAATATAAGATTCCAAAAGGCTATGCATAGGCTCCTGCAAGTTATCAGGTTAGATGATAGGGTGTGTCTTGTGACATACATAAATTCTTTTGATGCAAAGATGGGTTACCTCTTAAGGGATAAGAATCCTAGAAATCTTGGAGAGGCTTACAAGTTGGCTATCAACATAGAAAGTAATAGAAGAATATCAGGAAAATTAGGGAGAAGAGATGATTATAGGCCTCAAGTGCAAAATAAGAAAGATATGGGAAGGTTTGCTAATTTTAAGCCAAAGGAGGAGGATAATCTAAAGAAGATTCTAAGTTCTTTAGAGAATCTAAAGCCTAATGAAAAAAGAAACAATAGGGTTACAACAAATGACTGGCCTACTTCAAGTAATTTTAGTAGGCAACCAAGAATGCAGAATTACCCATACAATACTTAGTGGAAGGATGGCAAGCCCATTTTTCCAGTTAAAAGGGATAGGCTTGATGATAGGATTCCTGATCCTTTACAAAGAAATTCTATCAATATGAATGATGATGTCCCATGGTGTGCTGCTTGTCAATCTCCTCATAGTCCAGAACATTGTGTTATTGCTCTAAATTTATCTGAGAATCAAGAATAGGATGAACAATGTGATCAGAGTGGTTGTGCAATGACTTCTTCACATGCATGGGATGATGTTGACTCTACTGATCATGAGGAAGAAGAATTTGATAATGTTGGATGTGGTATAGTGAAGTGTGAGGAACATGTTTCCTTAAGGAGACCCTCTGATGAGGAAATTTCTCAAATCACTGCAGACATGGTCACTCAAGCTAGGAGCAATTATAATTTGAGAAATAGGACAGTTTGAAGCAAAAAATGGTAGACCTGGTAGAATGTTTATCAAGAAATCAAAAAAGAGTACACAACAACATGAGGAAAGGGAAAAAGATGCTGGTGTTGTCACTAAGGTTAAAGTTAAAAAGAAGATGGGACTTGCTGTAATACCTCAAGGTAAAGAAAGGACACTAGAGATAGTTGTTCCCATACCTTAGAAGGATGATGAGTTTCTACACAAAGGTAAGTCTGATTTGACTATCCAAAAGGAAGATAAAGATGTCACTATGATTAAGTAAGACATGAGAAACCATGCATATGTTCCCATTGATATGACTAAATTTCTTTCACAAATAATTGTCAAGGTTCCATTGTTAGAAATGATGAGAATAGAAGAGCACAAGGTCAAGAACTTGGATTGGGTAAATGGTGCCTTTTCTATAAAGGTCCAAGAAATGAATAGAGGTGATAAGCATGTGGCTTCTTTAGATGACACACCTGACAATAAAAATGAAGAAATTGTCTCTAAGATTCCTTAGAGGTATTTGGATGCAAATGTTGTAAATACTGCATCAAGGACATTGGATCCTTTTTTCTTATCCCTCATGATAAATGGAAAATTATTGAAGAATTTCATGATTGATTCAGGAGAATCAAACAATGTCATGCCTGTAGAGATCATGAAGTCATTAGGACTAAAGGTTGATAAACCTCATGGGAGATGCCAAGCTATGGACTCAAGAGAAGTTCCAGTTATTGGTACCATTAAGGCTTTGCCTTATAAATTAGCAGCATTTCTTGATAAATAGTTAACTATGAGTGTCCTTGTGGTTGACATTCCTCCTCAGTATGGAATGCTATTATCTAGAAAGTGGAGTGCTTCTATGGGAGGAAGTATTCAATGTGACTTGTCTTTCACCACTTTTAACATTGAGGGAGAAAGTGTGAAAGTTTCAAGGCAAGCTAGAACTCCACATATGATTGAGGAGGATGAAGATGTCAATATAAATTGTTTTGTTGACACTGATATTGGTTCTTTCCAAGTTCAGGAGACAATGGTGCAAGAAAAGGTCAAGCCTATCTTCCTGGCTGATGATGAAAATAACATGGTAGAAGGTAATGTCTTATGGACTCTATATTTTGATTTTGCAAGTTCAAAGGAAGGTGCCAGAGCAAGATTGCTATTGATAGCCCCAAGTGGTAAGACTTTCAAGTTTTATTTCACTCTCTTGTTCCTTTGCACAAATAATGTTGCTGAATATGAGGCCCTGCTGATTGGTTTGAGACAAGCATCAAAACATGGAATCAAACATCTTAGGGTGATTGGTGATTCTGAGTTAATAGTTTCTCAGATTAGATCAAAGTATGCATCAAAGAATCAAAGGCTAAAACAATATAGAAATGTTGTTTGGATTGAAATTGAAGGTTTTAGTGCCTTTGGTATTGATTGGGTGGATAGAAGCCAAAATAGGATGGCTGACTTACTAGAAAACATAGCATTAAGGCTAGACGATATTACTTTTACAGGGATATCTAGGATTGAGTGTAAGTCTAGGCCGTCTATCCTAGACAATGTTGAGAATTGGCAGGTATTTTCTGATGATCAGGATATACTAAAGTTTTTGTAGTGTGAATCTCATTTTGATGGTCAGGAGATGGATTTTAGCACTTATGTTGACATCAAAAATGGAAAAGAAAATGTTCTTCAGAAGAAAGTTTTGAAATTAAAATCAAATAGGATCCCAAGGGGATTGGTTGCTCTTGAGAGGGCATTTGATGATAAAGAAAGGACTTGTTTTCCTAAATTTGTTGATAAGATAAATGATTTGGAGGAAGTAAGTTTAGGAACAAGTCAACTACCCAAAAATGTTTACATAGGTAAATGTTTGTCTCAAAAAAACTAGGAATAATCTGATTAATCTTCTCAAAAAATTTAGACATGTCTTTGCATGGTCTTATGATGATTTGAAAGCCTATAGAGAAGATTTATTCCAGCATGAGATACCATTGAAAGAAGGAACCAAACCTTTTAGGAAAAAATTAAGGCCTGTAAACCCTACCTTGGCACCAAAAATGCAAGATGAACTTGAAAAGATGATGGATGCTGGCATCATCAAGCTTGTCAGACATTCTACTTGGGTGTCAAATTTGGTTTTGGTAAGAAAGAAGAATGGTGGCATTAGGTTATGTGTTGATTTTAGGAATTTGAATGTCAATTATTTGAAGGAAAATTATGGTTTACCTAACATGGAGAATATGCTACAAAGGGTTACTGGATCAAAATTAATGTCCATGATGGATGGTTTCTCTAGATATAATTAGGTCATGGTCAAGGAGTCAGAACAGTTCAAGACTACATTCGCTACCCCTTGGGGAACATATGTTTATGTTAGAATGCCTTTTGGTCTGACAAATGTAGGAGCTACTTTTTAGAGAGCTATGGATGTGGCCTTTGCAGACTTCATAAACAAATTCCTAGTGGTATATCAGGATGATCTCATAGCATATTCAGAAAAGGAAGATCAGCATTGTGAGCATCTTGAGAAGATTTTTATCAGGGCTTTGGAGTATGGGATTTCTTTGAATCCAAAGAAGTGTTCTTTTGGTGTTGTGGAAGGAAAGCTCTTAGGACATATTGTGTCCAAGGATGGGGTGAGAATTGACCCTGAAAGGGTTATGGCTATAGATAAGCTTTCACCACCTATAAATGTTAAAGGAATACAGTCCTTCTTTGGGCAGGTAAATTTTCTAAGGAGATTTGTTACAAATTTTGCAGAAATTAGTCTCCCTATCTCTAGGATGTTGGAAAAGGAAGAAAATATTGAATGGAATGAAGAAGCAGATGAATCTTTTAGAAATATCAAAAAGGCCATCAAGGATGCTCCTATTTTGAGGACACCAGATTATGGTAAGCCCATGCAGATATTTTCTTTTGCTTCTTGTCATACAGTTGCAGCAGTTTTATTGCAAAAGAATTCAGATGGATATGAGCAACCCATATCATTTTTTAGTAAATCCCTACAAGCAGTAGAATTAAAATATGATATTACTGAGAAATAGGCTTATGCCTTAGTTAAAGCAGTCAAGGCTTTTAGATGTTACCTTGTGGGAGCTAAGGTGGTTGCTTATGTTCCTAGTGCTGCAGTTAAGGATATATTGGTGCAACAAGAAGTTTCAAGAAAAAGATGTAGATGGATCAATAGGATCCAAGAATTTAATATTGATATCCAGATTACAAAGTTGGTAAGAGGCTTAGGTCTTGCAAAATTAATGGCACAAAGTAATTTAATTGCAAATCATGTAAATGTGTTAGAAGAAGAACAAGAGCCATATATTTGTGATATGGATTGTTGTGACTGGTACAAAGATGTTATTGGTTACTTGCAGAAATTGGTCCTTCCCCCTAAGATGGATGAAAATAGAAGGAGAACTATCAAGTTGCAATCTGTAAGGTATGCCATTATACATGGTAAGTTATGGTGGAGAAGCAACGAAGGAGTATTGCTAAAGTGCATAGACCATGAGAGGTCTGAATCTCTATTGAAGGAAATGCACCAAGGTGTATGTGGAGGAAACTATATGGAAAAGACCACAGCTCACAATATCCTTAGGTCTGGATTTTGGTGGCCTACAATTTTTAAGGATACACATCAGTTTGTAAGAAAGTGTGATGCATGTTAGAGATTTGCTAGAAAGTTGAAATTTAATGGAAATTTTCCACTCAGACTTGTTGCAGTTCAAGCTCCTTTCCAGAAGTGGGGTATTGACTTTATTGGGGAGATTCCAAATAAATCTAGTGGTGGAAATTCTTGCATACTAGTGGCAACAAACTATTTCACCAAGTGGGTTGAAGCCATCTCCACTAGAAAGGCAACTAGCAAAGTGGTAGTAGATTTTATGATGTAGAACATCCTTACCAGGTTTGGTTGCCCAGAGGTAATTGTGGTTGATAATGCAATGTGTTTTAGATAATAGGAATTTAGTGATTTTTGTTAGCAATATGGGATACACATTTCATTCTCTTCCCCATATCATCCACAAGGAAATGGCCAGGCTGAGTCCAACAATAAAAGTCTAATCAAGATTCTCAAGAGAGTGTTGGACAAGAATAAGAAAGACTGGGACTCAAAGTTATGGTGGGCACTATGGGCTGATAGGGTAACTATTAAGAAGGCCATAGGTTGTGCTCCATTTGATTTGGTATATGGAATAAGTGCTAGATTACCTCAAAATAATTTATTGCAGATGTATAAGTTCATCTAGGCATATGATGAAGATTTGTGTGATGAGATGAGAGTAAGAATGGATGAGCTGATCCAGTTGGAGGAGGTAAGGAGAGATGGACATGAAAAGAATGAGGCCTTGTAGAGACAATGTAAGAGTTTGTTTGATAGAAGGGCTACCCAAAGAAGTTTTGAAATTGATGACCTTGTCTTGATGTGGAATGCAAAGTTAGAAGATAAGGGGAAGCATGGAAAATTTGATCCAATTTGGTTAGGCCCTTATCTTATTGAAAGCAAATGGGGGACAGATTCTTATGTCCTGAAGGATTTAACTGGTGGTACTTTGGAATTTCCTATTCATGGAAAATTCCCAAAGTTTTAATTCTCTTGAAGTATCTTTTCCATTAGCAGTAGTTTAGGTTTTCCCTTGTACAATCATCTATTTTTGTTTTTTGGGTCAAAATTTTGAGTTGGTCTGCTCTTCCAGGAGATTCTAGCTTGCTCATTGCATTTGTAGGAGATACACATCCCTAAGTATGAGCCACTGTTAGTACTAGTAAAAATTTTCATGGCTTCATCCCCTTTTTCCTTGTTTCTGGTCTTAACCCTAGGCAAAAAAATTCAAAAATCTAGCCGTTGCCATGAAAAACCCTTTTTTTGTCTCGCCCTGTTCTAATTTTCTATTACCTTTTTGCACCACTTAAGGATCCCTTAGTGCACATGGTTATTTTTCTCTCCCAGTGTTCATTGAATTGGGTAATACTTTTTCATGCCTTATAAACTTTTTGACGGTTCAGTGAACAGTGTTCGCGTAATCTCTAAATGCCTAGTGGTCTTATCTTTTTATCCAACAACCTGGGGAACACTGATATCTTTTTCCCTTTTTTGCTCATTCATGAAATGGAAGTGCCCTACAGTGAGATTCTAAATCGATAGTTGTCTTATAAGTGGATAGAATCTTTTTGGCTCATAAGATCTTGTGCCTGCCATTGATTTCCTATTGTGATGTAGCTTTTCCTTTCAAGTGGGTTGACTTGCCAGGTGTGCTGATTTGGTGGTATCTGATTGGTCCATGAGGTGCTAAGTCAAATTATGTTAGAGTGTCCTACATCAGGGGATCTATCAAAGTGGTTTAAAAGGGTTGATCCAATGGTTTTCATAGGATCTGATAGAATGTGTCAGATGCATGAGACTATACAACAACTGTTGATCTCTTTTCAGGCAGGCCTGGTTTCTGGTCTAGAGTTTTTGGTGATTCAGACAAATCTTTGGTGGTCCTGATAAAGTCTTCCATGTCCACTCATTCCCAAATTTTTTGGTAGGGTTCTAAAGTCTTTTAGTGATTCAATGAATACATGTTCACTGAATCTCTAGATAATGAAGTAGTGTTTCAAGTTTTTTAGCGAGTTGGCGAAATGTCTTTGGTCGCTAATTCACTAGATCATTAGTGGGCCCTCAAAATTTTTATGTATTCGCTAGTTTTCCAAGAGTAACTTGAGGTTAAGAATGGACTTCATGATTTAGTGAAAAGCTTTCTTCCCTGAATCATTTGATCTAACATGGGTTAAGTAATGTATTCTATGACTTGGAGTTTCCCTGCAGTCACGTATTCACTGAGTGGTCAAAGGGTTAAATGCTTGCCAAGAATGGTGGGACCAATTTCCAAGTATTACTAAGGTGTGAGGTTTTCATTGGTTGTGGATTACAGGTATGCAGACATGTTAGTGGGGCCAAGGATTTCCAAGTTTCAATAGTTCTGACAGTGGTAGAGCATCGACGACCAGCATGTGATCTTAAGGGTTTTCTATGACACTTGCAAATATAAGATGGTTGTTGATCTCTTTCATTGTCAGAGGATTGTCAGGGCAAGGTGAGATTCTTAATCTGATGGTTGTCTTATAATCTGATGGAATCTTTTGTCTCTATGCGAGGATGAGACAACCGTCGATCTTCTTGATGTGGGCCTAGTGATTGTTTCTCAATCATTTAGTAGTTTGGATATGTTTTGGAAGTTTTGACAAATGCCTGCTTGGTTTGCTGGTTCACATGATGTTTTAGAAAAGGGTCTAAGGACTTAGCGATTTGGTGAATGGTGTTTGTGTACTAGCCAAATGATTTGGCAGTGCTCTCAAAGTTCTTGTGAATGAGCAAAGGTTTTCTCAGTTGCATATTCGCCAGTTTCTTATAAAGTAAAAGGCATAACCCAGGAAAAAGAAAGGCATCTAACGGTCATGATATAAACTAAGCTCAGATTTGAATATGGGCTGTTGATCTGTTGGTAAACACCATAAAGTAGCTGTTCTCTATAGATTTGAAAATTTGAATGCTTTCTAGCGATAGAAAGGACTACAATTGAATGTTTTGACGACTGAACTTAATAGAAATGATTTGCAGTTGTTGTGGTGTGGTCCAGTGAGTTTGTGATTACTTGCAGAGGAGTTTTGTACCATGAGGGGATGGGTTTACTTGCTTGAGGCATGTTGTAGGTGTCAAATCAGATGAATTTGTAGGATTTTCAGGACCTTCAATACATTTCCAGAGGATTTACCATAAGTGAAGATTGGTTTTTAGATCTGATTGCTCAGGGTTGTTTGGTTTTCCCTCCAATGTATTAATTTCTAATCTATTTGAATTGTTTGGTGGGTGGAAACCCTAACCCTTACCCTGGTTATTCGTAGCTTGTTGCATCCTAACCTATTTAGGATTGCAAGGTAACTAGTGGTATATAGTGTTGAATTTTTATTTTTTTTCAGGGTTCTAGTTGCAAAGTTCAAACTCAGTCCCGAGTTTTTGGTCCCAAGTTTTTGTAATAATTTTTGACTCAGTTTTTGTTAACGAAAGAAGAAAGTTGTAGGTCTAAGCTATAGTTTGGAAGTAGGGTGCTTTTTAGTTCATCGTATACATAGAAGGAATTCATCATACTTAATACAATTATCTGGTTCTTATCTCTCCTTTGTGTCAAGTCAAGTAAGCTTTGAGTTTTTTGGCTCATTAGATATTGTTTGTATGTATGTATCTTCATTCTTGAGTTCTAATCTAGGATTGGATTAAATTATGCTTTAGGTCGGATATGAGTTTTCCCCTTGTCTATATAAGGATGTTTTGTAAGCAGTAAAGATTAGGATAAATGTATTTATGGCTATGAATTCTCAGGTATCTCAAATTTGTGTGTCTTTGTGTCTAAGGACTCTTGCCCAATGGATGAGGCACTGGCCTAAATGAGTACCTCTTTTGTTAGCATACATTGGTTGAAGTTATTGCATCCTAAATATTGAAATCAATAACCTTTTCAAGCTTTAAGTCTTTGGTTGTATGGTTATGTTACCCTATAGTAATGGAGAGTCAATGAATGTGAGGTTAGCATTTAGCACTTTCTTACTATTAATTTGTTGTTTTGACCTAGTCTTTGGTGTGTGAAGTGTAGTTTTCATTGGGTTAGGTGCACCCAGCTTGGTTTTGTAGAGCCAAAAGTGAAGAGGGTATTTTTGTCCCTATAGTTGGTCTAGTTACCCTAAGATCCCTATACATTTTGGAACTAACCACTCCCAAAATCTATCTAAGGGTATATTGGCAGCCTAAGAGCATATGCGTCCATTTTGAACACCAACACACAACAAGAAGCCATAGATTTTGAAGAGACATTTTCTCATGTTTCTAGGATAGAAGCTATGAGATTATTTTTGGCTTATGTTGTACATAAGGACTTCAAGGTATATCAGATGGATGTGAAATCTACATTCTTAAATGGGGATCTCGAAGAAGAAGTTTATATAGAAAAACCTAATTGATTTACTCTATGTGAAGATGAAGAAATGGTATGCAATTTGAAGAAGGCACTGTATGGAATGAAGAAAGATCCAAGGGATTTGTATGCAAGCTTATAAAAATACTTACTTCACCTTGGGTTTAGAAAAGGTAACACTGACAGTAACTTATATTTAAGAGCTAGTGAAGATGGAATTGTAATAATAGAAATTTTTGTTGATGATATTATCTTTGGAGGGAATGATAAAATGTGTAAGAAATTTTCTAAAGAGATGAAAAATAAATTTGGGATGTCCATGATAGGTGAAATGAACTTCTTTCTAGGACTGCAAATAAATTAGAGTAAGAATGACATTTTTATTGCTCAGACTAAGTATCTTAAAGAAATGTTGAAAAAGTTTGGAATGGAAGTGTTGTTGGCATTTTGGCTAAGTTGATTACATAGCTGTTGTCATTATGGCAACATATGATCCACATGAAGATCGCATAGGTCAGAGAGAAAGTATGATAGAGCGCATTGCAAATTTGTCTAAGTGCGAGACAATATTTTTACCAATGAATTTGGACACAATTTTTGTTTGTGATGTTGATTGGAGTAAGTTCAGTGCTTGCACACTTAAACATAGACTCTATGATGACTATTGATCACCCATCTCATAGTGGAAGTTAGTATGACATGTACAGAAGAAGTTATGATAGTTTTACCGAAGACAGTGTCAAGCCGACATGATAGAATATGAAGACATAATTAGTAAAGAGTTAAGGGATTATTTTGTTTATCAAAATAATGACTTAACAATATAAAGGGACAACATCCTAGATGTTAAGTCTTAGATAAATTTATTTATATAAATTTAATTGTAATTGTAAGAAATGAAGAGAGAACATAGTATTATGATGAGGTAATGAAATGTAATGAAGCAGTGATATGATGCGAAATATATGATGCATATGTAATAGAAATAGTGAAAGAGTAGTGAAGAGATATTGATGCAAGTAGTGTAAGGTTATGTACCTTAACCTATTTTTGTAATCAGTGTATATTGTACATTATTTGTTTGGGCAGTGGGCTCATTTGGTAATCACATTTTGTACTACCAACTCCTAACAGGGTTGAGGGTTCTAACAAGGCCTATAGTCCCTTAATCAGAACTGATACACTATATGCTTGTAATATACTCCTAACAGGGTCAACATCCTTAACAAGATACTTTTGATTAGTGGATCTTTGTGGGTACCATCCCCACCGGGGTTTTCCCTTGGCTAGGGTTTCCTCGAGAACAAATAATGTGTTATGAGTTCTTTAGTTTTATTGCTATGCATGTTGTTTAGCTTCTTATGTTATGCATGTATAAAGATAATCTATTATAACCATAATTGGGCAAAAGATAAAGTTTTTAGAATACTAATTCACCCCCCCTCTCAGTATTCCCTATTTCTAACAATTGGTATCAGAGCCTAGTTACTCAGAAAAGAATCATTCAAGGAAAGCCTAGCAGCTTGAGTAAGATCTGTATGGATATGGATCAACTACAGAAGAATCTTGAAGAAGCTCTTGAATAGATTGACTTGCCTACTATTGAAAAAGATACTTTGAAAAGAAAGTATGATGATGCAAAGAACCTCATTGAGAAACTAAAAAACAAATTGGAAGATCTAAGATCTGAAAAGGAATCTGAAGTTTTTATTGAAGATTGTGATGACAATTTAGAAAAAGAAAATGAGATCCTTAAGCATGAACTAAAGATAGTAAATTGAAGCTTATTTTGAAAGATGGAAATGGAAAGAATGAAGCAAATCTAAAATCTGAGAATGAAAGTCTAAAGATTGAAAATGAAGGACTGAAATCTAAACTTTGTAAAGTAACATCTGAACTTGAGAAAGTCAATTTGTAGTATGATGAACTTGATAAATACAATAAGATTGTGAAAGGTGAATTGACTCAATCCAAACAATGACTTGAAAGGCTATATTCAACTAGTGAGAAGATTGATGAACAAATATCTTATCAAAAACCATTCTATGATAAGATTGGTCTTGGATTCAACACTTTTAAAGCAAATGATGAAAGCAAGGAACCAGATCTAAAAATATCTGAAAGCATAGATGAGAAGAAGTCTGATGAGATCAACAAATATGAAGATACACCTAAAGAAGAAGAATCACCTAAGCAAGAGGAATCACCCAAAGGTATGCAAAGAGAATTCAAAGGTAGATGTTTTTCTTGTAATACTATTGGTCATATGAAGAGAGATTGCATAGGTAAGCAATTTAAACCTCTTAATCATTATTGTTATAATTGTCATGGTTTTGGACATAGAGCTATTGAATGTGGGAAATCTAAATTTATTGAGAATAATGATGGTAGTAGAATGTTTAGGAATAGTAACAATGTAGATAAGAAACTTACTGAAGATATGAACAAAAGAAATGGAGTAATATGTTATAGATGCAACAAGGTTGGACACATTACTAGAAACTGCAGATCACAAATCAATCAACTTGGACCAAGATATGGAAACAATGGAATTGTTTGTTAGATATGCAACAAGATTGGACATACAACAAGGTTTTGCAAAATGAACAATAGAGTTTTTCATCCTAATCCTAATCCCAGAAATCATGCAAGAAGAAATGAAGATGCAAGTAATAGTCAGAAAGGATGTTGTAGTAATTTAGATGAAGTGAAGTTTATCAAAAGCATAGACCAAGGAGACATACTTAACATTGAAGGTAATTGGGAAGGTGAAGTATTGAAAGGTAAGAATGAATCTTTACCTAACCCATCTCAAAGTACTTAATTCATGAAAATTACAGTAGAATAGGAACTTAGATTAGTGTAGAAGTAGATATATGATGAACTGAGTCTTGTGTAGTTAATGGAAGGTAGTTTATGATGTTTTGATGCTATTGTTAAGAGCACAAAGAAAAATATTATGTTTTGCGAGATCGCAAGAAGTTTTAAGTTTTGCAGGTTAGCAAAAACAACTTTTTGGAAAGAAGCAACAAAAGACTTGAATGCGATGTCAGATCTAAGTGAGATTGAATTAATAAAAGATCATGATCGGTATAAGCGAATTCACGTTTTAAGGAGATGAAAGAGTAGTGTTTGGAAGCATTTTGCAATGATTTGGAGAAGAATTTTGTGCCGAATCTACGTAAGCCCTAAAATTGTGAAATCAAGGTATTTTACTTGAAAAATCTTTAAGTTAGTAAAGGAATTAGAAGAAATCATGGATGTTTCTTTAATACACAATGTCAGAGATAAGAATAGACCTAAGTTGAAAAGGGAACTAGTAGAACCCTTGGAAGATGATCCTAGGTTAGCATTATCATCCATACCAAACGGAGTTTTACACCTAGAGAATGTCAGAAGTTATCTTGGATGCAAACTAGAGACAGTCAATGATAGTGATTTCACAAATGAATATCAAAAGATTTACAATTAGGATATGACACTGAAACAAGGATTTGAATATTTGGAAGATAATGAAATTTTTAAGTATGCATTACAGTATGAATTTGATAATGAAGAATGCACTAAGATTATCCTAAGTAGAATTCATAATGGGAAGTTTTGGTTAGAAGATAGAGTGATAGATATCACAGTTGATTTGATTCATGAAGTCACTAGATTATCTAAAACTGGAGCTATTCCTTTAAATGAGAAAAACATGAGGAAAATAGTCATTGACAACACAAATTCATCCTATAATGGTAGAGGGATTTTGATTAGTAATATCAAACAAGATGATGTGAGATACTTATGCAATATCCTAACCACTAAGTTTTGTGCTAATTCAAGACAGGATGACATGGTAGCTAGAATGATACATGAAGCTTATCTAATGTGTGTTGACAAGGGAAAAGTTGATATGTGTGAAATTATGAGAATTAAATTGTTTGAGAACTTGGAGAAGATTAAGAAAACTAAGTATACACAGTTTAGGTTCTCATCCTTAATCACCTATATGTTTTTTCATCTATTGAGAAGATTTCCTTACACCATTGGAAATGAATGGAATGATGGCCAAAATACAATGGAAAGGATTAACCTAGTGTACAGAAGACATTTTATTGACAAGGTAAATGAGAGTGTAGTATTGGTAATTAAGACATTTCAAAATATTGTGTCTAGCAGATCAAGGATCCCAAAGTCTCTTGTGGAGAAGTATAAAGATGACATATGTTTTATGGTGGATATTGACTTTACCAATATTGAAGCAGTAGAACCTAGAACAAAGTTCATAGACCCTCTTGGCTATGAGATATCTGAGGTAGAGATAGAAGAGTATGTTAGCAGGTTACTTAAGTGTAAGTTGGACACTCAGTGTAATAGGTTTGGAACCTTTGAGGATAACTTCAACTCCGCAAAAACCTTAATTGAAGAGAATAAGTCTAAGAAAAGAGTTGAGAGCACCATAAAGAAAATCCTAAAAGATAGAGGGATGACAGAGCATGAATTTTTAGTAGCAAAGCAAATAGCAGCAGCAATCAGAGAGAGTGGACAAAAAGAAGTTTTGTCTATTCCACCTTTATCATCAATTGTAGCACAATAGGAAGAATCACAAGTGAAGGTGAAAGTGGAAGAAATTGAGAAGGATCAAGAAGCAAAGATATCCACTAGATCCACTTCCTCCACACCTAGAAAAAGAGTAAAGGAAAGTGCTACTGGACCAGGAAAGAGATAGAAAACTTTAGTGCAACTAGTTCCAAGAAAAATTGCAGAAATAAAAGATGATATCACTACCTGTTAAGAAGAAAGCTTGGAAACTGAAAGTTGAGAAGCTTAATGAGAAGATCATTGAGGATGGAGACTTTACAAGAATGAAAAAGTACTATGATCTTTATGATTATGTAGAGAGATTTAATTTGGAAAATGCAGTGGTAAAGAATATGATTTTGGCTAATAAGAAGTTTGATACAATTCTGGGTCAGATACCTGATGATTTGTACAACAAACTTGTGAATAGGAAAAAGAGAGCAACATAGGAAGACACAACTATCAGAGAAAAGCATGTAAGGAAGCTTTGTGTAGTAAGAGATGAAACACATTTTGGTCAAATCATGAAATGCTTAAGCACCCATCTGAGAACCATTCAAATAATGGGAGGCAGATATGAAGAAATCAATTCTGAGATAGAGCAAGCAATAATCAAGGTTATGACAGAAAATGTTGGAGAACCATCAGTTGTAGCAGAGCACGCAAGTGTGACAGAACAAGAGGATATTCCCTCTCCTCCAACCATTAACATTGAAGATGAAACCATGAATGTAGAAGGAACAAATATCACCTTGGATACTGATGATAATGTATTCAAGAATTTGGAGAACATTGTTGACAATTCAGCCTTTGAAGAATAGGAAACTACAAAAGGAGAAGAGACAATAGAGACAACACTTGTAGAACCCCCAGTAACAGAAAAAAAAGTACCCATTCCCACCAAAGAAGATATCAGTCTTACTCTTGAGACTAGAAAGAAGAATTAAATTGGATCTATGATTGAGCATTTGGGAAATGAAGTAGATGATGATGATCAGTTGGAATTGATGACATCCTTGATTAAAATCATTGGCAAGAATGTGAAAGTGAAAAGTCTTGAAGGATGTCTGAAGGAACTTACTAAGAAGTTACAAAGCATTGTAACTACACAAATTGTAGAAGTAGAACATATGGAGAAAGCAAAGAAGGTAATGTGCACTTTTGACAATGAATTCACCAACTTATTTGATATTGCAAAAGTGAAAGCACAAGCAGCCTATGAGGCTAGAATGCTTTCGAACATCAGCCAGAATATCAGGAATGATATCAACAATCTTGATATTTGTATCAAGGACTTGAGGAAGCATTTGGAAACAAGAAAATCTTTGTACATATAGTGTACAAAATTAGAGACCTAGACAACATAAGAAGATCAAAAGATAAAGATGAAGGAAGCAAAAATTCTAAATGAAACTAACCTTATTTCTAGCCCCAATGTGAAGGTATGTGATGTTGAAAAGAAAATTTGGAAGCTATATGATGAAATTAGAGTTTTGCAAGATGAGAGAGACATAAAAATGAAAAGATTCACTCTTTTTAGAGAGCACACTTCTATGAAGTTAAGCATTATTGAAGAGTAGTTGGAAGAATGTCTTTCAGCAAAGACATCTTTTCAGAAGTTTAACTTTGAGAGCCTCCAAGCATGTGAAATAGCATCTTATGGACTGACCACACTACTCAATGTGGCAGATTCCATTAAGAAATCATGGGAGGAGTTTGACACCATGAAGATTGATTTTGTAGATTATGTTGCAAGCCTTCCAGCTTTGCAATAATTAAATTGAGGTATAATCTTTTTGTGATACAGTTTTGTAACCCTCCTTACCTTTATTTTGTCATTGTTGTCAAAGGGGGAGAGATATATAGCAAAAAAATGATAGTATATGATAAGGATAGATACTCTTAGGGGGAGTACTATATTAGAGATAATATTTTTTGAGGAGTTATAAGGATAGTATACATTTTATACTATGGCCACAATTTTGAGATTTTGAAGTTGTACACTTAGCCAATTTTCTTATATGTTGCCACCAATGACAAAGGGGGAGACTTTTGGAAATTTTCATGAGTTGATTACATAGATGTTGTCATTATGGAAACATATGATCCACATGAAGATTTCATAGGTTAGAGAGAAAGTATGACAGAGCGCATTGCAAATTTGTCTAAGTGTGAGACAATATTTTTACCAGTGAATCTGGACATAGTTTTTGTTTGTTATGTTGATTGGAGTAATTTCAGTGCTTGTGCACTTGAACATAGACTTTATGATGACTATTGATCACCCATCTTAGAGTGCAAGTTAGTATAGCATGTACAGAAGAAGTTATGATAGTTTTACCGAAGACAGTGTCAAGCTGATAGGACAAAATATGAAGACAAAATTAGTAAAGAGTTAAGGGATTATTTTGTTTATCAAAATAATGACTTAACAATATAAAGGGATGACATGCTAGATGTTAAGTCTTAGATAAAGTTATTTTTATAAATGTAATTGTAATTGTAAGAAAAGAAGAGAGAACATAGTATTATGATGAAGTAATGAAATGTAATGAAGGAGTGATATGATGCGAAATATATGATACATATGTAATAGTGATAGTGAAAGAGCAGTGAAGAGATATTGATGCAAGGAGTATAAGTTTATTTACCTTAACCTATTTTTGTAATCAATGTATATTTTACGTTACTTTTTTGGGTAGTGGGCTCATCTGGTAATCACATTTTGTACTACCAACTCCTAATAGGGTTGAGTCTTCTAACAAGGCCTATAGTCCCTTAATCATGACTAATACACTATATGCTTGTAATAGACTCCTAACAAGGTCAATATCCTTAATAGGATACTTTTGATTATTGGATCTTTGTGGGTACCATCCCCACCAAGGTTTTTCCTTGGCCAGGGTTTCCTCAAGAACAAATAATGTGTTATGAGTTCTTTAGTTTTATTGCTATGCATGTTGTTTAGCTTCTTATGTTGTGCATGTATAAAGATAATTTGTTATATCCATAATTGGGAAAAAGATAAAGTTTTTAGAATACTGATTCACCCCCCCCTCTCAGTATTCCCTATTTCTAACAAGTGTAATACCTAAAATGTTGTGTTTAAAAATACTAAACTAAACTAGCATTCAACAAAACAAAGAAGATAAAAATTTAATATTAGACCTACAAAATGAAAGCAATAAAGCACAAGGGAATGCAAACCTCAAAACCCAAAAAGCCTCCAAAAATATTGAAGATTTGTCCAAGATGGAGAGATGTGTGCTCAAATGCTATTGCTCAAGCTTCAAGTGTGGAGGAAATTTGGAATTATAAGGTTGTTTTTTAAGTTTTTGGTCTTCAAAATGGCATGATAACAATGCATGAAAGGTGGATGAAAATGAAGGAGATGGGGGTTCAATTTATAGGCAAGAGGAGGGATGAATGAATAGTCAAGATGAAAACCTGAGGAAGGGTCAAGATGCATTTGAGAGAAAGCACATGAATTTTTCTTTCTCAAATGCATCTCATTGTGACAAATGTCACAATGGGAGAGGTTGGAAGAAATGGGGGAATGTGACCATTTTGGGAGATGTGAGAGGGGGAAAATGTGTAAGAGAAGGATGGAGTGTGGAAGGGATGTGTAAGAGCATTTAAGATTCACATGAGGTGAGGGAATTGGAGGATGTGACATGAGAGTTGACTTGGATTGGCTAGGATTTCTTAATCTATGATAGTTGACTTGGGTTGGCTTAGGAAGCCCTTCTCTCTAGATAGGCCTCACTAGAAGAAAACCAATTGAACGGGATCTTTGTCTTCACCCAAGTTCCACAAAGGTGAGGGGAGAGGATATAGATACAAGCTAATTGTTCTTGCATCACTTACTTTATCAAAGATTTGCAAGAATTTAAAATCTCTAAGGAAGTGTTGAAAAACACTCCTTCAAACAAACCAAGAAGTTTTCATTCCAAATTGAACCTAGATTAGACTAAGCATTTTCTATCCTAGAATTTCAAGCACTCATTTTTAACATGCAAGGTTCTTTGGAAAGAAAATGAAAATGCTTAAAATAAAGTTTGATTTTTGTAAAAAACAAGTGTTACTTCCTTTTAGCATTCAAGACTTGATTTTGATTCTTTTTAAGCCCTAAATCAAAATGTTTTATTGCATTGATTTATTGTCCCTTAAGCATTAAAGATTAAATTGGATTGATTATAAACACCAAAGTTGAAGTGTTTGATTGTTCATTTTTTAGCCCTTGTTCATTTTAAGCCCAAATCAAAAAATGAGGTGTTGTGTATGCATTTAATGTTCTTTTTAGTGCACCAAATATAAGTGTGTAAATTCTATTTTTAAAATATCAATCCACATTCCCGCCAATCATTCTTGTAATCCCACAAACACCAATATCATGATCCCCCTAACCGTATAAATGATCCCGCAAGACTGTCAGAAAATAAAAAATGCATAGAATAGCACAAGATAAATTAAATGTTATACCTACGACCGTGATCCTGGAAGGTCAATTGGCGATCCCGTAGGGTTAACTACCAATCACATGATGTGGCTATGAAGGAAAAAATTTCAAGGTTTTAGGAATGCCTTATGGCTTACAATTCATACAAATGTGGTCTTGTCTGGTCAAACAATGTTCTTACATTGTGAGAATGTGATCCCGTAAACTGTGACAGAGAAATGTGTTACCCAAATTTTCCTGCCCCATACAAATTTGGCTAAGCTCCATCGAAAGGTATTTGTTTTAACCCTATCAAGCACCTCAAAAATTTCATGGCTTTATGTCCTATCCTCTGGCCTCTGCAATTCTTTAAACTCCCTAGTTTGCAAGCTTTTAATTTTGAAAATCTAGCTATTGGAGCCAAAAAAACCCTAAAAACCCTAGGCCTGTTCTAATTTGTAGTTACTTTTTGGCCATGTAAGTCTCTTATTTCTTCATGTGTGCTTTAAGGCTCTTCCTTCAATCACAAGATCTCTTAATCCCCAATGGAATATTTTTTTTATTCCTTGACTACGTGAATGCCTGTGTTCGCAAGATCTCCTAGTCAGAAAGCTTATTTCATTTTTATTCCGTGACTTGGTGATGGTCTTTCCAGTTGGGTAATCACTCAATGTTACCTACGGTTACCTTTTCTCTCAGCAACTACGCAACAGCTTTGGTCGCAAGATCTCAGATTTCTAGTGGTTAAGTCCTTAGCATCTGATGACTTGGAGGGTGGTCATGTTTCCTTCAGTCACATAATCTCCAGTTTGGTTGGCGGTCTCAGCTTAGTGGTTAAAGTAAGGAATCTAGATCTATGGCTGGTTGCATGATCGCATAGGCTAGGAAGATTCCTTGAGATCATGTGATGGTCGTTGATCTTCCTTTCATATGGTGCTGTAAGTTGTCAGTGGGTCCATTGCCACATGGTCTGAGTTGTACATTTCCTATTGGCTGAGAGCTCATGATTTGGAGTTGTGTCAGAGTGGGCCCAGTGCACTACCTTTCTATGAAGATCTGATGGTCGATGTATAATCTCATGGAATCTTCCAAGCCTTTGAGACCATGTGCCAACCATCGATCTTGCTTTATCCCAAGGTTCTGTCAGGTGGGTCCTCTCCCGATGACGTGCTCATATTTTATTGGTCGGCTAGGTGATGACTAGGATTCTGTCAGTGGGACCCTGTCAAAGGATCTATAGGGGCATCAGTAGGAAGTAAGATCTATGGTTGGTGCATGATCTGAAAGAATCTTTGGGGGCTATGAGATCATGCGCCCACCGTCTAATGCGAATCAAGTTTTGAGTGGGTCTGATGTCAGTGATTGCTAAGGTGTCCATTGATGAAGCAGTCAAGAGTGAATGAAAGAATGATAGGTGGCAGTATGGGCCCACAATTAGTAAGGTATTCCATGAATTAGCAACTAAGGCTTGTCTTTTGTTCGCCAGACTTAGAGATTCAACGACTGCGGTGTTCACATAGTCACTTGATCGAACCAGGGTTGGGAGAAGTATTTTATGACTTGGAAAAGTGCTTTCAGTCATGCATTCACTGAGTGACTAAATGAAGGAAAGGTCAGGTGGGTCCAAACTATCACAAGTGCCGACATGCTCATTTCCCATTGGCTAAAGAATTGATGATGAGGCTGAGGAATTTTCAAGAGTTTGCTGACTGTTATAAGGATCACTGAAGACCCTGATCTGTTGGGAAAGGGTGATATCAATGGCTATGTTTTAAACTCAAACTTGTTAGCCGTTGTTATTCAAATTTAAATATTTTTGAGAAGGTTTTTTGCTAGGGTTTTGATCCAGCGGTCGGTTGTGACAAAATGGGTAGCTCAAATTGAATTCTTCAGGATAGTTGCAGTTGGGAAGTTAATTAGAATACCTGATGGCCACCACTTGCTAATTTCTCAAGGTACATGTCATTGTTCTTATGCTACAGAAGTATTAAGGGTTGGCACCACCTGTTATTGGTTCAAAAGTTAAAAATACAAATATCTGTCAGGATCAAATTTGGAGCATTCATGGTGAGTCTGACTTACAGAAGGGTAGATAGGTCAAGGTGACTTGTCTACAAGTAGATTTAGTATAGGCATGGGCACGCAAAGATAGTTTTGATCTGATCAGCCAGACTTTCTCAAAGAAATAATGATGCATTTTTACATTCAAATTTGACAGAATTGGGGTTTCTGATTATTATATGTCAATTTATGTAACCTTAATTAGGTTTTGACTCCTGCCTGCATGCAAAAAGAGGAGATGTATATATTAATTTTTGGAGCTTTTTAGAGCTCAAAGTTCACATTTTGTAAAGAAGAAAGTTCTCTTTCTTAGAAAGTTATCCATGGCATTTTTTCCTACCCTCTGGTTTTCTACATTCTGTAATCTCCCATTGATAATTTAGATATTGCAGAGGTATTTTTTTGCATCCTTTATGTCCCTATGCTTCCTTGTTTGAATTCTCTCTTATTGAATTGAAGTATGTGTATGTCTCTAGTGATATCTTAGGGTTCCTGATCCCTCTTCCTTTTTGCAATTCATGTGTATTCCTATGGATGATCTGATTTGAATGCTCTTGTGGGTATACTTCCACCCCCTTATGAGTCTGTCTCATTCCTATACCCAATGGAAGAGGTGAATGATTGTTCGCAAGTTATAGATTGTGTCTAAATTCTTAGGAATGCTATTGTTTGTGAAATTCTCTCTTTCCCTGAATAGCCTCTTTCTATTATGGACCCTTCTATGAAATATTGATGCAAGCATATTCAGAGAGTTGTGATCTCCTAGACCTAAGTTCATGCATTGATTTCATCCTTTATACTATAATTCATACCATATTTTTAGTGTATCACCTAGTAGGATAGTTTGGTTTTCAATCTTTTCCCTTTCATGCATTCCTTCTATCCCTTTTCCCTTCAAGAATTTTACTTTCATGTCAAGAAGCAAATTTGGGTGATTATCTAAGAGGAACCAACCTAGAATCTAGAGGTCTCATCTTAGTTAGCATAGGTCCCACACTTGGAGATGATTCCCATGTTATACTAGGTTATCAAGATCAAGAGAGCTTGAAACAAGGGTGCAAACTTAGTGTATAACAATTCTGGCATGCCAGGTGGGACTAAGAGAAGATTCAAATTTAGAAGACACCCCACCTTGGGCATAACAATTCTGGCACACCTAGTGGAACCAGGTTCAGATTTATGTTCAAAGGTGCTTTTATAAGTCTGAGGATTCAAATTCAAAAGATACCCCAGTTTGGGCATAATAACTCTGACTACAACAAAAGAAGTTCACAGTTTGAAGATTATGCTATCTCTGATATACTGACTGCATAATACAGACTTTTAGAAGTCTTTCTATCAAGTATATGTAGCAAATCCACTATTTTCACATATCCAGGCTAAACTTGTTTAGTGTTTATGAGAAAGATTGAGACTAGAAGCTTTAAGCCTACTGAATTCACAAAGTTTCCCTTAAAAAGAAGCTACAAAGGTA
The DNA here is from genome assembly GCA_027943335.1 of Chamaecyparis obtusa. Taxonomy (NCBI): domain Eukaryota; kingdom Viridiplantae; phylum Streptophyta; class Pinopsida; order Cupressales; family Cupressaceae; genus Chamaecyparis; species Chamaecyparis obtusa. Next base: position 1,350,482 of record BSBK01000579.1, read on the forward strand.
GATCAACTCAGAGAACATCTCCTGCAAGGAGAGTATAGTCTACACCTCCTGATACTTGAAAAAGGAGACCTTTTCCCTTTCATCTCAGAAGAAGAGGAAGATCTCTAACCAGAGATCTAGAAGAAGATTAAAATCTAGCATTGAATACAACTCACACAGTCGCTACTCATCAGGTTTTAGCTCCTACAATGGCTAGATAGTTTGCTTTTGCACCTTTCAACCAAGGGATTCCATTATCCTTTGCTCAACATCATGATGTTCCTTTGGTGGCACTAAAGAGTCTACCTAATTTCACAGGGGAAGGACAGATTACTGCTTTTGAGCATATAAGAGATGTGACCACTATTTGCAGTATACACAACATAACTCAAGAAGATGTCGCCACCAAGCTATTAGCAACCTCTCTCAAAGGTAAGGCTCTTAAATGGTTTAGAACTTTAACTGTTGGCTCCATTACTTCATGGGATGAGTTAAGAGATGCATTGAGTAAGCATTTTGAGGATAAATCAGATAACCTGTTTTTGGTTGAGAAATTGACAACCATTAAAAGAGACCCTCAAGAACAAATGATAGATTATAATAATAGAATCCTCAAGACATGGAATAGAATTCCAGTCTTAGTGAGGCCATCAGCTGACCATGCTTTCTTATACTTCTTGCAAATCTTGAATAGTGAAATCTTTGTCATGATCCAATCTATGGGTGGTACCTCTTTACTTCAAGCTTTTGACATAGCTGTCAGAGCTGAAAATTGTTTGATCCAAGCAGGTATGATAGCTAGAAGGCCACCCATGCCCATCTTCCCTAGCCTTTAGCCTATTGCACCTACACAAGTACCCCCATTTACTCCTATTCCTACCATATTAGCTCCTCAAGCCAGTACTAGTGGTCAGGAGCTAAAAGCAATTTTCTCTCAAGAGCTGCAAGAGATAAAGAATAGTCAACAAACTAGTTAGCAAGAAATGAAAAATTTTCTATAAACTTTGACTAAAGAGGTTACAAATCTAAAGAGACAAGGGAAATGAATTAGACCACCCTTTTAGCCACAAGGCCAAGGTCCTAATCAGCAATATCAGAATCAAGGACAACCTTATCAGTAGAATAGGCCACAATACCAAGGAGGTTATCAGGGACAAAGGAAAATTTTTAATCAAAGACCATTCCAACCATATAACCCTACACCTCTCAATTATATGAATCCAATTAGGGGCATGGTTCCTAGTCAGAACAATATGGCTATGGACAATGAATGGTGTTTTCCTTGTAATCAGCCTCACAATTAGGCTACATGTTCAAATGGATGGATGAACCAAGCACTAATGGTTCAAAATGCCTCATGAGCTCAATTAGAAGCTTCTTTCATTGGATCAGTTCCTCAATAAGAACCACAAGATAATAAGATTGCTCTCTTCAATTGGGAGCAGCAAGACTTCAATGGAGTCATTGATGAACCTTCCATTACTGCTAACACAAGGTCAAAGAGAAGAGCTCAAGATATGGAGTAGGCAGACTCTGGTACCAAAGCTACTACATCTGTAGAGCCAATGTAGCAAGCTACCCCTATCACATTCAAGAAGGCTCCTTCCAACATAAGCAAGGAAGGCTAGACTCTTAAAGAGGTGGAGCCCATCATAGTGAAAGCACAACAAAGAGTACACACTATGACACCTTTCAACATTGTAGACAACATGAAGAAGGTGAACATTACCATGTCTATGTGGGACTCTTTGGCTATTCTAGGCAACTTGAGATTTTGAAGAAAGCTATGACTGAGATGACTACTCCTCAGCATACAAAAGAAGCTACAAAGCTAGTGTTGGTCAACACTAATCAAGAAAAGGAGGTTCCAAGTAGTAATTCCAAAGTCAATACCATACAAGGTAGGAACTCAAAACCACCTCCCTTTTATGTATCTTTAATTATTGGAAAATCCTTAGTACATAATTGTATGGTAGATAGTGGAGCTACTAGTACTGTAATGCCCAAAAAAGTAGTTGACCAATTAGGACTAAAATATGAACCCCTCCAAAAGAAGGTTACACAAATTGATGGATCTTCAGTTAATACTATAGGTATTGCTAAGGATACCAGTCTGATCCTTCATGCTAGTCCTAATTTCTCTATCCTACTTGATATTTATATCATAGATCTCCCTGCCTTGTTTGTCATATGTCTATCAATGGAGTTCACAGCCAAAATAGGAGGCTACCTTTCTTTTGATTGGTCTCACATGCTCTTTCACACAAGATATGGTACCAAGGTTACCATTAAATCAAAATCATTGGCAGCACATCATATAGAACCATATGTATCCAATATCATCAATGCAAGCTACCCTATATTTGATGACAGTGATTTCCCAACTATCAGAGAAGCAAGCACTAAAATAGAAAGTATCCCTAATATTTTCCTTGATGAACTAGAATCAGAAAATGCTTTCCAAGCCCAAGAAAATGTCATTTGGGATGCTGGTTTGGGAAGTTATTTGATACAAGAAAGTGGATCCATAGAGCCAAGTTTTCTCAAGGAAGACACTGATTCATAGGGTCAGAACAATCTGGTTTGGGAATTGTTTTTTGATGGAGCTAGAAGTAGACATGGTTCTGGTGGTGGTGCTATGCTAGTATCCCCAAAAGGAGAAAGGTACTATACAACTTTCAGATTCAATTTCTCCTATAGTAGCAACACTGCAAAATATGAAAGTCTAGTAAATGGACGGGAGTGGGCTAGAAAGAGAGGGCTTAAGGCCCTAAAATTTTATGGTGATAGTGAGTTGGTAGTTAGCCAAGTGAGAGGGATAAGTGCAACTAAAAATGACACCTTGAGAGCATACAAACATAGATTTTGGGATGCAATTGAAGACTTTTGTGCTTTCAATATTGTTGCTATCTCTAGGAAACTAAATCAAAATGTAGATAGATTAGCTGCTATTGGATCTCAATATGACATCCCCAATAGCATTTCAAAAGAAATAGACCAATACCATGTCAAAGTTATTGTTAGACCCTCTATCCCCAATAATGATACTAATTGGCAAGTGTTTGACAATGATGAGAAAATTTTGCAGTTCTTGTTTGAAGAAGATGTCTTCTCAAAACATAACCGAGATAGGCTATCACAAAACTATGGTGATCAAGTGATACAACTTAAGTCCAATAAGATGCCTAGAGGTCTTGCCACCTTAGAGACTATCTTCAACAAGGATGATCAAGTTAAGAAGAATAAAGTTGGCATGGTAGTTCAATAGGAACATTGTGTTGAATTAGAGTTGGAGCCAGGTAAGAGCTTACAATTTGGAAAGATAAACACTAATTTAGAAAAGCAAGCTTACACCCAATTATTTAAAGAATTCAGTGATGTTTTTGCATGGAAATATGAAAACCTCAAAGGTTTTAATCCATCCCTTGCCCAGCACACTATTGAACTAGAACCTAATGCCAAACCAGTGAGGCAAAAACAAAGGCCTGTTAATCCCAAGCTTGAGCCACTTATGCATTGAGAAATGCTCAAATTCATAGAAAGTGGTATCATCTACCCCATCAAACATACTAGTTGGGTTTCCAACCTTGTTCCTGTAAGGCAGAAGAATGGAGAGTTGAGGTTATGTGTTGACTTCAAGGATCTTAACAGGGCCTCTCTAAAAGATCACCATCCATTACCCTCTATGGAACAAATTTTATAATGTGTCTCTAGATTCGAGAGATTTTCATTATTGGATGGCTATTCAGGGTACAATCAGATCTTAGTTAATGGAGAGGATCAATACAAGACTACATTTACAACCAAGTGGGGAACCATGGCTTATCAAAAGATGCCCTTTGGTTTGTCAAATGTAGGTGCTACATTTCAAAAGGAAATGGATATGGCCTTTAAAAGCCTCATGTACAAATTTTTACTTGTCTACTTAGATGACATAACTGTCTATTCTAAACATGCAGTAGATCATATCAAACATTTGAGAAAAATCTTTGAAAGATGTAGAGAATTTGGGATATCTCTTAATCCCAAGAAATGTGTGTTTGCAGTCCATGAAGGAAAATTCTTGGAATATATAGTCTCCAAGAAAGGAATTACAGTAGACCCTGAGAGGATTGCAGCCATCCTATAGCTACCATTGCCACATCATAAGAAAGACCTTCAATCTTTCATAGGAAAGATTAATTTTATTAGGTGTTTCTTGCCTAATATTGCAGATTTATTGAGGCCTTTAACAACCATGTTGAAGAAGAGTTCAACTTTCAACTGGACTAAAGAATGAAAAGAAAATTTCCAAGCTATCAAAGAGGCCTTGACTGAGGCTCCTACTCTCTTAAACCCAAATTTTAGTAAGGATTTTATCCTTTATGCTTATGGAGGTCATGATGCTATATCTGCTATGTTGACTCAAGAAAATTTAGAAGGGTTGGAGTAGCCTACTGCTTTCTTTAGCAAAGGTTTAGAAGAGTATGAACAAAGATACTCTTTTGTGGAAAAACATGTACTTTCTATGGTGAAGAGCCTTAAAAATTTTAGATATCTATTGACCTATAACAAGGTACACTTGAAGGTTACTCATCCAGGTGTCAAAGAATTTTTTCTTTCCAAGGACCTAAATGAGAAAAGAGCTAGTTGGATTACCAAGGTAATGGAATATGACATTGATATCTAAACCACCAAGCTAGTTAGAGGAAGAGGTCTTTGTGAACATTTGGCAAGGGATGAATATTTAAAGAAGTCAAAGCAAGCAGATGCATCTCTGGTTATGCATTCTACAAAATAACATGCCAAGGCATCAGGTTGGTTGCCTAACATGATTCACTACTTAAAAATGGGACAATGTCTTGCAGGCCTAGATTCAGCAAAAAGAAGATATTATAGGTTACAATCTATTCCTTTTGTGCTGATAGATGAAGTTCTTTTCAGAAAGGATCACAATGGTGTCCTTTTAATATGTATTGATTCAAAAAAGATAGCTGATGTCCTATTTGAATTTCATGATGGACCTTCTGGAGGTCACTTCTCTCCTAGGACTACTGCTTTTAAAATCATGAGGGTCAGATACTATTGGCCATCTATCTTTAAGGATAGTCATGATTATGTGAGAAAATGCATCAAATGTGCTATGTTTGCAGGAAAAGAAAGGCTTGCAACTATGCCCCTTCAGCCAATCAAAATAGAGCAACCATTCATGAGGTGGGGCATAGACTTTATTGGTATGATCAATCCTCCATCTAGTGCAAGACACAAGTGGATAATCATTGCAACAGATTATTTCACTAGATGGACAGAGGTAGTTGCATTGAAAGAAGCAAATGAGATTGTTGTCTTGAGATTTTATGATGATATAATTCATAGATTTGCCACCCCAGATTCCATAATATCGGATAATGCATTGGCATTCATAGGCCTTAAATTCTTAGAATGGGCAATCAAAAATTGCATCTATCTAAATAAAAGTTCAAATTACTACCCTCAAGGCAATGGTCTTGCTGAATCAACTAATAAGAACTTGATTAGGATAATCAAGAAAAATCTGCAAGATAATCAAAGGGATTGACATACTAAATTGAATTCTGCCTTATGGTTAGTTAGGATTACTCCAAAGAAGATCATTGGGAATTCTCCTTATGTGTTGGTGTATGGAAGAGAGGTCAAGTTGTCCATTTCAACTAAATTGCCAGCTTTAAACTTGGCTACTCAGTATGTCCTATTTGAAGAAGGAGATCCCTTATAGGTCAGGTATGCTTAGCTCATAGAGTTAGAAGAATTTAGAGATAAATCCATGAAAGACATGGAATTTCACCAAATACAGAAAAAGAGAAGTTTTGATAAAAGAGCCAGAGCTAGAAATTTCAAAGTTGGAGATGTAGTTCTTAGGTGGCATGCATTCAGATCCAGACCTAGTAGACATACAAAATTTGATTCACTCTGGGCGGGCCATTTTTTATCACAGAATGCAAGAGATCTAATGCTTTTTAGCTATCAAATCTTGAAGGAGATGCCTTTCCTATATTAGTAAATGGATTCCACCTGAAACCTTGCTTTGAGGTTAGTCCCTCCTTGTAAATAGTTGTAAATATGTTTCTTGCTTTTCAAAAAGTGCTCACCCATAGTTTTTTTTATTCCTTAGTTCCAGCTTTACCTCTCTATCAAAAATTTTTATGCTCAAGAATTGACCCCATGCCCAATGGATTGCATCAAGGTCACTGGTTTCCATGTCTAGTAGGCTAACATCCAGTAGAAATCACCAAAATGTTACCCAAATTTTCCTACCGCATACAAATTTAGCTAAGCTCCATCCAAAGGTCTATGTTTTAACCCTACCAAGCACCTCAAAAATTTCATGGCTTTATGTCCTATCCTTTGGCCTCTACAATTCTTTAAACTCCCTGGTCTACAAGCTTTTAATTTTGAAAATCTAGCCATTGGAGCTAAAAAACCCTAAAAACCCTACGCTTGTTCTAATTCACAGTTACTTTTTGGCCACTTAAGTTTGTTATTTCTTCATGTGCACTTTAAGGCTCTTCCTTCAGTCGTGAGATCTCTTAATCCCCAATGGAATATTCTTTTCATTCCTTAACTACGTGAATGCCTATGTTCACAAGATCTCCCAGTCACAAAGCTTATTTCATTTTTATTCTGCAACTTGGTGATGGTCTTTCCAAGAGGGTAATCACTCAATGTTACCTATAGTTACCTTTTCTCTTAGTGACTATGTTACTGGTTTAGTCACAAGATCTCAAATTTCTAGTGGTTAAGTCCTTGGCATCTGGTGACCTAGCAGGTAGTCATCTTTCCTTTAGTCGCATAATCTTCAGTTTGGTTGGTGGTCTTAGCTTAGTGATTAAAGTAAGGAATCTAGATCTATGGCTGGTTGCATGATTGCATAGGCTAGGAATATTCCTTGCGATCATGTGATGGTTGTTGATCTTCCTTTCATATGGCACTATAGGTTGTCAGTGGGTCCATTGCCATGTGGTCTAAGTTGTACATTTCCTATTGGTTAAGAGCTCATGATTTGGAGCTATGTCAGAGTAGGCCGAGTGCACTACCTTTCTATGAAGATCTAATGGTCAGCATATAATCTCATGGAATCTTCCAAGCCTTTGAGATCATACACCAACCATCGATCTTGCTTTGTCCCAAGGTTATGTCAGGTGGGTCCTTTCCCAGTGACATGCTCATATTTTATTGGTCAGCTAGGTGATGACTAGGATTCTATCAGTGGGACCATGTTAGAGGATCTATAGGGGCATCAGTAGGAAGTAAGATCTACACCTAGTGCATGATCTGAAAGAATCTTCAGGGGCTATGAGATCATGTGCCCACCGTCTGATGCAAATCAAGTTTTGAGTGGGTCAGATGTCAGTGATTACCGAGGTGTCCACTGATGAAGTGGTCAAGAATGAATGAAAAAATGACAGGTGGTAGTATGGGCCCAAAATTAGTAAGGTATTCCATGAATTAGCAACTAAGGCTTGTCTTTTGTTCACCAGACTTAACCGGGGTTAGTTAAAAGACTCAGAGATTCAGTGACTATGGTGTTTGCATAGTCACTTGACCAGACCAGAGTTGGGAGAAGTATTTCATGACTTGGAAAAGTGCTTTCAGTCATGCATTCACTGAGTGACTAAATGAAGGAAAGGTCAGGTGGGTCCAAACTATCATAAGTGACAACATGCTCATTTCCCATTGGCTAAAGAATTGATGACAAGGCCGAGGAATTTTCAAGAGTTTGCTGACTATTATAAGGATCATTGAAGACTACCCGGTCTATTGGAAAAGGGTGATATTGATGGCTATGTTTTAAACCCAAACCTATTAGCCTTTGTTATTCACATTTAAATATTTTTGAGAAGGTTTTTTGCTAGGGTTTTGATCCAGCGGTCGGTTGTGACAAAATGGGTAGCTCAAATTGAATTCTTCAGGACAATTGCAGTTGGGAAGTTAATTAAAATACTTGATGGCCACCGCTTGCTAATTTTTTAGGGTACATGTTGTTGTTCTTACGCTATAGAAGTATTAAGGGTTGGCACCACCTATTACTAGTTTAAAAGTTAAAAATACAAATATCTGTAAGGATCAGATTTGGAGCATTCATGGTGAGTCTGAGTTACAGAAGGGTAGATAGGTCAAGGTGACTTGTCTGTAGGGAGATTTAGTACAGGCATGGGCACGCAAAGATAGGTTTTATCTAATCGACCAGACTTTCTCAGAGAAATAATGATGCATTTTTACATTTAGATTTGATAGAATTAGGGTTTCTGATTATTATATGTCAATTTATGTAACCCTAATTAGGTTTTGATTCCTGCCTACATGCAAAAAGAGGAGATGTATATATTAATTTTTGGAGCTTTTTAGAGCTTAGAGTTCACATTTTGTAAGGAAGAAAGTTCTCTTTCTTAGAAAGTTATCCGTGGCATTTTTTCCTGCCCTCTGGTTTTCTACATTCTGTAATCTCCCATTGATAATTTAGATATTGGAGAGGTATTTTGTGACATCCTTTCTATCCTTATGCTTCCTTGTTTGAATTCTCTCTTATTGAATTGAAGTATATGTATGTTTCCAGTGATATCTTAGGGTTCCTAATCCCTCTTTCTTTCTGCAATTCATGTGTATTCCTATGGATGATCTAATTTGAATGCTCTTGTGGGTATACTTCCACCCCTTGATAGTTTGTCTCATTCCTATACCTAATGGTAGAGGTGAATGTTTGTTCATAGGTTATAGATTGTGTCTAAATTCTTAGGAATGCTATTTTTTGTGAAATTCTCTCTTTCCCTGAATAGCCTCTTTCTATTATGGACCCTTCTATGAAATATTGATGCAAGCCTATTCAGAGAGTTGTGATCTCTTAGACCTAAGTTCATGCATTGATTTCATCCTTTATATAGCAATTGATACCATATTTTTGGTGTATCACCTAGTAGGATAGTTTTCTTTTTAGTCTTTTCCCTTTCATGCATTCCTTCTATCCCTTTTCCCTTCAAGAATTTTACTTTCATGTCAAGAAGAAAATTTGGGTGATTATCCAAGAGGAACCAGCCTAGAATCTAGAGGTCTCATATAAGTTAGCATAGGTCCCACACCTGGAGATGATTCCCATGTTATACTAGGTTATAAAGACCAAGAGAGCTTGAAACAAGGGTGAAAAATTAGTGTATAACAAAATGATTGGTGAAATTTTTGGGACAGAGAGTAAGAAAAAGATGGAAGAGAGAAGGGTCATTCATGGTAATGTGATCCCGTCGACTATACAATCAATCCTATCGACCATCCCTGCATTCCTGCAAAACTATGTTTTTTTTTTCTGTTTGAAAATGAAGGATGGGAATGGTGGCACAAATGTATCTTCTTTCATCCTAAACCTATGAAACACTCAAACAACAAAATTTTTTTAGTTTTGGGGTTAGTTTTGCAATAGAAAATGAAGAGATAGAGAAGACGAATGACCCTAGAAGTGGATCCCACCGGGCATGCCCAAATGTAATAGCTAAAATGTTGTGTTTAAGAATACTAAACTAAACTAGCATTCAACAAAATAAAGAAGATAAAAATTTAAGATTAGACCTAAAAAATGAAAGCAATAAACCACAAGGTAATGCAAATCTCAAAACACAAGAAGTCTCCAAAAATGTACAGGATTTGTGCAAGATGGTGAGACGTGTGCTCAAATACTATTGCTAAAGCTTCAAGTGTGGAAAAAATTTGGCATTATAAGGTTTCTTTTTATGTTTTTGGTCTTCAAAATGACATGATAACAATGCATGAAAGGTGGATGAAAATGAAGGAGATGGGGGCTTAATTTATAAGCAAGAGGAGGGATGAATGAATGGTCAAGATGAAAACCTAAGGAAGGGTCAAGATGCATTTGAGAGAGAGCACATGGATTGTGCTTTCTCAAATGCATCTCATTGTGACAAGTGTCACAATGGGAGAAGGTTGGAAGAAATTGGGGAATGTGACCATTTTGGGAGATGTGAGAGGGTACAAATGTGTAAGAGAAGGATGGAGTGTGTAAGGAATGTGTAAGAGCATTTAAAGTTGACATGAGGTGACGGAATTGGGGGATGTGAGGATGTGACATGAGAGTTGACATGGGTTGGCTTAGGATTTCTTAATCCATGGATTATGATTGTGCAAATGTTTAGGGAGGTGATTAGGCTTGGATTAGGAGGAAAGTGGGAGGTTTAGAAGGATGTGATGGGAGGAGAGAGAATGAGTGGAGGGTTGGATTAGCTAATCATGGGTCATTAGCTAATTAAGGATGATTATTATGTGTGAATGGGTTGGGTTGAGTATGAACTCCATGTTAGGAGTTTGAAATTGGTTTGGTTAAGGGTTAAAGTTGGGTTAAATATTTTATTTAATTTCAAGTGGGAGGAAAATGGGGTTTTATAAACTAATTTAAATAGATAAGTGTAGCCATTTAAATTAATAGAGGAATATGGATTAATTAGTTATCAGACTATAGGTTTGTCATTTGGATAATTAATCAGACTATAGGTAATTAATTAAATTAATTAACTAGGGGATGACATAAATTAACCAAATAATAATATTTAATTAATAGGATGTCGTAGGAGAAAACTAAATAAGATTACTTAAATGTGTAATCAGATTTAGGTGTCTACATTTTTCCCCTCTTCGACATAGTATTAAAATAATGCTATTTCAAACACATTGAGAAATAATAGATGACACAAAGAATTGACTAGATGGAAAAATGCCCTAGATTATGGGCTTGGAGGTTGAGGCTAGGTAATTCACCCTCAAGAGGGTGAAAAGGAAAGAAAAAAGGGGCCTAGCAGCATGTCAAAAATAAAGGCAATGAAGGGGTGCTACGAGCAAAAAAGAGGGTATGAATAGGGAAGAAGGGATGGAAGAGGCAATGTTGTGGCAAGATTTGGCATGAGAGGAGGAAAGGGTGGGTGAAAAGCCATCTAGGAGGAAAAAAAAGGCTCGTGAGGGCCTTAATAAGGGCCGAGAGGGCCAAAAATAGATCATTTGCACATCGGAGACTTTAAAAAGAGAGAATTTGGCATTGTGAGTGAAGATGGAAGAATGAAATTTGGTGACATGGGGTCCCTAACCGATAGGTAGGATTGAAAAAAAAAACCTTTTGGTTTAGTCATTTTTGTATTAATTACATGTTTTATGTGGAAAACACATGAGCCCACAAGAACGAGATTAGCAAAAATGCACTTGTGCCTGCGGGAACACGTTCCCATAAGAAATACTAGGTGAGGGGTTTGGGGTTAAGGCAAGGGATATTTTACGGGATTGTAAAAATTTTGGGGGGAGAAGAAAGGTTTTCTGGGACCGTGATCCCGCATGATTTTTATGTGGGATCGCATTCTCGGAGAAAAAGGCAATGGGGTGCATAAAAAAATGCATTCCCGATGGAGGGGGGGTTAGATGGGTAGTGCATGAATATGTTCCCGTGTCAGGATAGGGTTGGAAAAATTAGGCGATCCCCTGATGGTGGGATCATCGGATAATGGAATCTCTATGGGAACGGGGGGACATAGGATTTTACAGGAATGCGAGAAAGGGGTAGGTGGTAGGAATGAGGGAAAAAAAAGAGGGTTTTGGTAAAGATGAAAGATTGACATGATTGACTTATTTTGAGTTTAGTGGTCACTGTATTGGCTGAGCATTCAGGAGTGACACATGGTAGTGCTGGTAGTGGGAGACCATTTCACACTGTCCAAGTGGGTGCGAGTGGATGGGATAGGGTTGGGATACCTAGCGTGTGTGCTGTGAAGATGAAATTTTATGGCTCTGGTCACACCTTTGTGTGATTGGTGGCATTCAAATATGAGGATGTTCCATTTGTCGATAGGAGAGATGACAGTTACATTGGAGGATGTGTACCATATTTTTAGACTACTAGTCTAGGGTACACCAGTGGTGGCAGGGACCTACACACAATAGCAAGTGATGGCCCAACTTCTAGGACCAGGCGTAGCACTAGTCTTGCACCATGTGCAGTTTTCCTTGGCACACCACGCAGAAACAATGCCACTAGCACAATAACTTTATTTTTATGTATGTGGCCTAGTTGTATGTAGGAGATACAAAAGTGACCCTGACACTCATTCTAGGTATTGTATAGATAGTTGATGCAGGTGTCCCAACATCATGGGGCACTCTCATGTTAGCAAAGATGTACAGGGACCTGCACTAGATTGTTTACCATGGTACAAAGAGTATGGGGAGGAGTTTTGGCATTACCTCCCTCCTGCATGTATGGCCGTGGGAGCACATAGCGGTGTTGAGATCACTAGGCTGAACTGATAGGCAACCATAGGAGCTGACCACATACAACTAGGGAGATCTACTGACCTATCAGGCGGTAGACAATATTGACCACTGGAGAGAGACACTAGATGGGATCTGAGAGGGGATCACTTAGCGGCCATACCTAGGGTAGGAACCATGGGCATAGGATTAGTGGGAGCTATCGTATGTGATGTTGCTGACATACATTACTAGGTGATGGGATCATATTATCAAGAAGTATAGGCTAGATACGGTGTCCAGGTAGTTTGGTTTTTCACAAGATGTACTAGAACATACACATTGGTACTAGAGAGCCATGTGAGAGTGGGTTACAAAGTTTGGGGGGAGTCTAGATAGGGTGGGGCTACTAGCGAAGTATCAGGCAATGTGACCATTTTAGTGGGACTAGGTGGGAGGACAGGTAGATGCAGGGACTACCCCATGGTATGATGCATGGTTTTAGCCACTGAGGGTTGTGGGGAGATTAGGGTTACTTATCAGTGGAGGGATAGCATCAATATATAGGGGTTGGAGAGGAGGGGGAGGAGGAGGAGGGGGAGGTGGAGATGGAGGTAGGGGAGGAGATGGGATGGATATGGATGAAGGAGGAGATGGGGGGTAGGAGATGGAGGGGGAGGAGGAGATGGGGGATAGGTAACACCTGTGGAGGGAGAACCACCACCACTAGGACCACCATCATCAAGACCACCACCATCATTGGGACCACCACCACCACCACCACCACCACCACTAGTTCCACCATTAAGGGTACTAGTAAGAGTAGGTTCATTGATTGGAGTAGGAGGAGATCTAGTAGGGAGTCTCACCTCACTATAGGAAGCCTTTGATCAGATGAGCTAGATGCTCCATGATACACAGGGTGAGCAAGCTACCCTGATAGCACAACTAGCTTAGGCCTTATAGGATAGAATTTTGATGATCGATGAGAGAGAGAAGTTGAGGAGAGAGAGAGAGATGGGTTGGTGGTGGAGAGGGACCAGCTACAGGGGGAGAGGGACAGTCTGCGGTTAGAGTGATACCATCTATAGGGGTAGAGGGATATGGTTGTCTAGTAGCTGGTGATGGAGAGGTAGACCCCCAAAGGAGACACAGTGACACAAAGCTCTCAGGATCAATCAGGAGAGGTGTCCTATTTGTAGAGGGAGTTGGCTAGGTTGAGTGAGTAGATAGGGTGGTATAGGGGTGTTTATCATGTCTTAGTGCCAATAGAGTGATACCAGTATTATAAACATGCTAGTTTCTCTAGGGCCATAGGGTTAGGGATAGATGGGAGCTCAAGTACATGGGCTAGTAGTAGCTTGAGGATAGGGGGAAAAACACCTATGGTTGGTACAAAGTACAGGGATACATGGCACAAAAGGAGAGATTGACACCTTTATAAGATCTAGTGTAGGTTGACCTCCTAGCTGATGATGTTGAGATGCAGTCTCCCTCAGATGAGGTAGATAGGAAGTGATATGTTATGATTTTGATAATGTATTTGAGCATTCATTGATGGAGGGCATAGTCCCTATGTATATTGTATTTGTACTTTTGATGGACATGGACTGGGAAAGACAATTATTCTTTCATTCTTTTGGGATGGGACATGCTTGTATTCTTTTGCGAGATTATATATACATGATGATTTGGGGTGGGATATGATGTTTTATGATGAATGTATGGATGTTTATGATGTACTGACATGGGTGATATAGGATGTAATGCTATTTACTATATGGTGTGAGATTGACATGTGTGTGATGTAGGACGCGAGGTGCCTATGTGATATTTGATATGATGTAGTTACTGATGGTTTATGGATACAAGATGTGATGTGAGGCCCTATATGTGATGCATGATTTATTTATGTTATGATTTAATGTACATATAGATTGTATGATGTTTTAACAATGCAAGGTTAAAAAATGACTTAACAATGCAAGATAAAAAATGACTTAACAATGCAAGATAAAGAATGACTTCACAATGCAAGATAAAAAAATGACTTAACAATGCAATTTAAAAAAAATGACGCTAAATGATAATGATAATGAAAAGCTAAATGATAATTAAAGATAATGAATGAACCTAAAATGAAGTCTAACAATGCAAGATTAAAATGAATCTAAATGAGTAATGATGCAAGATGAACTTAAATGAATTGGAAATGAGTCTAAAATGAATCTAAATGTTTAACTATGCAAGATAAAAATGAATTGAAATGAATGTGAATGTTAAATTATGAAAGATTAAAATGAATCTAGAATGATTTACTAATGCAAAGAGAATATAAATGATGAGCGATAGTCCAAAAACACTATGAAAATGTAATGAATCTAAAATGGATCTAACAATGCAAGATGGAACTACAATGATATGATAATGCAACCTAAGAGGATTAATAAAAATGAAGCTAAAAATGAGATGTGATGTATGTAGGATGTGATTTTAACTAAAATGGAGAGGGTGAAATGTAATCCGAATAAAGCGGGTGAGAGGAGAATGCAAAAATACAGATGGGATTCCATGGGGCACTGAAGTTAAGCATGCATAGGAGATGAGATGGGAGGGTGAGGTGATATAGCATATCACTTCCTGATGGAACCCTCGCTAAGGGGTAGGGGATGGTGGGGTGGGGGAGACAACAATCATGGGGAGATTTGCACAATAAAAATCCATGGATTAGGGGCATGAGTGAGAGGAGGATGAGGTAGATAGGTTTGCATCAAAATGACTATTTTAGGAGGGATGAGGGAAATAGGTGGAAAGGGGTGTGAGGGTGACTTTTTTGGGATTGTTGAGCATGATTACTAAGATTTGATAGGGATATCATGTTGGCTAGTTTGATAGGAGAGGGGGGGAATTGAAAGCTTGAGTGTAGAGTATTTCGAGGGGGAATACCACCATGTAGTTTGAGCACTTAGTTTGATATAGCAACATAAGGGACTAGCCAAAGTTACTAAGAACTTGAGCCCGTGTTGCTAGCATTGCATAGGAATGACTCAAAAAGGACACGCAAGGGTTACCCCAGCATCATGCATGAACCCAAGGGGAAGCATAGTGAAAATGATGCCGAGGAACCTACAAACAAATGACACTTCCTGAAGGTGCCATGTGACCTAGAAGATTACATGTAGACCATGCTAGGGTTGCATCAGACTGAATCATAGGTAGAAACAAAAGAGCATAAAGATCTTGCCCCAAAAAATGTCTCTCATCATAGTGAACCATGATATAAAGGATTGTCGCAACCTTGAGAAGAGAAGAAAAATGAGAACTCTAAAACAACTGATAAATCAAAACAAACATTACAAAATCAATGTGATAATACTAAAAGATGTCCTTTTCCAAAAGAGATCGACTGACTATGGATGGTGGGATTTAGGTCAGACAAGAGGAAATATGTTAATATGATTTAGAACAATAGAGAGGGGTGGTGAATCAGTTGTTCTTAGGTCCTAATGTATAAAAAAAAATTCAAATTTTTTTCTCTAAATCAGATCTAACAACCAAAACCAACTTGGTCATCACTGATTCAATAATAGAAACATATAACATTGCACTCCACTACCTAGTTGTATCTAACTTGAAAAAAATAGAAATGTTCAAATCAAAACATTCACACAAGCATTGACACTAGGATTTATAGTGGAAACCCAATCTGGGAAAAACCACTTTGTAACATGCTACTATTATTTTCACTCTTCTAAAGTGAGCTCAGTTAAAAGCCAACCCTATCAAAGGTTACAATACACACTGTTAGGTGTGATCCGGTTAAAGGATTTCAATCACCCTGTTAAAAGTTAGCCTTGTTATAGGACTTATATACACTCCATTAGAATGCAATCTTGTTCAAAGGATTTAAACATATGACTATTAGGTCAACCTTTGTTAAAAGGATTTTGACTGTTACAATGGTTAGAAAGTAGTAGTAGTAATGATCTATAAAACATACAACTCACTTTGCAAATATCAGATCCAAATTCTATACATAAATGCTGGTTTATTGACTTTGAAACTTTTCCATTTCCATCTCTGATATGCTCAAAACTTTTCTTCAAGCAATCACCACACTTCTCCTTCAGCCTTTTTGCTTATACAGTCAATAATATCTACTAATCTTCCAACATCCTCTTTTAACCCATGCACATAGATACCTAATGCTTAGGTTCCCTTAATACTTCCTCAATTAGGTTAACTCATCTTTTGTCACTCAATCTCCTTCGTAGATCTTAGGGTTAGGTTAGATTCATTGAATCTACCCACTTTATGTTCTTCGACTCCTTTTATAGAATCATCTCAAATCTCTTAAAGATTTACAATAAAACATTTTTCAATACATTTAATGTTTTCAAACAATCAATAAATAAAGTCAACATGTTTTACATAATCCAAGAATTCAACAATGTCAGCTCCAAATTTGAATTCTCTTCAAATATAAAAATGCTGATGCTTGGTCAATACTGTGATCAACTACTTGGTCTTCATGTAGAAAGCTCGATCATTAATAAAAATGTTTCCTCGGCTTATACTATCTTCCTTGGCAATTAACTGATGTTTGGTCAACACTAGAATTTTTCTTGGCATATACTGACTCGGTCGACACTAACATCACTCGGCTTAAACATAATTTCTCCATTTTTTCTTGGTCAAGCCTACCAATTTAGTTTTCAATCTTACTAAGATAAACAATACATTGTCTCATCATTGTACCACATAATCAAGTACACTTTGTAGTATCAAGATAACTCAACCTTTCCCTAAGTGCTATTATTACCAACCTTGCCTATCCCCTTAGCAACACTCAAATAAATATAGTACTTTCGTAAGTAGCAATAGTCTTACCAGTTAAGGTTTGACATCAATGACAACACAACAATTGTTTCAATTGTAGTTTCCAACAATCTCCCTCTTTGGCATTGATGGCAACACCATATGATATCATCTGAATAACACATAGATTACCAACCAATCCAAAACTTATCTATCCATCAAAAAATATGTAATATCCTTAGCTTCATTTTGATTTAGAATCTATAAGCCTCACTTCTATGACCATCAAAAATATCCAGATCTCCCTCTATCATGATCCTTCATTTCAGTTCATCATCTCCTTGCTTTTCTTTTTAGTGTCATGTGTTATTATATCATCTCAGTTCATCTCCCTCTTTGACAAAAATGCCAAAGCAACAACTAAAAACATACATCCGTCAAATGTAGATATTATATATGTAGCTTAGTGTTTCTCCCTCTGTCATCTTGCTTATGATTGATTCCTTGTCTTTTCTCTTT
Organism: Chamaecyparis obtusa; assembly: GCA_027943335.1. Classification (NCBI taxonomy): domain Eukaryota; kingdom Viridiplantae; phylum Streptophyta; class Pinopsida; order Cupressales; family Cupressaceae; genus Chamaecyparis; species Chamaecyparis obtusa. Next base: position 1,368,044 of record BSBK01000579.1, read on the forward strand.
TTCACAACTCTAGGCCAGTCCTAAAGTGTGACAATCTTCTGCATCAATCTTTCAAATATTTTGTTGTAGCATATTTGATGTAGTGCTCCTAGCTTAACTAGGAAACCTTAGTTAGGGGAAGAACCCCTAATTAACTTCTCAAATACTCATGTGCTTCTTTAGATAAAGCTTTAGTGAATATGTATGCTAATTTTTCTTTTGTATTCACATGTTCCATTCAGAATTCTTTATCTTGTACCAATTCTCTCAAGTAGTGATACTTGATTGCTATGTGCTTGGTCTTAGTATGCATCAGTGGATTCTTAGAAATGTTGATAGCACTTGTGTTGTCATAGAAAATAACAACAGGCTCAGTGATTTCTTCTTTCATGCCTATCAACAATTGTTTTATCCATACCAAATTTGAACAGTTTACTGCAGTAGCAACATACTCGGCTTCAACAGTAGATTGGAAAATGCAATTTTCTTTCTTGCTCATCCATGAGACTAATCTTTGTCCAAGAAAGAAAGCTCCACCACTAGTACTCTTTCTATCATCTACATTTCCTTCTTAATTAGCATCTATATATACTCTTAGTTAAAATCTTTCATCCTTCTTGTAATATAGCCCATAGTCACCAGTCCCTTTCAAGTATCTCATAATTCTTTTTATAGCCATCATGTGTGTTTCCTTAGGACTGGCAGAGAATCTTGCCACAATCCCAACAACTAGTGCAATATCTGGTCTACTATGTACAACATACTTCAATTTTCCAATCATGGATCTGTACAAAGTTTGGTTCACTTTTGTAGCACCATCATTCTTAGATAAATTTTGTCTAGTAGCCATAGGAGTACTCACTGGTCTAGAGTCCTCCATCCCAAAACTTTTCAGTATTTCATTAACATACTTAGACTATGTAATGAAAATTCCTTTCTTCATCTAATATACTTGTAAACCAACAAAGAATTTGATCTCACAAAACATGCTCATTTCAAATTCAGTTTTCATTTCATTTGAAAATATTTTACACAAAGCATCTTGTCCACCAAAATAATATCATCCACAATTTTTTTTCAACAGAATACCTTTACCTTCTTCATCTTTCATGTACAAATTGTTTGTGTCATTTGTTCTTGAAAATCCAATTTGTATCAAGTAGTTATGCAACCTCTCATACCATGCTTCTTCAGATAGGTCAAGATAGAACAAATTACCTCTAGTCTATTCTCCACTTCTGATCATTTCACGAGTAGCATCAAATATTTTAGCTTTCTTGTGATGAAATTTGACTCAGTAACTAGTGCTGTTGAGCTGAGAAACACTTAGCAGATTATAATTTAGACCTTCAACCCAATATGCATTTTCACAATAGATTTTATCAGTCAGTTTAATCAAACCTTTTCCTCTAATAGGACATGGTGCATCATTACCAAATTTTATACTTTTACCCCTATAATGATGTAAGGTCTCAAACTTACTCTTGTCACCAGTCATGTGATGTGAACAACCACTGCCAATAATCCATTTTTCATTCTTGTTCACATAGGAGATCAATGAAATTTTCTCATCCTCATCAGATTCATCTTTCATTGTAACATAGACTACCTCAATTTCAACATCATCACTATTAGTGCCAGTTTCTTCTTCAGCAATGTAACAAGATTCTTACCTTTTCCTTTGTAGTCTTTGTGCCTTCAGTAGCTTATGTCATCTCTTATGTCTTTGTGTTTGCTTTTTCTTTCTTCATTTTTATCCTTCTTTTCAGGACATCTAGCAGCTATATGACCAACTTTATTACATGCAAAACATATAGTAGGGAGTTTACCTTTATATTTTCCTTTTCCCCTTCTCAGTCTTCTAGCCATAAGAGCTTCTAGATCTTCAAGTTCTTCATTAGAAGTGTCACTGTCACTTTCACTTTCACTGATGCATCTTTCTTTTTCTTTCTTTGGCTTGTCCAAAACTAATTGTGACTTAAAAGTAGATTCAACATTTCCAATACTACCAATAGTGAAGTTATCATAGTTAGAGAGTTCAAAAGCAATCATCTTGCCAACCAAACTTCATTTGTAGAGTTACATCTATATTCTTGAATATCTAAGATCTTAATAGAATATATAGGACACAGAGTTCTTAGTACTTTTCCAATTATAGTTTCATTATCAATAGTCCCATTTGCTCTTCTAATAGCATTCACAACTTCTTTTATTCTACCACAATATTGTGCAATATTCTCACCTTCTTGCATTCTCATTTCATCAGACTTACCTCTGAGACTCTCAGCCTTAGCTTTCAACACATTTAGATCACCACCATAGATCTTTGCAAGAGTTTCCCACATCTCCTTAGCACTTGTGCAATCCTTAACGTCCTCAAATTCTAGATAGCTTAGGGTAGATGCAATTTCTAGCATTTCCTGATTATGTTCTTGCTTAGCTCTCATTTCCTCAGCAGTCAAAGGTGTGACAGGTGAGACATAGTCATTCTCAATGTAGTACTTTGTAGAATCACCAATACTAGCCAGATGCAGCTTCATCAAGCTTTGCCATGCAGGGAAGTTTTCCTTATTCAGCTTTAGTACCTCCTTCTTATACATCCTGATCATTTGCTTCAAGTCCTTTAAACTTGATTTCTGTAAACACCAATAATAAGCAAGACAACTCTGATACCAATTGTTAATATGATTTAGAACAATAGAGAGAGGGGGTGAATCAATTGTTCTTAGGTCCTGATGTATAAAAAAAAATTTAAAAACTTTTCTCTAAATCAGATCTAACAACCAAAACCAACTCGGTCATCACTGATTCAATAATAGAAACATATAACATTGCAGTCCACTACCCAACTATATCTAACTTTTAAAACTTAGAAATGTTCAAACCAAAACATTCACACAAGCATTGACACTAGGATTTATAGTGGAAACCCAATCTGGGAAAAAACACTTTGTAACATGCTACTATTATTTTCACTCTTTTGAAGTGAGCTCGGTTAAAAGCCAACCATGTCAAAGGTTACAATACACACTATTAGGTGTGACCCAGTTAAAGGATTTCAATCACCCTATTAAAAGTGAGCCTTGTTATAGGACTTATATACACTCCATTAGAATGCAACCTTGTTCAAAGGATTAAGCATATGACTGTTACGTCAACCTCTATTAAAAGGATTTTGACTATTACAATGGTTAGAAAGTAGCATCATTAATTATCTGTAAAACATACAACTCACTTTGCAAATATCAGATCCAAATTCCATACATAAATGATAGTTAACTAACTTTGAAACTTTTCCATTTCCATCTCTGATCTACTCGAAACTTTTCTTCAAGAAATCACCACACTTCTCCTTTAGCCTTTTCTCTTATATAGTCAATAACATCTACTGATCTTCCAGCATCCTCTTTTCACCCATGCACACATATAGCTAATGCTTAGGTTCCCTTAATACTTCCTCAATTAGGTTAATTCATCTTTTTCTGCTCAATCTCCTTCGTAGATCTTAGGGTTAGGTTAGATTCATTGAATCTACTTCCTCAATTAGGTTAATTCATCTTTTTCCGCTCAATCTCCTTCGTAGATCTTAGGGTTAGGTACAATAAAACATTTTTCAATGCATTTAATGATTTCAAACAATCAATAAATAAAGTCAACATGTTTTACATAATCCAAGAATTCAACAATGTCAGCTCCAAATCTTAATTCTCTTCAAATATAAAAATGCTGATGCTCGGTCAATACTATGATCAACTACTCGATCTTCATGTAGAAAGCTCAGTCATTACTAAAAATGTTTCCTTGGCTTATACTGTCTTCCTCGGCAATTAACTGATGTTCGGTTGACACTAGAATTTTGCTCAGCATATACTAACTCGATCGACACTAACATCACTCAGCTTAAACATAATTTCTCCATTTTTTCTCAGTCAAGCCTACCAGTTTAGTCTTCAATCTTACTAAGATAAACAATACATTGTCTCATTATTGTACCACATAATCAAGTACACTATTTAGTATCAAGATAACTCAACCTTTCCTTAGGTGCTATTGTTACCAACCTTGCCTATCCCCTTAGAAAAACTCAAATAGATATAGTACTTTCCTAAGTAGTAAAATCTTACCTGTTAAGGTTTGACATTAATGACAACACAATAATTGTTTCAATTGTAGTTTCCAACAAAAGATGCATCCTACAAGGACCTAGTTGGTGGGATTGGTTGCAAATAGACTTGGTGATGGGAAAAAAGGAGAACCTTGGAGAATCATAGTAGCAAGGAATGTTTGTTGAGGAAAATGTTGATATTGTGATCATGATAGGTCAATTCTTTTGGGGTCAAGATACTGCAAGGAAAATAGGTCAATATGTACAAAGGAGTCAAACAAGCGAGGATACTATATACAATTGGATATCTATAGAAGCTCAAGTGATCAAGATAGGTCAACAAGTGACAATTATGTACACATCTTAGTGTTGTATGGATAGGTCATGTCTTGGTATATATAGGAAGCTTAGGATGTGAGATATTAGTTCTCATCTGGTGGTGTAGTGAGAATGACACCTTGGGAACAAGGATGAGTGAGATGGATGAATGATGGGATGATAGGGGATGGCAAGTGGGTTTGGGAGTTTGATAGATAATGATACAGTCCATTATGTGTGGTGCCTATTTCTAGGTTTTCACCAACATACTTCTCAAGGCACCTAATTGCCAAGTTTTCACCATTGGATGGTTATTTTCTCTTTACTTTTCTATTTTTTTAATTTTTGCTAGATTTTTTACCTTTTTATTGATTTTTTTAGGATCATATAGATGGTTTAAGCATAGAACCACTTGAGATGTATGATATTAATGGGATAATTAAGGGGCTCCCCTTCGGGTGTGGATAACTAGTAAGCTTCGGAGTTGAAACAAGATGTCACCACATAGGGACCCAACCAGTTGGGCTCAAACGTCCCTTTCTTATCATGATTGGCTTTCACTTTTTGGTTCTCTTTTAGGACCATGTCTCCAACTTGGAATTTTTGGGGGTGCACCTTTTTATTAATCTCCTCTTGAGTTAGTTTTGGTATGCAATCAACTAATCATAGGCCTATTGCCTCTTTTCATCTAATAGGTCCACCTGGGCAAGACATGCCACATGATAGTCTTCATCTATGATGTAATTCTTCATGGATATGCATAGTGAAGGGATTTTGACCTAAATTGGTAGAACAGCTTCAACACCATATACCAAGGAGTATGGGGTGGTTGGTGTGGGTGTATAGAATGAAGTGTTATAAGCCTAGAGGGCAGGATTAATTTGGAGATGCCAGTCATGGCCAAAATTATTGACAACCTTTTGAAGGATTTTTAAGATGGTTTTGTTAGTTCCCTCAGCTTGGTTGTTGCCTTGTGGAAAGTAGGGGCTAGAAAAGAGTTGGTGGATGGTAAAGTGGGCACATAAGTCTTTAACGTGCTAGTTTTTGAATGGCATGTCATGGTCTATGAAAATGGTAGATGGGATGCCAAAGCAGCAAATGATATGGTAAAGGATGAATTTGGATATCTGAACACCTATAGTTAGGCTAAGTAGAATTACCTCAACCCACTTTGTGAAATACTCAGTGGTTGTTATGATGTATTAGTGTTCATCATAGGAATGAGGGGTGATTATGCCAACAAGGTCAAAACCCCAACACAAAAAAGGGCCATGGGGCTGCGATGGGCTGTAGATCTTGTGCTGGTGCATGGATTAGATTAGCATCTTGTTGACACTATAGGCACTTCTTTACAAACTCATAAGCATCATGCTTCATTGTCAGCTAGTAATACCCAACTCTAAGCAACTACTTTGCAAGAACCATGCCACTCGTGTGGGCACCGCAAATGCCAGCGTGAACCTCTTGTAAAGCCAAGGTGGCTTCATTCATGTCTAAACATTGGGAGAGGACTTTATGATACCCATAATGATATACAATGTTGGCTACAAGTGATGCAGGAGCATATCAGGTCCTTGGCAATCCCGTGTCACCAAAAGAGATATTTGAGTTTGTTTGTGTTGCTTAGTTCCTTCTTTGACTGAGTTAGTTAGTAGTTGGTCAATTTCCTTTGGTTACCAAGCATGGTTGGTTATCTCCTAGGTGATCAGTTGTTTCACTGGCGCTCAGTGATGCTTTTCTATTGCTTGGTCATCCTTCCTTACCAAGTGGTTTATTTTGAGTTCTATTGAGGCTAGCTTGTGCATTGATTAAGGGTCATGGATTTAATGCTGGTATCCATCATTGGGAAGCATGTGGTCCCAAATCTAACTATTCCTTCCATTGATTATGGATCTAAAGGCTGACTCAGTTCGGTAGCCTCTTGTATATAAGTATAGTTATTTGGTTAGAGTTTAGGGAGTTAGTTTTGGTAGAAGATAGAAGATAGTAGAATCAATATTGTTGGAAAATCCTTGCATGTTTGAGGACTTCTGTAGTTCATTGTAATATCTAGACCTAACTAGGAAGGCCTTACAGCCTAGCATGTATGAATCAATTTGAATGAAGAATATATCAATGATCCTACTTTCTCTCTCATGTTGTTGTTCCTTCCATGAGTTATTGAGTAGGGTTGGATCTATAAGGTGTGCCATCATTTGGCCCCTTATCTTCCTTCTCCTTGCATCAGGTGGTATTAGAGTAAGGTGAATCTGGATCTAGTTTTGCGGATCTAGGTTTTTAGGTTCCTTCTTGTGAAGCCCTAGTTGAATTATTGTGGGGTGGCAGATTACGATCTGATTTGCAATTACAGAGGGTTCCAAGATGGTTCATGGGAGGTGAGAAGTAGATCCATGATTGGCAGGCATGTTGAGACAACTTGCTACTAGATTAGAAGTTGAAACAGCCCAGAGAAGAGGTAGACATCTTGAAGATGTTATTGATGATGAAGTTGAAGTGGAACAAGGTGAAGTAGAACCTGCACCTATGATGGATCAAGGTGAGGAAAGATTCTTGAA